>JASVEL010003712.1:0-64000 GCA_032618575.1 Nicotiana noctiflora | reverse complement strand
TCCCCCCTATTGTGCCTGTGTTCGCAAATGCGAACAATAGTTCGCAAATGCGAACTTGACCCTATTATGCCTGTGTTCGCAAATGCGAACAATAGTTCGCAAATGCGAACTTGACCCTATTGTGCATGTGTTCGCAAATGCGAACAATAGTTCGCAAATGCGAACTTGGCCCTATTGTGCCTTTGTTCGCAAATGCGAACAATAGTTCGCAAATGCGAACTTCCCAGTTTTGCCTTGGTTTCAAACTCCAGAAATTGGTCGGGGTTCGCAATTGCGAACCCATGTTCGCAAATGCGAACACAGAGACCTGTAAATCACGATTTCCAGCTTCATTCTTCACATTTCACAACCCAAAAACACCCATTTGCGATTCTTCACGGATTCCTTCTTCTTCAAAACAATTGTAAGTCACTTTTTACTTAATTCTTTCAATTCTTAACATCATTATACATGTTTTTCAATAGAAATCAAAGGTTTTCATGGTAGAATTCCTTGTTTTTGGTAGAATATAGGGTTTTTCATAAATTGAGGAATTGGACCTCGAATTGAGGTCCGATTTTGAAACAAATCATATACTTGAACTCGTGGGGGAATGGGTAACCGGATTTTGGTCCAAACCCCGAGTTCCGACCATGTGGGCCTGGGGTCGAAATTCACTATTCCGGGCAAAATGTTGTAAAAGTTGTAATTGGCCTTAGGAATTAGTTTGTTGAGTAGTATTGATGATATTAATTCAATTGTGTATAGATACGATTGGATTGGAGCCAAATTTGAAAGGAAAAGGCATCGCCACGGATTGAATTGTTCGTAAACATTGAGGTAAGTGGCTTGTCTAACTTCGTGTGGGGGACTTTCACCCCTAGGATATTATTGTGATACTTTAAATGCCTTGTACGCGAGGTGACGGGCGTGTACATGCGCTGGTTGTTGAACACATACTTTACTCAAAATGTTCAATGAGTGATATTCCTGTTTTTAGCTGTTAAATTCGATATTTCTACTCGGTAATAGTTAGAAAAGCATGATTAGATAGTATCTAACTGTCTAGTTGCTTAATTGACTTACTTGAGTTTTCTTGGTAATCGTTGGCGTTGTTCATCGGCGAAGTTATCGTTAAGCATATTATACTTCTCTCTGTGTATTCCTTTACTTGCTGTGGTTGTGGACTACGGGTTCGATTCCCGAGATCCTGAGATTATTGAAATGTGGACTGCGGGTTCGATTCTCGGAGATCCTTAGATTTATTGAGATGTGGACTACGAGTTCGATTCCCGAGATCCTGAGTTATTGGTAGGGACTACGGGTTTAATTCCCGAGATCCTGAGTTATTGGTAGGGACTGGGGGTTCGATTCCCAGAGATCCTGAGTTATTGAGATATTATTGAGACATGTGCTGCGGGTACGATTCCCGGAGACCCAGGGGTGCTGTTAATGGGACTGTGGGTTCAATTCCCACAGGTCCTGGACTTGTGTTTATTGAGTTGGTTATTTGTTGTTAGCTAAATTGTAGACGGTTGCAGTAATCATTTTATTGTTGTTTTTGCGGAAATTATTATCATTTAAATTGTTTATTATTGTTATTATCACTATATTATTGCTTCTCAGTAGGGCCCTGACCTTCCTCGTCACTACTACATCGAGGTTAGGCTTGGCACTTACTGAGTACCGCCGTGGTGTACTCATGCTACTCTTCTACACACTTTTGTTGTGCAGATCCAGGTACATCAGAGCAGGCTCGTGCTAGGTGATTTTCGCAGCTTACTGGAAGACTTCGAGGTATGATGCTGCTACGTCCAGCGGATCCAGGAGGCTTCCACTTATTCTAGTATTAGTTGACATTTTCCTTCATTTCGTTGTTAGATACTCTTTACACATAGAGCCACAGTTGTATATTCTCTTTTAGTCTGTGTTACCCGTGGGATTCCGGATCTTGGTAGTGTTTTATACAGTGTGTGGACGGATGTATGTGCCAAGCGGCACGGATTACATATCTTTTATGCTATTTTTCCGTTGTTTCTTATTTAAGTGTTTATAGCTTGTATATTCCGCAACGTGTTAGGCTTACCTAGTCGTGGGGACTGGGTGCCATCACGACATGTTCACGATTGGTGAACTAGGGTCGTGACAAGTTGGTATCAGAGCACTAGGTTCATAGGAGTCACGGGACACAGACCGGTTACTTAGAGTCTCGCTGATCGATACGGAGACATCTGTATTTATCTATGAGGGGCTATGTAACTGTTTAGGAAACTCTTCATTTCTTTGGATTCCTTGTCGTGCGACATTTTTGGCATCGAAATCTAAACTATTGATTTCTATTCTCTCACAGATGGTGAGGACACGAGCTACTCGCGACGATCAGGTACCCGTGCCCCCTGTTGCCGCCGTCAGAGGCCGGGGCGAGGTAGAGGACGAGGACGCGCCCGAGGTGCAGCCACGACACCTGCGCGCGCTGCCGCTGAGGTGCCACCGGTGGATCAGGTTGGAGCGCAGGCACCTGGTACGCCGACTACAACTTCTACTACTCCAGCACTAGGAGACCCTAGCCTAGTTCATGAGTATGTATACCACTTTAGCTCAGGCAGGGTTTCTTCCTCTCACTGCAGCTACATCCTAGGCCGGGGGAGGGGCCCAGACTCCAGCAGCCGCTACACCTGAGCAATGAGTGCCAGTGGGACAGGTTCCAGAGATTATTGTTATGCCTCATGCCGCTCCAGCACAGCCCGGAGGTGGGCCGGCTGCCTCCGAGGACGACGAGCGTAGATTGGAGAGGTTCAAGAAATATGATCCTCCAGTGTTCAATGGTTTGGCTTCAGATGATGCATTGGGTTTTCTAGAGGAGTGTCATCGTATTCTTCGTACTATGGGGATTGTGGAGACCGGCGGGGTTTCCTTCACTGCTTTTCAGTTTCGTGGGGCCGCTTATGATTGGTGGCGCACGTATGAGTTGGATAGTCCAGAGGAGTCTGCTTCATTGACTTGGACGCGGTTTTCAGATCTGTTTTTGAGGGAGTTTGTTCCACCGAGCCTTAGGGATTCTTGGCGCTCGGAGTTTGAGCGATTGCGACAGGGCTCCATGTCAGTATCGGAGTATGCTATCAGTTTCACCCGTCTAGCCAGGCATGCGCCGGCTTTGGTAGCCACGGTTCGGGAGAGAGTGCGGAGATTTATTGAGGGCCTTGTTCCGCCTATCCGATCCAGCATGGCCAGAGAGCTTGAGACAGATATATCTTATCAGCAGGCAGTTAGCATTGCCAAGAGGATCGAGAGTATGCTCCCTAGAGAGCGGAGAGAGAGAGAGGCCAAGAGGTCTCGTGAGTCGGGCCATTTCTCTGGTGCCCGCACTTCATCAGCCGGTCGTTTTGGCAGGGGTTATTCCGGTCGACCAGTTCACTCGGCATTGCCCGCAGCCGGTAGTACTCCAGGCCTTCCAGCATCTCAGGAGCCTTATTATGCTCCCCCAGTTTCCAGTGCACCTCCTGCGCGGGGTCCGTCCAGGGGTCAGACTAGTGGGGGTGAGGTCGGTCAGTCACAGCCACCGCGTCCTCCCAGAGCTTGTTTTGAGTGCGGGGATACTCGCCACCTGGTTAGGGAATGCCCCAGGCGCAGGAGAGGAGCCCCTCATCAGTCATCACAGCATTCGCGTGGTTCTCAGGACCAGCAGGCTATCATTCCAGCCCCAGCTGCCACTCCACCTGCCCAGTCATCCAGGGGCGGGGGTCAGGGTTCCAGAGGCCGCCCTCGAGAGGGGGACATGCCAGATTCTATGCTATTCCTGATCGCGCTGCGGCTGTTGCATCTGACTCTGTTATCACAGGTATTATTCTGGTTAGTCACAGGGAGGCATCGGTCCTATTCGACCCTGGTTCCACTTTTTCATATGTGTCTTCTTACTTTGCTTCTCACCTGGGTGTGCCTCGTGATTCTTTGAGTGCCCCCATTTATGTTTCCACTCCGGTGGGTGATTATTTGGCTGTGGACCGCGTATATCGGTCGTGTTTGGTTACCATTTGTGATTTTGAGACCAGAGCGGATCTATTGTTGCTCGGGATGGTCGATTTTGATATAATTTCGGGCATGGACTGGTTGTCGCCCCATTATGCTATTCTTGATTGTCACGCCAAGATCATGACGCTGGCTATGTTAGGCATTCCACGTATTGAGTGGAGTGGTACTCTAGATCACACCCCTAGCCGTGTTATTTCTTTTCTCAGAGCTCAGCGTATGGTTGATAAGGGGTGTGCTGCTTATCTAGCCTATGTGCGGGACGTCAGTATTGACACTCCCTCTATTAATTCTGTCCATGTGGTACGTGACTTTGCTGATGTATTTCCAGCTGATCTTCCGGGCATGCCGCCCGACAGAGATATTGACTTTGCTATTGACTTGTTGCTGGGCACTCGGCCCATTTCTATTCCACCGTACCGTATGGCTCCTCCTGAGTTGAAGGAGTTGAAGGATCAGTTACAGGAGTTATTGGGCAAGGGTTTTATTCGACCCGGTGTTTCGCCTTGGGGTGCTCTTGTATTGTTTGTGAAGAAAAAGGACGGTTCTATGCGTATGTGTATTGACTATCGTCAGCTGAACAAGGTTACAGTGAAGAACCGGTATCCTTTGCCACGTATTGATGATTTATTTGACCAGCTACAGGGCGCACATGTGTTTTCTAAGATTGATTTGCGCTCTGGGTATCACCAGCTGAAGATTCGGGAGCCAGATATCCCGAAGACTGCCTTCAGGACTCGGTATGGTCACTACGAGTTTCTCGTGATGTCTTTTGGGCTGACTAATGCCCCAGCAGCCTTTATGCATTTGATGCACAGTGTGTTCAGGCCTTATTTGGACTCGTTCCTGATTGTCTTCATTGATGATATTCTAGTATATTCTCGGAGCGGGAAGAGCACGAGCAATATTTGAGGATAGTGCTTCAGATTCTGAGGGAGAAGCAGCTTTATGCCAAGTTCTCTAAATGTGAATTCTGGTTGAGTTCAGTGGCATTTTTGGGCCACGTGGTGTGGAGTGATGGTATTCGAGTAGATCCGAGGAAGGTGGAGGCCGTGCGAAGTTGGCCCAGACCCTCCTCCGCTACTGAGATTCACAGTTTCCTTGGTTTGGCGGGCTATTACCGTCATTTCGTAGAGGGGTTCTCTTCGATTGCAACACCTATGACCAGATTGACCCAAAAGGGTGCCCCTTTTCAGTGGACAGACGAGTGTGAGGCGAGCTTTCAGAAGCTCAAGACAGCTTTGACTTCAGCCCCAATATTGATGTTGCCTATTGGTACGGGGTCCTATACCGTATATTGTGATGCCTCACGAGTTGGACTCGGCGCGGTATTGATGCAGGACGGTAGGGTGATTGCCTACGCGTCGAGACAGTTGAAGGTGCATGAGAAGAATTACCTTGTTCATGATTTGGAGCTAGCTGCCATTGTTCACGCCTTGAAGATTTGGCGTCATTATTTATATGGGGTTCCTTGTAAGATCTACACTGATCACCGGAGCTTGCAGCACTTGCTTAAGCAGAAGGACCTGAATATGCATCAGAGGAGATGGTTGGAGCTACTGAAGGACTATGATATTACTATTCTCTATCATCCGGGCAAGGCTAATGTGGTTGCGGATGCCTTGAGTCGTCGGGCAGAGAGTTTGGGGAGTTTGGCGTATCTACCAGCTTCAGAGAGGCCTATGGCGATGGATGTTCAGGCTTTAGCCAGGCAGTTTCGTTAGATTGGATCTTTCGGAGCCAGCCGAGTTCTGGCCTGTGTGGTTTCTCAGTCTTCTCTATTTGATCGCATCAGGGAGCGACAATTTGATGACCCTCATTTGCTTGTCCTTCGGGATAGAGTTTGGCGTGGTGATGCTCGAGATGTTACCATCGGGGATGATGGAGTGATGAGGATGTAGGGGCGTATTTGTGTGCCTAATGTAGATAATTTTCGAGAGCTGATTCTAGCAGAGGCCCGTAGCTCGCGGTATTCCATCCATCCGGGAGCCGCGAAGATGTATCAGGACTTGAAACAGCATTACTGGTGGAGGCGGATGAAGAGGGATATAGTTGATTATGTTTCCAGATGCCTCAACTGCCAGCAGGTGAAGTATGAGCATCAGCGTCCGGGTGGATTGATGCAGCAGATTGAGATTCCCGAGTGGAAATGGGAGCGCATTACCATGGACTTTGTATCTGGACTTCCACGGACGGTTAGGAAGTTTGATTCCATGTGGGTCATTGTGGATCGGCTGACCAAGTCCGCCCATTTTATACCGGTGAGCACTACATATTCATCGGAGCGACTGGCGGAGATCTATATTAGGGAGGTAGTTCGGCTGCATGGTATTCCAGTTTCCATCATTTCAGATAGAGGCACTCAGTTCACTTCACGGTTCTGGAGAGCTGTACAGCAGGAGTTAGGTACTCGGGTGGAGCTGAGCACAACCTTTCACCCCTAGACTGATGGGCAGTCCGAGCGCACTATTCAGATTTTGGAGGATATGCTCCGTGCGTGCGTGATTGAGTTTGGAGGTTCATGGGATCACTTCTTGCCACTGGCGGAGTTTGCTTATAACAAGAGCATCTGATTCGTTGAATTTTTGGCTAATTTGATCATAAAATATTATTGTGGTTTTGTGGATTTTGAGTTGCAAGGTAAGAATCCAGCAAGGTTATGCAGTCATGTTTGAGGAATATTGAGTGATCTCTTGATGAAAACAAGCCCGACATAGAATTCCGGATGTTGGAATTAGGCTCTAAGACTTAATTGCTTAAACAAGAGGGAATATCTTCAGATATATCAGGATAATGTGCTCAGCTGAGTCTTAGATTTATTGCCCATTTTTAGATTTTGAGGCGTGTTGGGGAGGTTGCTTATGAGTTGGCCTTACCTCCTAGCCTAGCCGGAGTTCACCCCGTGTTTCATGTCTCCATGCTCCGGAGATACCATGGTGACCCGTCGCATGTGTTGGATTTCACTTCTGTTCAGCTAGACAAGGATCCGTCTTATGTTGAGGAGCCGGTAGCCATTCTAGACAGGCAGGTCAGAAAGCTAAGGTCAAAGAACATCGCTTTGGTAAAGGTTCAGGTGGCGGGGCCAGCCGGTCGAGGAGGCGACTTGGGAGACCGAGCAGGATATGCGCAGCCAGTACCCTCATCTTTTCACTACTCCGGGTATGTTTTCTATGCTCGTTCGAGGACGAACGAATCTTTAAGTGTGGGAAGATGTAACGACCCGACCGGTCGTTTTAGAAAATTACGCCCCAATCCCTAATTTAACTGTTTCCCTAAGTACATTTATGCTATTGTGGTTTGCCGGGAGAGTCGGCCCTGAAATTTGAAGTATTTTTGGGACACTTAGTCCCTAAATGAGAGCTTTAAAGATAGAAAATGGTCCGTAACCGGAACAATGTTAAGACGATCTCGGAACGAAAATCCGATGGTTCCATTAGCTCCGTTGGGTGATTTCGGGGTTGGGAGCGCGTTCGGAATGTATTTTGGAGGTCCTTAGCTCAATTAGGCTTGAAATGCCGAAGGTTGAAATTTTGGCGAATCCGAACGATAGGTGAGATTTTGATCCGGGGGTCGGAATGGAATTCCGACAATTTTTGTAGCTTCGTTATGTGATTTTGGATATGTCCGGCAAATTTTCAGGTTATTCGGACGTCGTTTGGTCGGGTTTTAGATCGAGTGTGCAATTTGGAAAGTTTTAAGAAAATTTAGGCTTGAATTCGATGTGAATTATTGATTTTTATGTTATTTTGGCGATTTGATCGCGCGATCAAGTTCGTATGATGTTTTTAAGTCAGTGTGCATATTTGGTTTGGAGCCCCGAGGGCTCGGGTGAACTTTGGATAGGCCACGAGATCAATTTTTCATGTTAGAAGTTCCTGTCTGCAACTGGTCTGCAGAGTTCGCAAATGCGAACAATAGTTCGCAAATGCGAACTCCCCACTATTCTGCAGAGTTTGCAAATGCGAACAATAGTTCGCAAATGCGAACTCCCCCCTATTGTGCCTGTGTTCGCAAATGCGAACAATAGTTCGCAAATGCGAACTTGACCCTATTATGCCTGTGTTCGCAAATGCGAACAATAGTTCGCAAATGCGAACTTGACCCTATTGTGCCTGTGTTCGCAAATGCGAACAATAGTTCGCAAATGCGAACAATAGTTCGCAAATGCGAACTTGACCCTATTGTGCCTATGTTCGCAAATGCGAACAACAGTTCGCAAATGCGAACTTCCCAGTTTTGCCTTGGCTTCGCAAATGCGAACAAAAGTTTGCAAATGCGAACTTCCCAGCCTTAGCTTATTTTTCAAACTCCAGAAATTGGTCGGGGTTCCCAATTGCGAACCCATGTTCGCAAATGCGAACACAGAGACCTGTAAATCACGATTTCCAGCTTCATTCTTCACATTTCACAACCCAAAAACACCCATTTGCGATTCTTCACGGATTCCTTCTTCTTCAAAACAATTGTAAGTCACTTTTTACTTAATTCTTTCAATTCTTAACATCATTATACATGTTTTTCAATAGAAATCAAAGGTTTTCATGGTAGAATTCCTTGTTTTTGGTAGAATATAGGGTTTTTCATAAATTAAGGAATTGGACCTCGGATTGAGGTCCGATTTTGAAACAAATCATATACTTGAACTCGTGGGGAAATGGGTAACCGGATTTTGGTCCGAACCCCGAGTTCCGACCATGTGGGCCCGGGGTCGAAATTCACTATTCCGGGCAAAATGTTGTAAAAGTTGTAATTGGCCTTAGGAATTAGTTTGTTGAGTAGTATTGATGATATTAATTCAATTGTGTATAGATACGATTGGATTGGAGCCAAATTTGAAAGGAAAAGGCATCGCCACGGATTGAATTGTTCGTAAACATTGAGGTAAGTGGCTTGTCTAACTTTGTGTGGGGGACTTTCACCCCTAGGATATTATTGTGATACTTTAAATGCCTTGTACGCGAGGTGACGGGCGTGTACATGCGCTGGTAGTTGAACACATACTTTACTCAAAATGTTCAATGAGTGATATTCCTGTTCTTAGCTTCTAAATTCGATATTCTTACCCGGTAATAGTTAGAAAAGCATGATTAGATAGTATCTAACTGTCTAGTTGCTTAATGGACTTACTTGAGCTTTTCTTGGTAATCGCTGGCGCTATTCATCGGCATAGCTATCGTTAAACATATTATACTTTTCTCTGTGTATTCCTTTACTTGCTGTGGTTGTGGACTACGGGTTCGATTCGCGAGATCTTGAGATTATTGAAATGTGGACTACGGGTTCGATTCCCGAGATCATGAGATTATTGAAATGTGGACTATGGGTTCGATTCCCGAGATCCTGAGATTTATTGAAATGTGGACTACGGGTTCGATTCCCGAGATCATGAGATTATTAAAATGTGGACTACGGGTTCGATTCCCGGAGATCCTGAGTTATTGAGATATTATTGAGACATGGGCTGCGGGTTCGATTCCCGGAGACCCAGGGGTATTGTTAATGGGACTGTGGGTTCAATTCCCGCAGGTCTTGGACTTGTTTTTATTGAGTTGGTTATTTGTTGTTGACTAAATTGTAGACGGTTGCAGTAATCATTTTAGTGTTGTTATTGCGGAAATTATTATCATTTAAACTGTTTATTATTGTTATTATCACTATATTATTGCTTCTCAGTAGGGCCCTGACCTTCCTCGTCACTACTCCATCAAGGTTAGGCTTGGCACTTTCTGAGTACCGCTGTGGTGTACTCATGCTACTCTTCTGCACACTTTTGTTGTGCAGATCCAGGTACATCAGAGCAGGCTCGTGCTAGGTAATTCCGCAGCTTTCTGGAAGACTTCGAGGTATGATCTGCTACGTCCGCAGATCCGGAGGCTTCCCTTCTATTCTAGTATTACTAGTTGACATTTTTCTTCATTTCGTTGTTAAATACTCTTTACACATAGAGCCACAGTTGTATTTCTCTTTTAGTCTGTGTTACCGTGGGGTTCCGGATCTTGGTAGTATTTTATTCATTGTGTGACGGATGTATGTGCCAAGCGGCACGGATTACATATCTTTTATGCTATTTTTCTGCTGTTTCTTATTTAAGTGTTTATAACTTGTATATTTCGCAACGTGTTAGGCTTACCTAGTCGTGGGGACTGGGTGCCATCACGACATGTTCACAATTGGTGAACTAGGGTCGTGACAACACTTCTCTAGCACCAGGCAGTTGCTTTGAGTGCTGTGAGTTTGGCTATATGAAGAGAAAGTGTCCTCGATATTGTGGTGGTTAGTTTCAGCAGAGGGATAAGCCTTCGTCTTCTACTCCATATACTTTAGCACCCTCCCAGTCAGGTAGGGGTGGGGGCCAAGCAGCCAGGGGCCACCATAGGGGTGGAGATCGATCTGGTAGTGGCCAGGCTCGATTTTTTGCTCTCCCAAACAGGAGGGATGCCATTGCATCAGATACTATTATCACATGTATTATCTCAGTCTGCCACATAGATGCCTTTGTCTTGTTTGATCCCGGTTCTACATATTCTTATGTTTCTTCATATTATGCCCATCATCTGGGTACGACCCAAGGGTGTCTTGCTTTGCATGTGCATGTATCTACCCCGGTGGGTGATACTATTATTGTAGAACATGTGTATTGGTCTTGTGTGGTGACTATTAGGGGTCTGGAGACCCAAGTTAATTTGTTATTATTGGGCATGGTAGATTTTAATGTTATCATGGGTATGGAATGGTTATTTGTGTGCCATGCTATCATGGATTGTCATTCTAAGACAGTCACATTGGCCATACCGGGTGTTCCGAGGATTGAGTAGCGCGGTATGATTGACTATGTTCCCAGCAGGGTGATTTCTTTTCTAAAGGCCCAGCGGATGGTTGGGAAAGGTTGTCTATCGTATTTGGCTTATGTGAGAGATGTCGGAGCTGAGACTCCTAGTCTTTATTCTATTCCCATTGTGAGGGACTTCCCTGATGTATTTCCAGCAGACTTGTTTAGCATGCCGCCGGACAAGGAAATTGATTTTGGAATTGATATGATGCCGGTCACTCAGCCCATTTCTATTCCTCCATATCGCATGACACTAGCGGAGTTGAAAGAACTAAAGTATCAACTTCAAGAACTCCTAGATAAGGGATTCATTCGTACGAGTGTGTCACCGTGAGGTGCACCGGTCTTATTTTTGAAGAAGAAGGATGGCACAATGAGAATGTGCATCGACTACCAGCAACTGAACAAAGTGACAGTGAAGAACAAGTATCCTCTACCCCGTATTGATGATTTGTTTGACCAGCTTCAGGGGGCAAAGGTATTCTCCAAGATTGATCACCATTTAGGCTATCACCAGCCGAAGATTAGGGATTTAGATATTATGAACACTACTTTCATGACTAGATAGGGGCACTATGAGTTTCTGGTTATGTCCTTTGGGCTAACTAATGTCCCAAACGCGTTCATGCACTTGATGAACAGTATGTTTCGATCGTCTCTGGATTCATTTGTGATTGTTTTTATTGATGACATCCTGGTGTACTCGCGTAGCCAGGAGGAGCATGCACAACACTTGAGCGTGGTATTACAGTGATTGAAGGATGAGAAGCTTTATGCAAAGTTCTCCTAGTGAGAGTTTTGGCTTGGGTCAGTGGCTTTCCTGGGGCACGTGGTGTCCTGCAATGGTGTTCAGGTCGATCCGAAGAAGATAAAGGCAGTTCAGAGTTGGACTAGACCATCCCCAGTCACAGAGATTCAGATTTTTCTCGATCTGGTGGGTTATTATCGCCGGTTCATCCAGGGTTTTTCATTTATTGCTTCGCCACTGACCAAGTTGACGCATAAGGGTGCACCATTTGTATGGTCGGACGAGTTCGAAGAGAGCTTTCAGAAGCTCAAGACAGCTTTGAACACAAATCCAGTATTGGTATTGCCATCTTACACTGTATATTGTGATGCTTCAAAAGTTGGGATCGGATGTATGTTGATGAAGGAGGGTAGAGTTATTGCATATTCTTGTCGTCAGTTGAAGTTCCATGAGAAGAACTACCCTTTTCGTGATTTGGAGTTGGCTGCTTTAGTTTATGCTTTGAAGATTTGGAGGCACTATTTATATGGCGTATCTTGTGAGGTATTCACTGATCATCGCATTCTTCAACATTTGTTCAAGTAGAAGGATCTTAATTTGAGGCAGCGGAGGTGTCTTGAGTTACTCAAGGAGTATTACCATTCTGTATCACCTGAGGAAGGCCAATATAGTGGCTGATTGTCACGATCCCAAATTCACTAAGGATCGTAATGGCGTCGGACACCGCTGTCAGGCTAGCCATTTAAATTACCAAAAGAATTCCTCTTTTAATACCTTTAAAAATCTAAGGTTTTTTCTTTTCATTTCATATAAATAAGAGACTTTTGCTTCAATTTAAGTGGAACAATAACAATTAAATTCAAATCTTTCCAAAACCATCCCAGAACCCGGTGTCACAAGTGCACAAGTGACTATTAATAAGTAAAGTAAAATACAACATCTGTCTGGAATATAATTGAAAGGGAATAAATATAAAGGCTCAAAGGAACTACACTAGATGTGGGTCGCCTCGCAAATTTGCAGCTCACCTAGTCCTAGAGTTATCCATGGTTCTACGCCACTAGATTGATATAAGTGTATATGTACATGTGCAACAAAAATGCATAGAAGTGTAGTATGAGTACATAATCAACGTGTAATCAGTGAGTATCCCACCTAATCCCGGAGGGGAAGAGACGAGAAGACCAATTCTAACACTCGCTAGAGGCCAATTATCAATATTCTATAATTGTGAGAAAAATCATGGATTTGTATAAAAGTCCAAATTGTAAAGCTCGGAATGCAGGTAAACACCTTCAACAATAGATCAAGGGCTTCCAAACTCTATCATGTATTTTTATCGATTTATATCTAGCCACATAGGGCCAATTCCATATTTTTGCAATTATTAAATAACAGATAAACATGCGCAAATTACACCGAGGTCGACAGCCCGCTTTAGCAGAAAGTAAATTGTGCACTGCCGAGGGTCGAGCGACACGGACCATAGATGCATCTATTATCACCAAGGCGTTCGGCCCGTTCCATAATTAAACACATATCCTGCTCACGAATCATCCATGCGATGTAGGTACGCAAGAAATAAACAATCACCTGCTCGCGAATCAGTCGTGCGACACAGGTACACATAATATACATGCACAAGTAGGAAATTAAGAGCTCGTCGAGGATAATCCTCCAAATAAACAACTTTCTCTTTTTAACACTTCAGGGAAATTTACTATTAATCTGCTTTTAATTTCCTTTACCAATTATAGGTGATCTAAACAGTTCGAACTATCAATGAGTTCACAGTAGTACAAGTATAACATGCTCTCGAGTCATGGACTACCCGAACAATAGCATAATGGTAGCTACACACGGACTCTCATCACCTCGTGCGTGCGTAGCCCCCAAATATAGGAGCACATAATCATTTAACTCACCTATGGGGTAGGTTCCCCCTCACAGAATTAGAAAGGAGACTCACCTCGCTCCGAAGACTCGCAACCGGCATTCTACATTCTTCCGAAGGCCTTAACCAACTCACAATGTACCAAAACTAGCCAATTAACGATAGTTTAATGAGAATATACTCAAATAATTGTTATTAATTAAGATTATACGAATTCCTAACCTTGCTTAGTAAAATGACCAAAATGCCCGAAATCCAAAATTTCTCGAAGATAACGGTTACCCATGACGTTAGGAACTCAAATATATAATTTTCTCCTAATTCCATACTCAAAATCGTGGCTAAAATTCAAGATTACAATTTTTCTAGGTTTTCAACCATAACTTCAATATTTACTCTAATTTCCATGATTAATTCCATGCATAGACTTGTATATAACATAAAACCAGTAGAAATCACTTACCCCACGCTTGATGATGAAAAGGACGCTCCAAAGTTGCTCCAAAAATCGCTTCCATGAAAGAAAAATGAAATGAAATGAGCCAAAATCGGATTTAAAACAACACTGCCCAGGCGACCCTTCTATGAGATCGCAACCACAGCCCTGCGATCGCATAGGGCAAATCTGATGCCTCCCAAAAATGTTCTATACGTTCGGATACCTCCATACTGCGATCACATAGCTCTAGCAAATCCTCTTCCGCAGTCGCATCATGCCTAATGCGATCGCATAGGCCAAATCCTAGCCCCTCAGCAACTGCTCTATGCGATCGCACACCCTCTATTGCGATCGCATAGAGTAAATTCTAGCCCCTCAACATCAGCTTTATGCGGTCGCATACCCTCTATTGCGATCGGATAGAGTAAACCTCTGCTGCACTAATACCAGCAACCAGCCATCCTCTCAAGGTGAAAATTGATCCATTAACCATCCGAAATCCACCCAAGGCCCCCAAGACCCCAACCACACATACCAACCAATCCCAAAACACATCTCGGACTTGCTCGAGGCTTCAAATCACATCAGACAATACTAAAATCATGAATTACACCCCAAATTCAAGTTTATGAACTTTGAACTTTCCAACATTCATTTCCGATGTTTAAACCTATCAAATCAAGTCCGATTTACCTCAAATTTTGCACACAAGTAATATTCAACATTACTGACCTGCTCCAACTTCCAAAATTTAATTCTGACCCCGATATCAAAAAGTCAACCCCCAGTCAAACTCTTCAAAAACCTTCACATTTCTATCTTTAGCCAAATGGCTTTAAAATGACCTGCGGACCTCCGAATTCACTTTCGCTTGCGCCCCCAACTACAGAATTACTACGGAGCTGCTCCCAGTCTGAGAATTCCAAACAGACATCGATAACAATGAAATTCACTTCAAGTCAAACTTATGAAATTTCTTCTAAATTGCTAACTATCACATTAGGCGCTAAAATGCTCCTGAGTTATCCAAAACTGGATCCGGGCATATGCCCATGTCCGAAATCATCATACGAACCTTCTGGAACTTCCAAATCCCGATTCCGAGGTCGTTTACTAAGAATTCCAATCCTAGTTCATTCTTTCAACTTTAAGCTTCCGAAATGAGAATTCTCTTCCCAAATCAACTCCAAATTTCCCGAAATCAAATTTTGACCACACGTACAAGTTATAATACCTGAAATGAAGCTGTTCGTGGCCTCGGACTGCTGAACGGAGCACTAGTACTCAAAATGACCGATCGGGTCGTTACATTCTCTCCCACTTAAACATATGTTCATCCTCGAACCTGCTGAGAGCTGTACTGGAGTGGTCTGAAATCACTATTTAGCACCTCACGCACCTTCCCGTGCTACCAAAACTTAGCGGAGAACATAAACTCGATAAATGCAGAAGATATTTTCTTTTATTCAAGTCAATAAGCTTTAGAGCCCGATTCCAACATCCGGAATCCTATGCTGGGCATGTTCCCATATACAATCACCATATCAATCATTGTACGTTGTACGCAACATGACTTCGCTGAATTCTTACTTGTAACACTAGATCTACAGGACCACAATAATGTTCTCTGATCAACTTAGCCAAAATCCTACTGATTTGATGCTCCCATTGCACCCCATGTCATATACAGGTCTTACTCTAACCTTTACTATACCTCCATGACGGAAGAGATGTACCAGCATTCATAATCAATCACCGAGTCAACAAGAAATTAGGCCTACACTCCTGACAAGGCTTTCACCCAATTCTGAACCCAGTAATTGTCCTACCTTCATAACATACCTCATATAGCTAGATTGCATAGAACCCTAGATCAAGGAATCTCGCTTCGTCTGATACAACTGCTCAGGCAATAAGCCACCTCAGAGATTATAGATATCTCATATGATGCTACCATGCACCAATAGGCCACTAATCCGAACACAACACAAAATAGGATATCGATTTCGGGAAGGAATTATCTAAACCCTGCACTAATACGAGCTTTCCTCAGAAGATAGGAAACATAACACACAAGGTCATAACATATAGAAAACTAGACTCGATATCACACTGTTGCGGCGCGCAACCCGATCCAAATAACATACCCATAGCGGCGTGCCACCCGATCCACAAATAGATCTTACATAAGGAGATTGCACTTCGAGTTAAATCTGCTCATTACAATAAAAATATCGAATTCGATCGCAAGCACATTAATTGCATAGTACCATTGCTGAGGAAACACATAGCTCTATTGGCTACGAAACTCAAGCACAACTGAGGTTCGATATACAACACATGTCTCAAAGTCATCCTGCTCATGACACATCATTTCTACGCAGATTCACAACACGTAAGCAAATTTCCCAAGCCGTCTCTCAACTCCTATGGTGCAATACATCATTACCTGGAATAGCCGATGATAGAATAACACCCCGACCGTTCCCCTATAGGGAACACTCGCTGAAATGAACACAACTAGCCTGATATAAAGTCCTCTTCACATATGTAAATCAATACATTGATCTCAAGCCGATTCCTGATTGTACCAACTTGGCTAATAGCCTTTCAAAGTCCATAGTAACTCCCTTTTGCCTTGTAACACATAAGAAAAATCATCATAACCGGAGCAACCTTCCCCAGTTCATAACTCAATAAAAAAGGTGTCCTCCAAGCATAGTCTCTCAAACAATGTCACTATCACAATCCTCATACTTGCTTAAATCTTTAGTCAATCAAGTGACTACCGGTCATGCTTACACAATCTTCCTGTGGGACACGCTCCCACAATCTTTTGAAGTAAATATCGAATCTGCTCATTCCAACCATCGGTTGCACTAATGCTAAAAAGCGATCAAGAACCCCTAACCCCATAAAGCCTTTTTCACAAAATATCGATCTCAGGTGACTCTGAACCAATACCAATTTACTCTAATCATTCAACCCTTTCCTTGCTCATCCGAGCTCGTGATATCCTTGCCATCCCAAGCTACAAAATTGATCCTTACTTCGAATTTTTCCAATGTACTCACTACACCCAATATGCCAACATACGATAGAACACAATTTACATCATACCTCCGAACTCATTAATATCTTAACACCTTGTCATATAAGAACTTGCACTTTACTCACTTCAGGAGAATCATAGCAACGCACAGGTGAATTCCCATAACTATGGAATATGAAACTCTGTAAGTAGTGGTCTAAGCCACCATAACCCTTTTCGGGATCCGCTTCTACACAGCGATCCTTAGAAATAGAAGGCTTACGAATAACATCAATTGTGACGGCTGACAAGCCTGATTTGCACTGTCACAAAACATACACACAACCTGATCATGCTGAAGGAACTAATTGCAGATCCCAACATGCCAAATTCGACTATGGATAATTAACCCCTTTCCTCCAAATTTATCCTTGAGTGCTTTGGAAATAGTATCAATCCTCTTCAACACATAACACACTCTATCTACACTTATCCCGAGTGACCTTGACCACCAGACCGTGCTATCTCAACCCCTACGAAGCATTTCGTGCTTCCCAATTGCTACGTCACAAGCCAACCATCACGAAACATTCTTTGCCACTTCTCATAAGCATGATTTCCAAGCTTGACCCTTAATTGTACCTATAAACTTGATATAATTAGGCACCACACTTTACCTCTTGAATTTACTAGGTCCGTTACTGAGAGCCACCCGCACTGACTTGATCCGAAATATAATCGGCTACCTAAATCTCATAACACAGGATTACCCTCTCGACGTGGCATCTAGTAGGATTACTCCTTTTAAAACCTACTTCTATACCAGGCATAAATCCTGAATTCTTTCCCAAGTTCGAACATGAGCCCATAAGGCCAATCATAGCACATCTTTAACAATTCCCCTACTTAAGTTACTACTTATGATATTTTTCTGTAGCTGAGATGATCCCCTCAGTATGCTACTATGAAGAAACTTCGCAAGCAACTAACCATGCAACCCAAATCATAGGCGGTGGGACTCTCCTACTTAGCTTGAAGCCATTATTACAATACTCTAGACATCACCATTCTTAATTTTTGTATTCTGATTCATCATCCACCTTCGCACCAAAATCACTAGCGTCCTTGATATCTTACCGTAGAAACTCAATTTGATACTCTAAATCATTAGCACTATTCATGCGAAAATTTCCCTGCTCACCGAGTACCCCACCTGTTGCAATCATTCCCTGACATCTTTCAACACTGTTGTATCGGGTATTATCACTACGACATTAATAGCCCATCCTGAGTTCACGCTCACTCTCCAGCTGTACGAGTCCATTCACCCCTCATGGACATCCAATAAATGTGCGACAACCTTCTTTCACTTCAAAGTCACGATATATCCTTCTTCACTTCAAACAGCTCCTTTCCATCACATACAATCTCCTGTAGCATAACAAAGCTATGCTTCGAATTAATCGAACGACTTCCATTGCTCGTCGCTGAAATCCCTACTTCAACTTAGATCTGAAAGCGCTAAAACTCAAGCACCGATATTCTCAAGTCGTTCCAAACTCCCCTAAGTAGCTTTCTCTTTACTAAGCCCTTACGCAGCTCCGCTGCTCTTCCACTTTGGGCAAACTCACTTCTTCAATCAACTGCCCGACATGTGCTTCCTCAGCCTGACTATTTAGAAGTTTACAACTTTGCCTAACACTTTCCATATGTCTATTTCATCTCTTGCTTCTCAGCCATTACCTTAATAAAATTCATTTTTACAGAACTTGAAACCACAAACCGCTACAGGGTTAAACCCTTCCGAGGGTCATTTCTTTCGAACCATCAACAATTAAAACACTGATTCACTCCTAAACCACTGTACCATGAGATATCTGACAGCTGCATTTCCAATGCCATTTTGACAATATCCTGCCCCAAGGGCCGATAATAGAGGATCATAACACTGATAGACTTGATACCTCCAATTAGAACAACAACACCCCAATGGAGGAGAAAATCCCTTTACACTTGCAATTACCACGTCTCATTATATTCCACTAATCCACATCTGACCATCCTTGGTTCGATGGACTTCCCCTTGCCGGGAATAAGATACTGAATCTCATTGATTACACACTGAGTAAACCTCCCTTCAATTCATTCACTGCCCCGACTCTTGGGCAAACATCCTACCATTACAACATCACGGAATAAACACTCGTAAGCATCATGGCAACCTGTGCCTAGACTCAAGGCTTTCAGAATTCCTATTACTAAGCTGAATAATAGGATACCCTTCCACAGAGCGACTATAGTAGTCCAATTAACTATTTCAGGAAAATCATCCCGCACCATATTTGTAGTGCCATTTCAATTCTTCAAATCCTCAATTTATGATAAGAGCTTGCGTCGCGTAAAATTGAGTGGAAAGGAATCAAAGGCATAAGCCTACAAGGAATCGAATCACACGATAAGAAAATCAAGAAGGGAAGTACTCCTAACAGTCCTGTAGCCTACAGAGGATAAGTACAGACGCCTTCGTATCGATTCGCGAGACTCTACTAGAGTTGATCATGACTCATGAGATCGACGAGAACCTAGTGCTCTGATACTATGTTGCCATGATCCAAAATCCACTAAGGGTCGTGATGGCACCGGACACCTCTGTCAGGCCAGCCATTTAAATTACCAAAATAATTCCTCTTTTAATACATTTGAAAATCTAAGGTTTTTCTTTTTATTTCATATAAATAAATGATTTTTGCTTCAATTTAAGTCGAACAATACAATTAAATTCAAATCTTTCCAAAACCATCCTAGAACCCGGTGTCACAAGTGCATGAGCGACTACTCATAAGTAAAGTAAAATACAACATTAGTCTAGAATACAATGGACATGGAATAAAATACAAAGGCTGAAAGGTACTACACTAGCTGTGGGTCGCCTCGCAAATTTGCAGCTCATCTAGTCCCAGAGTTCTCATACTGCTACGCCAGTAGACTACTAAAAGTGTATATGTACCTGAGCAACAAAAATGCACAAAAGTGTAGTATGCGTACGTAATCAACATGTACTCAGTGAGTATCCCGCCTAATCCCAGAGGGGTAGAGACGAGATGGCCAATTCCGACACTCACTAGAGGTCAATTATCAATATTCTATAATTGTGAGAAAAATCATGGATTTGTTTAGAAGTCCAAATTATAAAGCCAGGAATACAGGTAAGCACCTTCAATAATAGATCAAGGGCTTCCAAACTCAATCATTTATTTTTATCGATTTATATCAAGCCACATAGGGCCAATTCCACATTTTTGCAATTATTAAATAACATATAAACATGCACAAATCACACCGAGGTCGATAGCCCGTTCCAGCAAAAAGTAAATTGTGCACTGCCGAGGGTCAAGCGACACGAACCATAGATGCATCTATTATCACCGAGGCATTCGGCCCATTCCATAATTAAACATGTATCCTGCTCGCGAATCATCCATGCGGTGCAGGTACGCAAGAAATAAA
Organism: Nicotiana noctiflora; assembly: GCA_032618575.1. Taxonomy (NCBI): domain Eukaryota; kingdom Viridiplantae; phylum Streptophyta; class Magnoliopsida; order Solanales; family Solanaceae; genus Nicotiana; species Nicotiana noctiflora. Next base: position 43,547 of record JASVEL010003712.1, on the reverse strand, counting down.
CATTCACCCCGCACGCTAATCAGTCGTGAGACACAGGTACACATAATATACATGCTCAAGTAGGAAATTAAAAGCTGTTCGAGGATAATCCTCAAAATAAACAACTTTCTCTTTGTAACACTTGAGGAAAATTACTATTAAATCTCTTTTTAACTTCCTTTACCAATTAGAAGTGATCTAAATAGTTCAAACTATCAATGAGTTCACAGTATAACAAGTATAACATGCTCTCGAGTCCTAGCCTACCCGGACAATTGCATAATAGTAGCTACATACGGACTCTTGTTACCTAGTGCGTGCGTAGCCCCCACAAATAGGAGCACATAATCATTTTACTCACCTATGGGGTAGGTTATCCCTCACAGAATTAGAATTCCAACTGAGAGTTAATAAAAGTAAATAATGTTGAGAAGAAAGAACCACGTAAGAGCACTACCTCATGCTATAAAATACAGTACCACATATATTAGACAACAGTATTTTCCATGAAAACCCTTTATAAAATATCTGGCTCAGTTGAAAAACCCCTTTTTGAAAACATATCTTTCTTTCCTTTTTAACATTTAAGTATGTGACATCAACATCAAGTAGTGCAAGTCTGCACACAAATCAGCCCCTCTGGCTCAACACTCATTTAGCAGTTTACACTAGAGTGTCTTGTCAATAAGGCAAGTAATACATGCATTCCAATAATATATACGAGTGCTAAATATCATGCCACATAGTACAAACAACAACTAATGCATGAATGCAATGCAATGCATATGACCACTACGGCACATAGCCCGATCCATATGGGTGCCCGGCGCTCATTGTGGGAGGTTCAGACTCCGGAGGGGCTCCTTCAGCCCGAGCGCAATATATATAATACGGTGTGCAGCCCGATCCATGCATAGCCATAAATGCACATAAGCCTCTTGGGCACTAGTCACATAGCAGTTTTCAGCTAAAATATCAGTAAAATATCAATTTAAGTTTTCAAATCTTAGAAAGATGGCTGGGTTTACAAAATAATATTTTTAAACCTTGGTTCGAGACAAAAGCATACTCAGTAATTCAAAAACAGTGACTTAATCCCTAAAGGATTCAAATACTCGGCACGAAGCCCAAAACATGGCATTCAGTCCAAATCATGATAACAAATACCTTTAACAGGATATCAATTTAAATCAAATAATTTAGTAATGATTTTAGCTGGACGGACCAAGTCACAATACCCAATGGTGCTCTACCCCACGCTTGTTATCCGGGGTGCAAGTCACCTCAATATAGCACTATAATGTGCAAGTCCGGGGTTTCAAACCCTCAGGGCATTATTTACAAATATTACCCACCTCGAACCGGTGAGAAGTCTATCTTGCGACGCCTTTTATCCTTTAGCTGGCCTCCACGAGCGTCTAATCTATCCAAAATCATAAGGAATACATCATAATATGCTAATGGGACATAACCAAATCGAAAGAACTAGAAAAATACTCAAAATATACAAAATTGGCAAAACCCGAGCCCCGGGCCCATGTCCCGAAAAATTATGAAATTTAAATTTCCGGAATCCTCATCTCGCCACGAGTCAGTACATACCAAGAACACCCGAATCGGACCACATATGGACCCTCAAATTCTTGATTCTATCCAACAGGATTTTCTACCCTTTTCCAACAACTTCTCTGATTAAACGCTAAGACTCATAATAGATTCAAGTTATAACACAAAAATTTGGTTTAGAACACTTACCCCATTGTTCTCCATGAAAATCGGACCAAATATTGCCATAACCGAGGTCCAAATCGTGAAAAATCGGAAATGGGAAAGAAGTCACATTTCCAGAACATAACCTTCTGCCCAGGCCTATTTCCGCTTATGCGATACGAATGTCGCTTCTGTGAATACCTCTTCTGTGGATTTTCTTCCGCTTTTGCGGCCTTACCACCACATTTGCGGTTTTCCTAAAAGTTGCCCAGGACCGCTTATGCGGTCCACAACCGCTTCTGCGATGGCCGCTCATGCGGAACTGTGACGACCTGGCCCGTCGTCACGGGAATTACCACCCCGTTATGTTGTAAATACATGTTTTATGATTTTATATTAGTGTTAGAGTCTATCGGGTGAGTTAGGAGTGATTATTGGGATTGGAAATGAGGCATATAGCCTTTGTGAAGGAAACTTGAATAAGGAAAGTCAACCCGGAGTTGACTATTTGGTTAGAGGGCTCGGAATCGGATTCTGATGATTCGGTTAGTTCCGAGAGGTGGTTTGTGACTTAGGGGAGCGATCGAAATTGAATTTGGAGGCCCGGTTTAGTTTTAGGCTTGAATTGGCTAAGGTTGAATTTTGGCGAAATCCGAACGGTAGGTGAGATTTTGATCCGGGGGTCGGAATGGAATTCCGACAGTTGTAGTAGCTTCGTTAGGTGATTTTGGATATGCCTGCAAAATTTCAAGTCATTCGGACGTCGTTTGGTCGGGTTTTTGATTGAATGTGTAATTCGGAATGTTTTAAGGAATTTAGGCTTGAATTTGATGTGAATTATGGGTTTTGGTGTTGTTAGACGTGTTTTGAGGATTGGAGCAAGTTCGAATAAGGTGTTAAGATGTGTTGCTGTGTTTGGATGAGGTCCCGGGGGCCTCGGGGTGTTTTCGGATGGTTAAACAGAAGAAAATCATGGAAATTGCAGGTTGAAGAGTTCTGGTTCTGTCATTTTCGCCCCTGCGGAAATATGGGCGCGGAGGCGAGTCCGCAGGAGCGGACTGAGGAGCGCAGAAGCGCTTGTGTTCGCTGAAGTGGGTCTTGTTCTGCTGAGGCTGTGTCGCTGGTGCGAACAGTGTGCCGCAGAAGCGGTCTAGAGCGGATTTGGGAAGATCCGCAGAAGCGGATGTTTGATCGCCTATGCGAGTCCGCAGAAGTGGACTCTGGTGCGCTGGAGCGGGATTCTTCGCAGGAGCAGTGGTTCGATCACGGAAGCGGACGCGCGGAAGCGGACACGCGGAAGCGGTCCTTGGCTCGCAGAAGCGGAATCGCTGAAGCGACCCTTTGGTCGCGGATACGGACTCGTAGGAGCGGAATTTTATCCGCAGAAGCGAAAATCGCTGTAAGTTAAGTGTATCAGAAGTTAGAAAAATTTCAGAACATTTCACACATTTGGGTCTCGGCTTTAGAGGAGATTTGGGCGATTTTGAAGAGAAATCCAAGGGAAATCATCAGGTAATCAACTATGGACTTAAACTATGATTGGTATTGGTAATATTATGCAATTATATCATGAAAATGGAGGAATTTGGGGTAATTTATGGAGGATTTAACACTAGGCTTGAACTTTAGAAAATCAAGGTTTTGAATGGGCAAATGGAGTCCGAATTTGGTAAAATTGATATGCTTAGACTCGTATCGAGATGAGGGTTCCGAATATGTGACTTTTGTAATTTTTCGGCAAGCGTACCGAAAGTCGGGTTTTGACAACTTTGGAAATTTTGATGTAAATCGAGTTGTATTGATTGAGTGTCGTCCCATTGGCCTAATTTGTTGTATTTCTACTGTATTTGATGAGATTCTACGCGTGCGGAGCTTGATTCTCGTGGCAAGGGCATTGCGGAGTAGTCGTCGCGCCGTATTGAGGTGAGTAATAGATGTGGGTGATGACCGGCGGGTTCGAAACCCCGGTATACCACGTTGTGACGCTGTATAGCGGCGAGACACGCACACTCTTGAGAGTGCGGGGTCGATCATGAACTGGAGACTATATATTAGTCCGACCTGTTGATATTGTATTATTGGCTATTCTCGAGCCGTTGAACCTCCTTCTTGGACGGTTGAGTATATTGTGGGCCGCGAGCCAGTTATTGGATCCCGCGAGGATCGTTATCATTGTCTTATCATATAGACATGCTAGTTTACTACTAGTCGGCAGCTATTTCTGTTATTATGCTAATTCCAATCTCTAGAACTTGATATTACTGTTTTCCAACTGAAAAATGATAAAAAGAGTTTTCAAAAACTACTTTTGAGCCTGCGAGGCTGTATCTGCATATTAGCCGACTAGTAGTGGATCGGGCTGTGCGCCGCAGCGAGATATATGTTGGATCGGACTGCACGCCGCAGGAATATCTCTATGAGATGTGCTTGGGCTGTAGGAGCCCCTCCGGAGTCTGAACCCCCACAGTGAGCACGGGTACCCAAAATTGGAGTCGGGCTACGCGCCGTAGCGGTCATATCATGCATTGCGTTGCATTTAGCTACATCTGCTAGCTGTTATGCTATTTATTGGTATTTGTTGGAACAGGTACAGTGAAGATTGATTCTATGACAGGGTAGCTGATTATAGTTTTACATAGTGCTTTATTGCGGATTTCTTATCTGCGCTGTCTTACCCTTGTTTATTACCACTAAGTCTGGCAGTACTCGTTTTACTCCCTGCACCTTGTGTGCAGATCCAGGTACCTCTCAGCAGTGATCCAGTAGCTGTGCGAGGCGACATCTGTGGGATATACGAGGTAGCTGCAGAGTCCGCAGGACCCGATATTCCTTCTTACTGTCTCTTGATTTTGTATTGACTTTTCTTTCCGCACTTGGTATCTTGTAAACCTTTATACACTCATGTTCAGTAGAGGCTCATGACTCTTGACCCTTCGGTCTATGGGAGTTAGTATATTTTGGGACTTGGTTTCCCCGTTGTTGGTATAAGTATTACTATTGTTTCATATTTTGAAATGTTTAAATGGGTTAAAGAGAGCTTCTAGCTCCGTGGTTGATATTGATTGGTCTGGCTTAGCAATGTGCTGGGCGCCATCACGGCCGGATTTGGGGTCGTGACAAGTTGGTATCAAAGCCTAGGTTTACTAGGCCTCGTGAGTCTTGAGCCGGTTGGTAGAGTCTTGTGGATCGGTACGGGGACGCCCTGTACTTATCCTCGGGAGGCTGCGAACCTTTAGGAAAAACTTCACTTTTCTTGAACTGCGTCGTGCGATCTTGTTGTTCGAGAACTGAGCTTCTATATTCTATTCTCTCGCAGATGGCGAGAACGCGAGCATCGGGACGAGGTGGACGACCTCCGTTGCCACCTGTTAGAGGCCGTGGGCGCGGTCGTGCTAGAGGTAGAGGTAGGGCGGGCGAGCGGTGCCGGTTGACCCGCCCGTTGTACCGGTTCAAGAGCAACCCCCGGTGGTTGATGCTCCAGCGGCCTCGGTTCGGGGCCGGACTATATCTATTGCTATCCATGGTCTTCGGGAGACTCTTGCCCATATATTATCGGTGTGTTCCGGTTTGGCTCGGGTAGTATCAGCTACCGCTACTGCAGCGACATCTCAGACAGGGAGTGGTGAGCAGACCCCTGCAGCTCGCACACCTGAGCAGGTTGTTTAGGGGCTTCAGACGCCAGAGGCGGTCCCCGCTCAGGTGGTTGCACCAGTTATTCCTCCAGCTGCACCAGCTCCAGAGCATATGGTTCAGGCTGTGCCCGATGACGAGCAACGTCGTCTTGAGAGATTTGGTAGACTTCAGCCACCCCATTTCAGTGGCGTTGATGGAGAGGATGCCCAGGGTTTCTTGGATAAGTGTTAGAAGATGCTGCGTACGGCTGGTATTCTTGAGTCCAGCGGAGTTTCATTTACTACCTTCCAGTTTACTAGTCCTGCATATTATTGGTGGGAGGAGTTTGAGAGGCGTAGGCCTGCAGGAGCAGCACCTCTCTCATGGCAGCAGTTCTCTACTCTCTTTCTAGAGAAGTATGTACCTCAGTCTCGTCGCGAGGAGCTACGTCGCCGGTTTGAGTGGTTGGTTCAGGGCGACATGTCTGTGACCCAGTATGAGCTTAGATTCACACAGTTGGCTAGGCATGCCACATGGATGATCCCTACTGATAGGGAGAGGATCAGGAGGTTCATTGATGGCCTCAACTACTCTATCCGTATTCTTATGACCAGTGAGCAAGTTCTGTCATCATCGTTTGAGCGAGGTTGCTGATATGGCACGCTCCGTTGAGGCGGATCGTCGCGAGAGAGAGAGGAGCGGGAGGCCGAGAGGCCTCGTGGTTCAGGCAGTTTCAGTGGTGCTCCATCTAGAGGGCATTCCCAGCAGAGCAGAGGTCGCTCGTCTAGACCTTCTCGTTCAGGCCGCCCAGAGCAGAGCGGAGGTTCTTATGGTCGTGGTCGACGGGGATTTCAGCAGGGTCAGTCATCACTTAGTGCCCTCCCGGCCCAGAGTGCAACACCTACTTCTCCAGCACCAGTTGCATGTTATGAGTGTGGTGAGTTTGGCCACGTGAGGAGATAGTGCCCTCGACTCCGTAGGGACCAGGACTCAGCAGAGGGATCAGCCCTCCTCTTCGGCACCATCTCGGTCTAGTAGAGGTGGAGGTCGGTCTTCTCGTGGTCGCCCCGGGGCGAGGAGAGATTCTGGTGGAGGCCGGGCGCGATTCTACGCACTTCGTGACGGGCGTGATGCGGTTGCCTCCGATGCGGTGATTACGGGTATCATTTCTACTGTCCGAGAGATGCCTCTGTTCTATTTGATCCGGGATCCACATATTCTTACGTGTCCTCTTATTTTGCACATCACTTGGGTGCGACTCGTAGTAGTCTTGATTTACTTGTTCATGTATCCACCCCCGTGGGTGATACGATTGTTGTGGATCATGTCTATAGATCCTGTGTTATATCTATTGGGGGTCTGGAGACCCAGGCAGATTTGTTATTGTTGGGTATGGTGGACTTTGATGTTATATTGGGTATGGACTGGTTGTCTCCGTACCATGCTATATTGAACTGTCATGCTAAGACAGTTACGTTGGCCATTCCTGGTATTTCTCGGATTGAGTGGCGGGGTTCGACCGATTTCGTCCCTAGCCGTGTCATTTCGTTCCTAAAAGCTCAGAAGATGGTTGAAAAGGGGTGTTTATCATACTTGGCTTTTGTGAGAGATGTGGGAGCTGAGTCTCCTAGCATTGATTCTATACATATGGTGAGGGACTTTCCAGATGTATTCCCCTCAGACCTGCCGGGCATGCCACCGGACAGGGATATTGATTTTGGCATTGACTTGGTGCCGGGCACTCAGCCTATATCCATTCCTCCTTATCGAATGGCACCAGCTGAGTTGAAAGAACTGAAAGAGCAGCTTCAAGAACTTCTGGATAAGGGTTTCATCCGTCCTAGTGTGTCTCCGTGGGGTGCGCCGGTATTATTTGTTAAAAAGAAAGATGGTTCCATGCGAATGTGTATTGATTATAGGCAATTGAACAAAGTGACGGTGAAGAACAAGTACCCTCTACCGCGCATAGATGATTTGTTTGATCAGTTACAGGGTGCGAGGGTGTTTTCTAAGATCGATCTTCGTTCGAGCTATCATCAGTTGAAGATCAGAGACTCAGATATTATGAAGACTGCATTCAGGACCCGATATGGTCATTATGAGTTTCTTGTGATGTCGTTTGGGCTGACCAACGCCCCAGCAGCATTTATGCATCTGATGAACAGTGTGTTCGGGCCTTATTTGGATTCATTTGTGATTGTGTTCATTGATGACATTCTAGTCTACTCCCGTAGTCAGGAGGAGCATGCTCAGCATTTGAGTATTGTGTTGCAGAGATTGAGAGAGGAGAAGCTATATGCTAAATTCTCCAAGTGCGAGTTTTGGCTCGAGTCCGTAGCATTTCTGGGACATGTGGTGTCTCGTGATGGTATTCAGGTTGATCAGAAAAAGATAGAGGCGGTGCAGAGTTGGCCTAGACCGTCCTCGGCTACAGAGATCAGGAGTTTTCTTGGCTTGGCGGGGTATTATCGCCGGTTTGTTCAGGGATTTTCATCCATTGCTTCTTCATTGACTAAATTGACCCAGAAGGGTGCACCATTCGTGTGGTCGGATGAGTGCGAGGAGAGCTTTCAGAAGCTCAAGACAGCTTTGACCACAGCTCCAGTGTTAGTATTGCCATCAGCTTCAGGTTCATATACCGTTTATTGTGATGCCTCGAGAGTGGGTATAGGTTGTGTGTTAATGCAGGAAGGTAAGGTAATTGCTTATGCTTCTCGGCAGTTGAAGCCACATGAGAAGAACTATCATGTTCATGACTTGGAGTTAGCCGCCATTGTTCATGCATTGAAGATTTGGAGGCACTATTTGTACGGCGTGTCTTGTGAGGTGTATACCGACCATCGTAGTCTCCAGCACTTGTTCAAACAGAAAGACCTTAATTTGAGACGGCGGAGATGGCTAGAGTTGCTGAAGGATTATGACATTACTATATTATATCATCCGGGGAAGGCCAATGTGGTGGCCGATGCTTTGAGCGGAAGGCGGTCAGTATGGGGAGCTTGGCATATATTCCAGCTGAGGAGAGGCCATTTGCTTATGATGTTCAGGTGCTAGCCAATCGGCTAGTGAGGTTATATATTTCGGAGCCCAGCAGGGTATTGGCTTGTGTTGTATCTCGGTCGTCTCTATATGATCGTATTCGTGAGCACCAGTATGATGATCCGCATTTGGCTGTCCTGAGGGACAAAGTTCAGCATGATGATGCTAGAGATGTCACCATTGATAATGACGGCGCATTGAGGATGAGGGGCCGGATATGTGTGCCCAATGTTGATGGCCTTCGTGAGTTGATTATGGAAGAGGCCCATAGCTCGCGGTATTCTATCCATCCAGGAGCCGCTAAGATGTATCAAGATTTGAAACAAGCACTATTGGTGGAGAAAGATGAAAATGGACATTGTCGGACATGTAGCACGGTGCCTCAACTGTCAGCAGGTTAAGTACGAGCATCAGAGGCCGGTGGTGTATTTCAGCGTATTGTTATTCCTGAGTGGAAATGGGAGAGGATCACTATGGACTTTGTTACTGGACTCCCTCGGACGGCGAGGAAGTTTGATTCTGTATGGGTGATTGTGGATAGACTGACCAAGTCAGCTCACTTCATTCCAGTTAGTACTACCTACTCATCGGAGCGGTTGGCGGTGATCTTTATTCGAGAGATTGTTCGGTTGCATGGAGTCCCAGTGTCGATCATATCCGACAGGGGTACTCAGTTCACTTCTCAGTTTTGGAGAGCATTTCAGCGAGAGATGGGTACACGGGTTGAGTTGAGTACAACATTTCACCCCCAGACAGACGGACAGTCTGAGCGCACTATTCAGATCTTGGAGGATATGTTGCGAGCTTGTGTGATTGATTTTGGTGGTTCGTGGGATGAGTTCCTACCACTTGCTGAGTTTGCCTACAACAACAGTTATCAGTCGAGTATTCAGATGGCCCCGTATGAGGCATTGTATGGCAGGCGGTGTAGATCCCCGGTGGGATGGTTTGAGCCTGGTGAGGTTAGATTGATAGGGACTGAGTTAGTCCAGGATGCTCTGGATAGAGCAAAGTTGATCCAGGAGAGGCTTCGTACAGCACAGTCTCGTGAGAAGAGTTATGCGGACCGTAGAGTTCGAGAGTTGTCTTTCATGGTTGGTGACAGAGTATTGTTGAAGGTTTCACCTATGAAGGGTGTTATGAGGTTTGGGAAGAAAGGAAAGTTGAGTCCCAGGTACATTGGTCCTTTTGAGATACTCAAGAGAGTTGGAGAGGTGGCATATGAGTTAGCCTTGCCGCCCAGCTTATCTAGCGTTCATCCGGTATTCCATGTGTCTATGCTCCGGAAGTACATTGGAGATCCGTCTCATGTATTAGACTTCAGTACCATTCAGCTTGATGGTGATCTATCCTATGATGTGGAGCCTATTGCCATTTTGGGACGTCGGTTGAGAAAATTGAGGTCTAAGGAGATTGCATAAGTTAAGGTTCAGTGGAGAGGTCGACCCATGGAGGAGGCCACTTGGGAGATCGAGCGGGAGATGCGGAGCAGATATCCTCACTTGTTTGAGACTTCAGGTATGATTCTTGACTCGCTCGAGGACGAGCGTTTGCTTAAGAGGGGGAGAATGTGACGACCCGGCCCGTCGTCACGGGAATTACCACCCCGTTATGTTGTAAATACATGTTTTATGATTTTATATCAATGTTAGAGTCTATCGGGTGAGTTAGGAGTTATTGGGATTGGAAATGAGGCATATAGCCTTTGTGAAGGAAACTTGAATAAGGAAAGTCAACCCGGAGTTGACTATTTGGTTAGAGGGCTCGGAATCGGATTATGATGATTCGGTTAGTTCCGGGAGGTGATTTGTGACTTAGGGGAGCGATCGGAATTGAATTTGGAGGCCCGGTGTAGAAATAGGCTTGAATTGGCTAAGGTTGAATTTTGGCGAAATCCGAATGGTAGGTGAGATTTTGATCCGGGGGTCGGAATGGAATTCCGACAGTTGCAGTAGCTTCGTTAGGTGATTTTGGATGTGCCTGCAAAATTTCAAGTCATTCGGACGTCGTTTGGTCGGGTTTTTGATTGAATGTGTAATTCGGAATGTTTTAAGGAATTTAGGCTTGAATTTGATGTGAATTATGGGTTTTGGTGTTGTTAGACGTGTTTTGAGGATTGGAGCAAGTTCGAATAAGGTGTTAAGATGTGTTGGTGTGTTTGGATGAGGTCCCGGGGGCCTCGGGGTGTTTTCGGATGGTTAAACGGAAGAAAATCATGGAAATTGCAGGTTGAAGAGTTCTAGTTCTGTCATTTTCGCCCCTGCGGAAATGTGGGCGCGGAGGCGAGTCCGCGAGAGCGGACTGAGGAGCGCGGGAGGTGAGTCCGCAGGAGCGGACTGAGGAGCGCAGAAGCGCTTATGTTCGCTGAAGCGGGTCTTGTTCCGCTGAGGCGGTGTCGCTGGTGCGAAGCGTGTGCCGCAGAAGCGGTCTAGAGGCGGATTAGGGAGACCTGAGCGGAGGAGTGATCACCTAGGCGAGTCCGCAGAAGCGGACTCTGGTGCGCAGAAGCGGGAGTTTTCACAGGAGCGACCAGTTGGTCGCGGATACGGGCTCGTAGGAGCGGAATTTTATCCGCAGAAGCGAAAATCTCAGTGAGTTAATTGTATCAGAAGTTAGAAAATTCAGAAACATTTCACACATTTGGGTCTCGGCTTAAGCAGGCGATTTGGGCGATTTTGAAGAGACACTCAAGGGAAATCATCGGGTAATCAACTATGGACTTAAACTATGATTAATATTGATAATATTATGCAATTATATCATGAAAATGGAGGAATTTGGGGTGATTCATGGAAGATTTAACCCTAGGCTTGAACTTTAGAAAATCAAGGTTTTGAATGGGCAAATGGAGTCCGAATTTGGTAAAATTGATATGCTTAGACTCGTATCGAGATGAGGGTTCCGAATATGTGACTTTTGTAATTTTTCGGCAAGCGTATCGAAAGTCGGGTTTTGACAACTTTGGAAATTTTGATGTAAATCGAGTTGTATTGATTGGGTGTCGTCCCATTGGCCTAATTTATTGTATTTCTACTGTATTTGATCAGATTCTACGCGTGCGGAGCTTGATTCTCGTGGCAAGGGCATTGCGGAGTAGTCATCGCGCCGTATTGAGGTGAGTAATAGATGTGGGTGATGACCGGCGGGTTCGAAACCCCGGTATACCACTTTGTGATGCTGTATAGCGGCGAGACACGCACACTCTTGAGAGTGCGGGGTCGATCATGAACTGGAGACTATATATTAGTCCGACCTGTTGATATTGTATTATTGGCTATTCTCGAGCCGTTGAACCTCCTTCTTGGACGGTTGAGTATATTGTGGGCTGTGAGCCGGTTATTGGATCCCGCGAGGATCGTTATCATTGTCTTATCATATAGACATGCTAGTTTACTACTAGTCAGACTATTTACGTTATTATGCTAATTCCAATCTGCGGAACTTGATATTATTGTTTTCCAGCTGAAAAATTATAAAAAGAGTTTTCAAAAACTACTTTTGAGCTGCGAGGTTTATATGCATATTAGATGACTAGTAGTGGATCGGGCTGCACGCCGCGGCGAGGTATATGTTGGATCGGACTGCACGCGCGGGAATATCTCTATGAGATGTGTTTGGGGCTGTAGGAGCCCCTCCGGAGTACGAACCCCCACGGTGAGCACGGGTACCCAAAATTGGAGTCGAGCTACGCGCGTAGCGGTCATATCATGCATTGCATTGCATTTAGCTACATACGCTAGTTGTTATGCTATTTATTGGTATTTGTTGGAACGGGTACAGTGAAGATTGATTCTATGACAGGGTAGGTGATTATAGTTTTACATAGTGCTTTATTGCGGATTTCTTATCTGCTGTCTTACCCTTGTTTTTTATTACCACTGAGTCTGGCGGTACTCGTTTTACTCCCTGCACCTTGTGTGCAGATCCAGGTACCTCTCAGCAGTGATCCAGTAGCTGTGCGAGGCGACATCTGTGGGATATACGAGATAGCTGCAGAGTCCGCAGGACCCGATATTCCTTCCTACTGTCTTTTGATTTTGTGTTGACTTTTCTTTCCGCACTTGGTATCTTGTAAACCTTTATACACTCATGTTCAGTAGAGGCTCATGACTCTTGACCCTTCGGTCTATGGGAGTTAGTATATTTTGGGACTTGGTTTCCCCGTTGTTGGTATAAGTATTACTATTGTTTCATATTTTGAAATGTTTAAATGGGTTAAAGAGAGCTTCTAGCTCCGTGGTTGATATTGATTGGTCAGGCTGGCTCAGCAATGTGCTGGGCGCCATCACGACCGGATTTGGGGTCGTGACAGGAACTTTGTCCGCTTCTGCGGAAAAATGCCAAACGTTCACTTTCCGCTTCCGCAACTTCCCATTCGCTTCTACGGAACCGCTTCATGTGGTCCACTTTCACAGAAGTGAAAATGCCAGATACCAGAACCCTTCAGTAGTCTCCAAACTCCAATTTTATCCCGTTAGCCATCCGAAATCACCCCAAGGCCCTCGGGACCTCAACCAAAAGTAACAACCCCTCTTATAACATCATTCAAACTTGCTTGTAACATAAAAACACTATCATAAACATCAAAATCATCTGTTTTCAATAAATTCAAGTTTAAGTTTAACTATAACTTTCAAAATTCACATTTGATCAAAAACCCGACCAAACGACGTCCGAATGACCTAAAATTTTGCGGACAAGTCCAAATTAACCTAACAAAACTACCACAACTCTTGGAATTCCATTCCGACTCCCGGATGAAAATATCACCTATCAACCAGAATTCGCCAAAATTCTAACTTCGCCAAATATGCTAACTTTTTCACCGGACCTCCAAAATTACTTCCGATTGCGCCCCTAAGCCTTAGATCATCACCCGGATCTAACTGAATCATCGGAATTCAATTCCGAGACCTCTAACTCATAAGTCTACATGTGATTGACTTTTCCAACTTAAGTCTTCTTAAAAAAGATTATGTATCTCATTTCTTGCCAAAATTACTCCAATTAAATTCTAACACACCCAAAACTGATAATGAAACATAAGGCAACACAATGTGGGAAAAATGGGATGATAATACCCGAGACGACGGGTCGGGTCGTCACCAGAGAATTGTCCTAAGGTCGTCACAAGAGAATTGTCACAAGAGAATTATCCTAACGGGGTGATAATACCCGAGACGATAGGTGAAATAACGGATTATGTACTCCTATTTACGGGGGCTACGTACACACGAGGTGATGATAGTCCATGCGTAACTATTATTATGCTATTGTCCGGGTAGTTAGGACCCAAAAACATGCTATACTGGGATTAATTGTATGCTCATTGACAGCTTGGATGGCTTAGATCGCACTGAATCAGCAAATGAATTTAGAAAAGGATTAAACTTTAATTTCTTAAATTGTTAAAAGAGGACTGGCTTTATTTGAATAAATATTGCGTGATAAATCCTTAATTGGCTATATGAGCATGTATGTTTTTGTGAACTTGCATCGCATGATTGATTCCTGAGTAGGGTGATTGTTTATTTTATGTCAACCGCATCGCATGGATAGTTCGCGAGCGGAGTAATTGATGCATCTATGGTTCGAGTCGTTCGACCCTTGGCAGTGCACAATTTACATTTCTGTTGGAGCGGGCTGTCGACCTCGGCATGATTTGCGTGTGATATATATTGTTGCCTCAGAGTTTTAAATGTTGATATTGCCTTTAATGGCTTGAGATAAATTGATAGGATAATGAAAAGTAAACCTTGAAAATCATTTATTATTTGTTAAAGGTGTTTATCGGTTTTCCGGCTTCGTAAGTTAGAACTACTATATAAATCCATAATTTTCTCACATTTTTAGTATAATACTATTTGACTTCTAGCAAGTGTTGAACTACTTCTTCGAGATTAGATGGGATACTCATTGAGTACACGTTGTTTACGTACTCATACTGTACTTCAGTGCATCTTTGTTGCACAGGTATATGTAACTCTAGCGACCTACTGGACGTAGCAGCATAAATGATTCTGGGACTAGGTAAGCTGGATTATTCGAGATGGTCGCAGCTAGTACAGTCCCTTCCAGTATACTGTATTTACTACCTGTCCACTATATTCCAGACGGATATTGTATTTTATTTCCATGTCAGTAGATGCTCATGCACTTGTGACACCGGGTTCTAGTAGGATTTTTTTTTGGATTATTAAATATTATGTTTATTAAAGATTTTGCGGTTGTTTCCGTAAATTTTATTATTCGTTGTTTAATGTGTAAAGAAAAATGATTTTGAGAATACAAAAACGGGAATTTAATTGAATATTTCGGCTGGCATGCCTGACATGGTATTCGGCGCCACCACGACCCTTAGTGGATTTTGAGTCGTGACATAAACTATCTGGGCGGATAAATAGTATTGATTGCATAGCTAGGAAAAATAAATAGTTTGTGGGTATTTAAGAGTAAATAGTTTGAATTTAATGGGTATAACTAAAATTTTCTCAATATTTTTAGCACAACCCATTATTATCTGGGCATGGTTGAGCGAGTTGGATGGGTTTGGCTCAAATTTTCATCCCTACAAGAGAGCAATTTTCTTATTTTCAAACAAATGAGAGACATTAGTCGTAAAAATATGGGTAGCCAGTTTTTGGATGGCCATTAAAAAACAGTCAATGTTTGTAAAGTAATTAAAAAATAACCACTATTTTATTGCAACACGAAAAGTTCCAGCATAATATATTGGAGATCGGTGCACCTGTGTATGAACCTCCAGCATATTACGTTGGAACTCCAACACAAGAAAATTTCCAATATAATATACTGGGGATTGGAGCAACTCTTCCTCAATCTTTAGTATATTATGCTGAACTAGTATATTATACTGAAGTTCCAACATAAGTATACTGGAGTTCCAGTATATTATACTGGAGTACTTTTTTGAATTTTGAATAGTGTTCGTTCAGATTTATCTTTACATGAAATGAGGCTAAAATTTGCTTACTTTTGAATTTGTGATTAGTTTTGAATGATTTGGCTATTTTTAAAATTTATCGGAGTGGAATATATCAAAGATTCATTCATAGAACGCAATTTTTTAGACGCTATGTTGTTGTGGCGTAGTTGAATTTCGAAGATAATGGTATTGCTATTATTCTCTTCTCTGGCCGTGAAGAAGATTTCAACTATTTAAAAAATACTACCTGCCTTCAAGCACGACAATATTTTTATTATTATTCCATTAATTTGTATAGGTTTTTTAATCTAACAATTAAAGATATGTTTGATATCGACTCAACTATTTGAAGTCATCATTATACATGGTTCTAAGAATTAGTTGAAGATTTTCATTTGAGCACTTTTATATTTTTGTTAGCTTGGTTCTAATACTTTTCAAGTGACTTTTGTGTAAATTTTTACGTTATTAATGTCACGACCCTAGTTCACGAATCGTGAACATATCATGAAGGCACCCAGTCCTCGCGACTTGGTAAGCCTAATACAATGCGGAATATACAATTTCATTAAAGAAAGATAAGATAACAGCGGAATGATATAAATAAAATATAATAAGTGCCGTTCGGCACATACACTTCGCCAAAAAAACATAAGAAAATACAACTACCAAGACCCGAAAACTCACGGGCAACACAGACTAATAGAGAAAGTACAACTGTGGCTCTATACATCAAGAATGTCTATACAACATAAGTAAGGAAATAGCTGACATAACTAATAAGAATAGAAGAAGACCTTCCGGATCTGCGGACGTATCAGATCATACCTCGAGTCTCCTAACGGTGCTCCTAAATCACCTGTAGTGCGCCTGATCTGATGCACCTGGATCTGCACAATAAAAGTGTACAGAAGAGTAGTATGAGTACACCACGACGGTAATCTGTAAGTGCCAAGCCTAACCTCGATGGAGTAGTGACGAGGAAGGTCAGGGCCCTACCGAGAAATAATAACAGAATGATAATAATAATATCGAGCAGTTCAAATAAGAATAAGACTAAAATAACAACAATAAAGTAAATACTACTACCGTCTACAATTAAGCTAACAAGGGTAACCAACACATCAAAATACAAATCAACAAGTCCAGGATCTCCGGGAATTGAACCCGCAGTCCCTCTCTATAATCAGCAACTCAGGATCTACGGGAATCCAACTCGCAGACCATATATCAGTCTCACAGGATCTCCGGGAATTGAACCCGCAGTCCGTACATCAGTATCTCTAGGTCTCGGGGAATTGAACCCGCAGCCCTCGGATCACCAGAAATTGAGTCCGCGGTCCGTATCTCAATATCTCAGAATCTCCAGGAATTGAACCCGCAGTCCGTATATCAATAAGTCGGGATCTCCAGGAATTGAACCCATAATCCGTATATCAGTATCTTTGGGTTTCAGGGAATCGAACCTGCAGCCCTCGGATTTCCGGCAATTGAACTCGCAGTCCGCAAACACAACCACAATCAATAAGAGGAAAAATATAGAGAAATATGAAGTGCATAGCTACAATTACACCAAATCCAGTATCAACAAGTTCCAGGAAATTCAATTAAGACAAGTAAGGAACTTAGACAGATAATCCTATCTAATCATGCTTCTCTAACTAACACCAGATAAATCTTACAATTGAATCAATTAAATAACAAGGATATCACGATTTGAACAGTTCAAGTAAGGTGGTTTTCAACAATCTGCGCAAGTACACGCCCGTCACCTCACGTCCAAGGCATTTAAAGCAACACATAATATCCTAGGGGAGAAAGTTCCCCCACGCAAGGTTAGACAAGTCACTTACTTCAATTCCGGTACAAAACCGCTATGAAACGACTCTCTTGCCACGAGTATCCAACTGCGAGTGGCCCGAATCTAGTCAAACCAATTACATGTGTGTAAATAACATTGCAAGTAACTAATTACAATGATAAAATTAAAGCTACAGCGCAAAAGTGGGTGAAATGACCAAAATACCCCTACATTCGTCGGCTCGGAATCAAAATATTTTTACGTTTTCAGAACCCTCGTCCTCTCACGAGTCTAATCATATAAAATTCTCCAAAATCGGAGGTCAAATGCCCACTCAAAACCCAATAGTTTGGTCTATGAACTTTCATCCAATTTCACATTAAAAACTGAAATTAAAAGGTAAATTTAGGAGGAGATTCATGGAAGTTGATCAAAATCGAGTGAGAAACACTTAGCCAAATCGCCTAGGTGAAAATCCCTTCAGAAATCGCCAAGAACCGAGCTCTAAAAGTCAAAATGTGATAAAATGAAGAAACCATCGAAATTGGGATTAAATCTGTCTGCCCTGGCATTTTCTTCACTGCAATCGCATGAAAGGAGATGCGATCGCAAAGAAGAATTATTTTTGGGCCTGATATTGGTCTATGCGATCGCATGACTGTAGATCCCTGCGATCGTGGAGAAGGAAGACTATCAACTATGCGATCGCATTGAAGGAATTTGGCCACCTCCAGAATTACGCTACGCGATCGCATGGGTAAGGATGCGATCGTAGAGAACAAACGTCTGCAACACCAACAACTGAAATCTGACCTGTTTCATCAACATAAAATGGTCCGTTTGACCCCCGGAAACACCCCCGAGGCCCCTGGGACCTCAACCAAAACCACCAACCTACTCCAAATCATGATACGAACTTGTTCCAATAAAAAACATATCATTAAACACAAAAAACATGAAATTATAGCGGATTCAAGCCTAAGTTTCAACCAAAACTTCCGAAACCTACATGCTATCAAAAACCCGACCAAACGATGTCCGAATGACCTGAAAATTTGCAGACATATCCAAAATCACCTAATGATGCTACTGCAACTGTTCCATTATGGCTCCCGGATCAGAATCTCACCTATAGATCGGATTTCCAAAAATTCTAATCTTCGGCATTTCAAGCCTAAATGAGCTACATACCTCCAAAATACATTCCGAACGCGCTCCCAACCCCGAAATCATGTAACAGAGCTAATGGAACCATCGGATTTCCATTTCGAGATCATCTAAACTCTGTTCCGAATACGGGCCATTTTTCAACTATAAAGCTCTCATTTAGGGACTAAGTGTCCCAAAACACTCCAAATTCTAGAACCAAACCTTCCGGCAAACTACAATAGTAGAAATAAACTTAGGGGAACAGTTAAATTGGGGATCGGGGTGTAAATTTCGAAAACGACCGGCCGGGTCGTTACATTTTCCCACACTTAAAAGATTCATTCGTCCTCGAACGAGCATAGAAAACATACCTGGAGTGGTGAAGAGATGAGGGTACTAGCTGCGCATATCCTGCTCGGTCTCCCAAGTCACCTCATCGACGGCTGACCCCGCCACTGGACCTTCACTGAAACGATGTTATTTGACCTTAGCTTCCTGATTGCCTATCCAAAATGGCCACTGGCTCCTCAACATAAGACAAATCCTCGTCTAACTGAACAGAAGTGAAATCCAACACATGCAACGGGTCACCATGGTACCTCGGAGCATAGAGACATGAAATACGGGATGGACTCCGGCTAGGCTGGGAGGTAAGGCCAACTCATAAGCAACCTCCCCAACATGCCTCAAAATCTCAAAAGGGCCAATGAATCTCGGACTCAGCTTCCCCTTCTTCCCAAACCGCATAACGCCCTTCATGGGCGAGATCCGGAGTAGAACCCTCTCGCCAACCATAAAATCCACATCGCGGACCTTCTTGTCCGCATAACTCTTCTGTCTAGACTCGGCTGCACGAAGTCTGTCCTGAATCACCTTGACCTTGTCCATTGCATCCTGGACCATCTCAGTACCTAGCAACCTGGCCTTGCCCGACTCAAACCAACCCACGGGGGACCTGGACCTCCTACCATATAGAGCCTTATATAGTGCCATCTGAATGCTGGACTGATAGCTATGTTATAAGCAAACTCTGCCAGTGGCAAGCAATGATCCCATGACCCTCCAAACTCAATCACGCACGCACGGAAAATATCCTCTAAAATCTTAATAGTGCTCTCAGACTGGCCATCCATCTGGGGGTGAAACGCTATGCTCAGCTCCACCCGAGTGCCTAACTCCTGCTGCACGGCTCTCCAGAACCGTGAAGTGAACTGGGTGCCTCTATCTAAAATGATGGAGACTAGAATACCATGCAGCTGGACTATCTCCCTGTTGTAGATCTCCGCCAGCCGCTCCGATACTGCGCCAAGTCCAACTCGTGAGGCATCATAATATATCGTATAGGAAGCGAACCGGTAGGCAACATCAAGATTGGGGCCGAAGTCAAAGCTGTCTTGAGCTTTTGGAAGGTCGCCTCACACTCCTCTGTCCACTGAAAAGGGGCACCCTTTTGGGTCAATCTGGTCATATGTGATGCGATCAAAGAGAACCCCTCTACAAAACATCGGTGATAACCCGCCAGGCTTAGGAAGCTACGAATCTCAGTAGCTGAGGAGGGTCTGGGCCAACTCTGCATGGCCTCCACCTTCCTCGGATCTACTCGAATACACTCGATCGACACCACATGGCCTATAAATGCCACTGAATTCAGCCAAAATTCACATTTAGATAACTTCGCATTTAATTGCTTCTCCCTCAGAGTCTGAAGCACTATCCTCAGGTGATGCTCGTGTTTTTCCCAACTTCGGGAATATACCAAAATATCATCAATGAAAACAATCACGAACGAGTCCAGATATCGCATGAATACATTGCACATCAAATGCATAAAAGCTGCTGGGGCATTAGTCAGCCTAAAATACATTTCAAGAAACTCGTAGTGACCATACCGAGTCCTGAAGGAAGTCTTTGGGATATCCGGCTCCCGAATCTTCAGCTGATGATAAACATAGCGCAAATCAATCTTGGAGAACACCAGTGCGCCCTGTAGCTGATCAAATAAGTCATCAATACGTGGAAAAGGATACCGGTTCTTCACTGTAACTTTGTTCAACTAGCGATAGTCAATGCACATACGCATAGAACCGTCCTTCTTCTTTACAAACAACACAGAAGCACCTTAAGGTGAAACACTAGGTCGAATGAAACCATTACCCAACAACTCCTGTAACTGATCCTCCAACTCCTTCAACTCAAGAGGAGCCATGCGGTACAGAGGAATAGAAATGGGCTGAGTGCCCGGCAATAAGTTAATACCAAAATCAATATCTCTATCGGGCGGCATGCGCGGGAGATCAGTTGGAAATACATCAGAGAAATCACGTACCACTAGGACGGAATCAATAGAAGGGGTGTCGGCACTGACATCCCTCACATAAGCTCGATAAGCAGCACACGCTTTCTCAACCATACGCCGAGCTTTGAGAAAGAAAATAACACGGCTGGGGGTATGATCTAGAGTAGCACTCCACTCAATACGTGGAATGCCTAGCATAGCCAGCATCACGGTCCTGGCATGACAATCAAGAATAGCATAATGGGGCGACAACCAGTCCATGGCCAGAATAATATCGAAATTAACCATACCGAGCAATAATAGATCAGCTCTGGTCTCAAAACCACAAATAGTGACCACGACCGATACACACAGTCCGCAACCAAAGAATCTCCCATCGGAGTAGAAACATAAATGTGGGCATTCAAAGAATCCCAAGGCATAACCTAGATGCGAAGTAAAATAAGAGGACACATATGAAAAAGTAGAACCAGGATCGAATAGAACCGATGCCTCTCTGTGACTAACCAAGATAATACCTGTGATAACAGAATAGTAGCTAACAACTGCAGCGCGATCATGAATAGCATAAAATCTGGTCGGATCCCTCTATCGAGGGCAGCCTTTAGCACCCTAATCCCCACCCCTAGCTGGCTGGGCAGGTGGGGTGGCAGGTGGGGCTGGAACGATGGCCTGTTGACCCTGTGAACCACACTGAGGCTGCAAAGTCGGTGGAGGTGCTCCTCTCTTACACCTGGGGCACTCCCTAACCAGATGGCGAGTATCCCCACACTCAAAACAAGTTCTGGGAAGACACGGTGGCTGTGACTGACCGACCTCGCCCCCGCTAGACTGACTCTTGGAGGTACCCCGCGCAGGTGGTGCACTGGAAACTGGGGGAGCAAAATAAGCCTCTTGAGGTGCTGGAAGAGCTGGAGTACTACCAGCTGCTGGCAATGCTGAATGAATTGGGCGACCGGAATAACCCCTGCCAAAACGACCAGCTGATAAAGTACGGGCACCAGAGAAATAACCCGACTCACGAGACCTCTTGGCCTCCCTTTCTTCTCGTTCTCTAGGGACCATACTCTCGATCTGCATGGCAATACTCACCGCCTGCTGATACGGTACATCTGTCTCCATCTCTCTAGCCATGCTTGACCGGATCAGCGGAATAAGGCCCTCAATAAACCTCTGCACTCTCTCCTGGACCGTGGCTACCAAGGCCGGTGCATGCCTGGCTAACCGGGTGAAACTAATAGCATACTACGATACTATCATAGAGCCCTGACGCAATAAAACTGTGTCCAGGTCAATGAGGCAGACTCATCTGGACTATCTAGCTCATACGTACGCCACCAATTACAAGCGGCCCCACGAAGCTAAAAAGCAGTAAAGGAAACCTCGCTGGTCTCCACTATCCCCATAGTACAGAGGATACGATGACACTCATTCATAAATCCCAATGCATCATCTGAAGCCAAGCCACTGAACACTGGGGATCATATTTCTTGAACCTCTCTAATCTACGATGCTCGTCCTCGAAGGCAGCTGGCCCACCTCCGGGCTGTGCTGGGGCGGCAGGAGGCATAACAATAATCTCTGGAACCTGTCCCACTGGCACTCACTGCTCAGGTGTAGCGGCTGTGGGAGTTTGGGCCCCTCCCCCGGCCTGAGATGTAGCTGCAGTGAGAGGAAATAACCCTACCTGAGCTAAAGTGGTATACATACTCATGAACTGGGCCAGGGTCTCCTGAGTGCTGGAGTAGTAGCAGATGTAGTCGGTATACCAGGTGCATGCGCTCCAAGCTGGTCCACCGGTGGCACCTCAGCGGCAGTGCACGCGGGTGCTGTGGCTGCACCTTGGGCGCGTCCTCGTCCTCTACCACGGCCCCGGCCTCTGACGGCGGCAACAGGAGGCGCGTGTGCCTAATCCTCGCGAGTAGCACATGTCCTCACCATCTGTGAGAGAATAGAAAACAGAAGTTTAGAATTGGTGCCTAAATATTGCACGACAAGGAATCCAAAAGAAATGAAGAGTTTCCTAAATAGTTACATAGCCTATCGTAGATAAATACAAATGTCTCCGTATCGATCATCGAGACTCTAAATAACCGGTCTGTGTCCCGTGACTCCTATGAATATATAGCTCTAATACCAACTTGTCATGAACCTAGTTCACGAATCGTGAACATGTCATGACGGCACCCAGTCCTCGCGACTAGGTAAGCCTAAGACAATGTGGAATATACAATGTCATGAAAGAAAGATAAGATAACAGTAGAATGATGTAAATAAAATGTAATAAGTGCCGCTCGGACATACACTTTGCCAAAAAACCTAGAAGAAAACACAACTACCATGACCCGAAAACTCACGGGCAACACAGACTAATAGAGAGAGTACAATTGTGGCTCTATACATCAAGAATGTCCATACAATAGAAGTACGGAAATAGCTGACATCACTAATAAAAATAGAAGAAGACCCTCCGGATCTACGGACGTAGTAGATCATACCCCGAGTCTCCTGACGGTGCTCCTAAATCACCTGTAGTGTGCCTGATCTGATGTACCTGGATCTGCACAACAAAAGTATGCAGAAGAGTAGTGTGAGTACACCATGGCGGTACTCAGTAAGTGCCAAGCCCAACCTCGATGGAGTAGTGACGAGGAAGGTTAGGGCCCTACCGAGAAATAATAACATAATGATAAAAATAATATCGAGCAGTTCAAATAAGAATAAGACTGAAATAACAACAATAAAGTACATACTACAACTGTTTACAATTAAGCTAACAAGGGTAACCAACACAACAAAATACAAATCAACAAGTCCAGGATCTCCGGGAATTGAACCCACCGTCCCTCTCTATAATCAGCAACTCAGGATCTCCGGAAATCGAACTCGCGGTCCATATATCAGTCTCACAGGATCTTCAGGAATTGAACCCGCAGTCCATACATCAGTATCTCTGGGTCTCCAGGAATCGAACCCGCAGCCCTCGGATCTCCGGGAATTGAAGCTGCAGTCCGGATATCAATCTCAGGAACTCCAGGAATTGAACCCGCAGTCCGTATCTCAATAACTCAGGATCTCTAGAAATTTAACCCGCAGTCCATATATCAGTATCTCTGGGTTTTTAGGAATTGAACCTGCAGCCCTTAGATCTCCGGGAATTGAACTCGTAGTCCGCAAACACAACCACAATCAATAAGAGGAAAAACAAAGAAATATGAAGTGCATAGCTACAATTACACCAAATCCAGTATCTACAAGTTCTAGGAAATTCAATTAAGACAAGTAAGGCACTTAGACAGATAATCCTATCTAATCATGTTTCTCTAAATAACACAGAATAAATCTTACAATTGAATCAATTAAATAATAAGGATATCACGATTTGAACAGTTCAAGTAAGGTGGTTTTTCAACAATTTGCGTAAGTACACGCCCATCACCTCGCGTACAAGGCATTTAAAGCAACACATAATATCCTAGGAGATAAGGTTCCCCCACGCAAGGTTAGACAAGTAACTTGCCTCAATTCCGGTACAAAACCGCTAAGAAACGACTCTCTTGCCATGAGTATCCGACTCCGAGTGGCCTGAATCTAGTCAAACCAATTACACAGTTTAAATAACATCGCAAGTAACTAATTACAATGATAAAATTAAAGCTACGACGTGAAAGTGGGTGAAATGACCAAAATACCCCTACAACCATTGGCTCGGAATCAAAATAATTTTACGTTTTCAGAACCATCATCCTCTCACGAGTCTAACCATATAAAATTCTCCCAAATCGGAGGTCAAATGCCCCCTCCAAACCCAATAGTTGTGTCACACCTCCCTTTTTACTACCTTTTTTTCCCGAAAAAAAGGAATAAGGTATACCTCAATAATTACTAATACACCCGGGAAAAGATATAAGAATAACAATGAGGAAGGAGTTTTTCCACTTTAAGGACAATCAGAACGGGATTTTTATTTTGAGTTTCAGAGTCGCTACTTGGGAAGATAATGGTGTCCCAAGTCACCGGTTAATCCCGAATCCGAGGAAATTGACTCTGTTTAAACAGCCTGCGAAACTAGAAATCCAGATAAGGAATACTGTTAACCTGGGAGAAGGTGTTAGGCATTCCCGAGTTCCGTGGTTTTTGCATGGTCGCTCAACTGTCGTTTTTTTGACTTTATTTGATTTGGTTATATGCTTTTATAAAATGTGAATGTTTCATTTTTGATATTTTAATGACTTGTGACGTCGCGAAAACGTATTTGTAGTCACACCGCAACCAGTACGCCTGTGACTTTAATACGTTTCATCTTAACCGGGATTTAAGATTTGAGTCATATTAGATGTGCACTCATATTAAAGAATGTGTATTTTAAATCGTGCCTATAATGACTAACGACTTATTACCCTTTAGGAAAGATCGTGAAATTCGCTAAACGGTCTTCCCGAGTCTATCACTTATTAACGTTCATATGGGGGCCCCGCATATTTTGTTCTTATACGAGGCTAATCCCGTTATTTTAGAAGTCCAATCCTATTGAGTGCTATACTGTCTATTTTTGGTTTTTCTCTTAATTATATCACTGTTTTTGGTATTTTCAGGATCATGTCCATGCCCAATATTCCATTTCCAGGCCTGGACATTATGGACTGAATTTAATAGTCCAGTTCACACAACTGGATTTCAGAAACCCAGTATATGTAAAAGTCGTTATTCAGAGGCCCAAAGATGAATCCAGTTGCATCTGGGCCTATACTATCTATCAAGCCCAAATCAGACGAGAGTAACATAAAGCAGAATAGACATTTCATAACTAACATACAAATACTCATTAAACGATAAAATAAATCAACGAATAGCATTTTTATTTCATAAGGAATTGGAGTACAGGTGCATCGACATTAATTCTAAACTTTATTACCAATCACTAATTGAACTTAAACAATAGACTATTATCTCAGCTACTTTAAACGGTGATATGATGCTTAACAATGTAAATTGAATTGTTATTAATTACTGATTCTAATTTATACTATTCTGGATCGCTATTAAGCTAAACTAAATGACAGAGCATGCTGTAACTTGATTTACTTATTTCGAATTATCATAATCTAATTAAGTGAGATAAGTTAATTGTTGTTTTTAGATTGTTAAGCATGTTTACTAAGTTAGTTAAGCTCATATATCACCCTGTTTTTAACCTATTTTAGCGATGATTATAGCTATATCTACTCTACCTCTACACTATCTATCATATTGTTCCAGTCTCGTACATATTTAGCTATTACAAATATTCCTATCAAATTAGAGAAGATCTAATACACGATAAACATAAAATCTGTAGAATGCAGCAAAAATTTCATCCGAACAACTCATAGAATTTTCATTTTTTCTTCAATTAGCTGGCAATTACATTGCTGGATAGAGAATGTGTACCTGATTCAGCAAAGGAAGCTTATAAGTCTAGGCAATAAAATGAAGAATAATCAGCGATTACAGCAGTAGAACAGTAGAAGAACAATCACAGCAAAGCAGCAGAATCACAGTCAAGTATAATCTTCAAAACCAGCAAATAAGCAACCCAACAAGTAGAATTGAATAAATCTAATAGAATCCAATAGTATCGAACATCAGAAAATTTAAGCTAGAACTCCAGGATTTGAAACCTTCAGCTACTAGATTTCAATTCAAATAAGTATTTTCTAATTTCAGAATTCTCCAATGTCTAACTCTTAATTTTGTAACTTAGAATGTTCAACCCCCAATTCAGGCTTAGATGAAGCCTATTTATAGGTATATTGTGTGACATTTTGAGGGGAAATTCAAAATTCTTATTCTTAGTTCCCTCCTCTTAATTCTTTTATTAGTTACAATTTGGTACCATTATTTTAATCTCGAAATGCCTTCCAGCCCTTGCTGGAAGGTTCTAGGAAATTCTTTTTGATTCTATTAAGGGCATATTACTATGCTGCCCTCACTTGCTAAGGGTTATTACAATTATACCTTTTTACTAGGCCTATTTTACCCTTTATTTTGTGTTTAATTACAGGAATACTAAGCATTAAAGTCTGTTTTATCCCTATAGGCTCTATTAAATTCACAATTATATCATTTTTTATTCTCTTTGTACCCTTATTGTTATCTATTATTTACCTGACCTACTAAGGTCAGAGTATCTTTGGTTTTATACATATTTAACTATTAGCCAATATCTTATAACTCATTTAAGACCTAGCCAGATTTTAACGACGTTGTTTCTTTTTATTCAAACCGCCTCACGTGGTCCATTGGATTGATAAATCAATGGTTGAGATTTGATCGCCCTTTACGCCGTCGTTTTGATTCAGTCTTTGGACTGGATGGTATATTTCCTTTGGGCTGTGATATTTTGGGCTTGTATTTTGAATTTTGGCCCAAATTTATTGTATTTTGTGTATTTTCTTGTATTTTAATTACTTTCTTTGTATTTTATTTTCTTTTTTCATATTCCTTTTCAATTGTTGTTTTCCTTTTGTTTTCCTATTTTTCCTAATTTTTCTGGTATTTTATGACATTTTTTGCTATTTTCTTTAATTTTCCGGTATTTTTGTTAATTTTTCTTTAATTTCCATATTTTTTGTGACATTTTCTAATTAACTCTTTTTGTAGTTTTTAATTTCAAATTATTTCAATCACAAACACACAATTATTTCAATTAAACACATAATTGCACATCAAAAATCTTATTTTATTTTTATATTGGAATTTCTTTGCTTAGGGCAAAATCACGTGCTCACAGCTGCCCGTCTTTGCTCGGGAACATGAAGAGTTTCAGTGCAAAGATAAGTGAGCAGTAATGAGAGATTTTTGCCCATTGGCATATTCCGTAAGAAGCATTTTGAAAACCTTTTGACCGCGCCCTGCCTCAGAGGTTGCCTACATATCTTGGGCTAAACAGGAATCAGGTCAATGTAGTTCGGGAAGGTCTGGTAGTTTGAAACTACCAAGACTTACTACTACTGTTATTGTTGCTATAATCACTGACTAACTCCTTGTTACACCGGGGATAAAAATGGAAAATAAAAAAGCTATTCTAAGCTATGATCTTATAAATTACAATAATTCCTATCTATTTCTTGACTTCTTGTACTTCCTTGCTTTTCCACATCTTGTGCTGCTCTTTTATTTGCATCATTCTTTTTGTGTATTTTTGATTATTTTCTTGTTTCTGACATACTGCTTCCATCCCTTAGGTGTGACTTCCAATTGTTTTTCTTGCCTTCAGGTTGATACCTGTTAAAAAAAACAAAATAAAAACAAAGAAAACTTTTTCCTCTGCCCCAGTGTGGGCTTTTTCATATGTCATGGTGTTACTTATGTTAAGATAAAACAATTAAAAATGCTGAAATGTATTCCCTTGTTACACAGGTGGGCGCCCGAACAGAAATTAAAAATGCTGAAATGTATTCCCTCATTATCCAGGTGGGCGCCTGAACAGAATTTAAAATGCAGAAATGTATTCCCTTGTTATACGGGTGGGCGCATGAACAGAAATTAAAATGCAGAAATGTATTCTCTTGTTATACAGGTGGGCACCTGAACAGAAATTAAAATGCAGAAAAATATTCCTTCATTATCCAGGTGGGCGCCTGATGCAGAAATGAAAATGCAGAAAAATATTCCCGTGTTATCCAGGTGGGCGCCTGAACAGAAATTAAAATGCTGAAAAATATTCCCTTGTTATCCAGGTGGGCGCCTGATGCATAAATGAAAATGCTGAAAAATATTCCCTTGTTATCCAGGTGGGCGCCTGATGCAGAAATTAAAATGCTGAAAAATATTCCATTGTTATCCAGGTGGGCGCCTGATGCATGAAATGAAAATGCATAAAAATATTCCCTTGCTATCCAGGTGGGC
The DNA here is from genome assembly GCA_032618575.1 of Nicotiana noctiflora. Lineage (NCBI taxonomy): Eukaryota > Viridiplantae > Streptophyta > Magnoliopsida > Solanales > Solanaceae > Nicotiana > Nicotiana noctiflora. The sequence continues at coordinate 15,125 of JASVEL010003712.1, read as the reverse complement.
GCCTGATGCAGAAATTAAAATGCTAAAAAATATTCCCTTGTTATCCAGGTGGGCGCCTGATGCATGGAATGAAAATGCAGAAAAATATTCCCTTATTATCCAGGTGGGCGCGTGATGCATGATATGAAAATGCAGAAAAATATTCCCTTGTTACCCAGGTGGGCGCCTGATGCATGAAATGAAAAATGTTGAAAATATTCCCTTATTATCCAAGTGGGCGCCTGATGCATGAAATGAAAATGCAGAAAAATATTCCCTCAGTTTGATAACTGAGGTGTGAGTTTTGAAAAGATAATACCTCCTTTACTGTTTTTGGGTAGGTTTCTTGATGACTGAATGAGTTCTCCTTTGCGGACTCCTCCTCTTATTGATGTATTTCTTTTTTTGGTGTTTTCTTCTTCCACATTGGTCACATTCACTTTAAAGTGATTAGTGAGAATTTGAATCTTTTTGTTCCTGTCTAAATCAATGAACAATCTTATTAGTTATAAAATGTTGGCAACTGGCATTTTTGTTGACTTTGCTTCCATTGCCTGCCTCCTCTTGCCTTATTCTTGCTTTGTAGCTTGTTGCTAGATTTTCTCAACTTTTCCTTTATAATCCTCTTTCTGCTTTCCTTTTGTCTATTTTCTTTTCATTTTTCTTTGGCTTTGAATGCCATCCTCTCCTTTGTTTTTCTTTTATTATCTCTTTGACCTAGTGTTATTACGTCTCTTAACATGAGAAGCTGGTAGTTAGCTTTTAATGGGCAACTGGTATTTGATCAATGAAATGCAGAGAAATATGAATTTAAAAAGGGTAGGGGTATTTTGGAGTAAAGACATAACTTATCTGGATATGATGGCTGATTCCTCTAACCATGCCATGTATTTAAATTCCGACTCAGTCTGTCCAATCGAATTGGCACTATCTTAACTCCATCTTTTTCTTCAACCCAAACCAATCTATTTTTTGCTGTTTTTCTTCTTTCAACATAATCTTCCTCACTTTCGCCTTATGGTGCCGGTTAAGGTTTTCACCAATAAGACTCTCTCATTTTATTCTCTTATCTCCCAATTGCCTTACGGTGCCGGTTAAGGTTTTCACCGATTAGACTCTCTCATTTTTATTCTCTCATCTTACAATTGCCTTATGGTGCCGGTTAAGGTTTTCACCAATAAGACTCTCTCATTTTTATTTTTATTTTTGTTTATTATTCAAACCACCGAGTAATGTCCATGCCATGTTTCTCCTTATTCTCATTGTATCATCATTTTCTTGAAATTGCTTAGAAGGTCTTTATTTTGACTGTAATGTGGCTTTTGGATGAGTTCAGAAAGAAAGGTATAAAGGCTCAAAATTTAACGAGGGTTCAAAAATATTTACAACTCTCGGAATCATAAACATAACTTCTGCCCTAGTTTCAATATTTGGGGAATCTTGGATTTTATTTTTATCATGACTGAACCTCATTGAGGCTGCCTACATACCCTTTTGGGATCAAGTCAGACGTAGTTCAGACTACATTCATATTCATTGTAATGTCTTGATTTTTCCCGATTTTCTTTTGTCTTTTGTATGCATTTTTTTTCTTTTTTTCTTTTTTTTTTCAATCATCAGTTTTTCATTTTTCTTTTCCTTGCATCATATTTTTTCATGATTGACTCTGATAGAGGGATATGAAAGAATAAAACAAATAAGGCTCAGTGGGGATGTCAATGGATAAAGTGTTTGGATAGAGAATAAAATGCCTTCGTCATTTCAATTCCAAAATTATGACAAATACAATTATACAAATGAAAAAGGAATCATACATAATATCTCTTGACTGCATCTGAGTTGATAGCAGTCTCTACACATTTTCCTTTAACATCTGTCAAATATAGAGCTCCATTGGACAATACCCGTGATACCATGAGCGGTCCTTGCCAATTCGGTGCAAATTTTCCTTTCGCTTCTGCCCAATGAGGCAAAATACATCTCAGCACTAGCTGTCACACTTCAAATTTCTGCGGACGTACTTTCTTAATGTATGATCTGGCCATTCTCAGCTGATATAATTGTCTGTGGAAAACTGCCTCCAACCTCTTCTCATCAATCAAACTCAATTGTTCTAGCCGAGCTTTTACCCATTCATCATCATCGATTTCAGTCTCTGCTATGATCCGAAGAGAAGGTATCTCAATTTCTGCGGGTATGACTGCCTCTGTTCCATACACCAATGAGTAAGGTGTTGCACCAATTGAAGTACGTACAGTTGTACAATAACCCATGAGGGCGAACGGTAGTTTTTCATGCCATTGCCTTGACTCTTCCACCATTTTTTGAGAATCTTCTTAATATTTTTATTCGCAACCTCTACTGCTCTCTCTTTAGGCCTGTAAGGTGTAGGGTTACGATGTAGGATTTTGAACCTTTGACATGCTTCTGCCATGAGGTGACTGTTTAGATTTACACCATTGTTTGTGATAATCACCTTAGGAATTCCAAAGCAACAAATGATATTTGTATGCACGAACTCCACCACCGCCTTCTTTGTCACTGCATTGAATGTCTTTGCCTCCACCCATTTGGTGAAATAATCAATTGCTACCAATATAAATCTGTGCCCATTAGACGCTGCAGGCTCTATTGGCTCGATGACATCCATGCCCCAAGCAACGAATGGCCACGGTGCAGACATTGTATGCAACTCATAGGGTGGAGAATGAATCAAATCTCCGTGTATTTGACATTGATGGCATTTCCTCACATATCTAATACAATCACGCTCCATGGTGTGCCAATAATATCCTGCTCTCAGTATTTTCTTGGCTAAAATGTATCCGCTCATATGAGGCCCGCAGGCTCCCGCATGTACCTCAGCCATAATTGTGTCAGCTTGATACGCATCTATGCATCTTAATAGCCCTAAATCTGGTGTTCTTTTGTATACAAATCCTCTACTGAGGAAAAATCCATTTGCCAATCGCCTTATGGCCCTTTTCTGGTCTCATGTGGCTTGTTCAGGGTACCCTCCTGTCCTCAAATATTCTTTGATATCATGATACCACGACTCACCATCAAGTTCTTCTTCCACGGCGAAACAATAAGCATTTTGATCATGCACTTGTATCTGTAGTGGATCTACATAAGCTTTATCTGGATGGTGCAACATGGAGGATAATGTGGCCAAAGCATCTGCTACTTCATTGTGCATTCTTGGGATGTGTTTGAACTCTATAGATTGAAATCTCTGAGACAGTTCATGCAGACATTGTCGATAAGGTATCAACTTTAAATCTCTTATCTCCCATTCTCCTTGAGTTTGATGAATCAAGAGATCCGAGTCACCCATGACCAAAATATCTTGAACACCCATATCTATTGCCATCCTCAATCCCAATATGCATGCTTCATATTCGGTCATGTTATTAGTGCAGATAAATCGAAGCTGAGCGGTAATGGGATAATGCTGACCCGTTTCTGAAATAAGCACTGCTCCAATTCCAACTTCCTTACTGTTGACAGCTCCATCAAAGTACATTCTCCAGGGTAGCTTATCATCTTGCTCTGCTTCTTCAACATTCATTACCTCCTCATTAGGAAAATATGTTTTTAACGGCTCATACTCATCATCAACTGGGTTTTCTGCTAAATGATCTGCAACTGCTTGCGCCTTCATTGCCGTACGTGTTACATAGATGATGTCAAACTCTATGAGCAGAATTTGCCATTTAGCAAGTCTTCCTGTAGGCATAAGCTTATGAAATATATACTTCAATGGATCCAACCATGATATCAAATATGTGGTATAAGCTGACAGGTAATGTTTCAGTTTTATAGCAACCCACATTAGGGCACAACACGTGCTCTCCAATTGAGTGTATTTTACCTTGTAAGATGTGAACGTTTTACTGAGGTAATATATCGCGTGCTCTTTCTTTCCCGTCTCGTCATGCTTTCCTAGTACGCAGCCAAAAGAATTATCTAGCACAGTCAAATACAAGATCAAAGGTCTTCCCGGTTCTGGAGGAACTAATACTGGAGGATTGGCAAAATATTCCTTAATCTTGTCAAAGGCTTCTTGGCATTCATCAGTCCAATTTACCGCAACATCTTTCTTTAACAATTTTAAAATGGTCTCACAAGTTGACGTCAACTAAGCAATAAATCTACTGATATAATTCAAACTGCCCAATAAACTCATCACTTCTTTCTTATTCTTCGGCGGAGGCAAATTCTGGATTGCTTTTATCTTTGACGGATCCAATTCAATACCATGCCGACTTACTATGAACCCCAATAACTTTCCTGATGGCACTCCAAAAGCACATTTTGTTGGATTGAGCTTGAGATTATATCTTTGGAGCCTGTGGAAAAACTTTCTTAAATCTTTGACATGATCACATTGCTTTTTGGAATGATGACATCGTCCACATATACTTCGATCTCCCGATGTATCATGTCATGAAACATAGTGGTCATTGCCCTCATATATGTAGCCCCGGCATTCTTCAACCCAAATGGCATCACCCTATAACAATAAGTTCCCTAAGGCGTGATAAAGGCCGTCTTTTCTGCATCTTCTTCGTCCATCAGGATCTGGTGATAACCCGCATAACAATACACAAAAGAACCAATTTCATGCTTGGCACAATTGTCGATCAATATATGGATATTTGGCAATGGAAAATCATCCTTTGGACTAGCTTTATTAAGGTCCCGGTAATCAACGCACACCCTGGTTTTTCCATCCTTCTTTGGAACTAGCACAACATTAGCTAACCAGGTAGGATATTTAGTGACCCGTATAACCTTCGCCTCAAATTGCTTATTAACTTCTTCCTTTATGTTCACACTGATGTCTATTTTAAACTTTCTTAGCTTCTGTTTTCTTGGCCGGCATTTCGGATAAATGGGTAATTTATGTACCACTAGATCAGTACTGAGCCCGGACATGTCATCATAGGACCAAGCAAATATGTCCTTGTACTCATGTAACAAGTAAATCTTCTCTGAGAGAAGCCTCTAAATGCACACTGATCTTTGTTTCTCAGACATTCTCCTCACTTCCCAGATTAATGGATTCTGTCTCATTTAAGTTTGGTTTGGATTTTTCCTTATAATGATTCAAATCTTTACTAATTTCATCCAGTATTTCCTCATCCTCATATTCCACTTCATGTTCACTTTCAATTTCCTGTATAACTATTCGATTATCAAGAGTGGATCGGGAATCCTTCATGCATGACATATCATTGGAATCAGCAAATATTGAACTGTACAAACGAAGAAAAATAAAATAAGGCAAAAATGGAAGAAGAAAAGAAATTGCATTTCATTGATTTTTCAAAAAGGTAACAAGCATTGGATACATTTGTTTTTGATGGGATGTGGGATTACAAAACAAGACAACTTTTGGGGAAATGAAATATTTAAAGCTAACTACCACAACTCCCTCCTGATCGGAAGAGAAGTAGCATCCCAGTTATTAAGCGCAATGCGGGGTCCCACGAACTGAACATCCATTTTACTTGTTCCTTCACCAGTCTCCAACATATTCACTTCTTCAAATAGCCTCTTGAACCTTGCTAGGAGTTCCACATCCGGTTTTATTTCAGCGCGACTTGGCATAACAGTCGTCAGATGTCTCCGGGTACCAGGCCTGGTAAAGGAATTGGATAGTTTTGGAATAGGATTTGGGAGGGACCAACTTTTCGTCTTTATTTTCTTGGCTCTTTGGATATCGGCAACGATTGGCTCAAAACCTAAACCAAAAGTATCGTTATTGCGGGGAAGGTGGATTGGCTGTGTTATACCTTGTAGAGTTACTCCTAAGCCTTTCCCCAGTGAAAGCCCATTTCTTATCATTTCCTTGGCAACCATCACTGCTGTAGGAGCCACTGTGGGATGTTTTCTCCCTCGGATATTTTATTCACCACCACAGTGTCCATGACTTGATATACCTACGGGCCTTTATCTCCTTCAGCTTCTTCGAATGGTGTGATAGCATTGTAGACATCATCTTCTCCATGTACTATTATCTCATGTTGTTCCTATTCAAATTTTACCACCTGATGCAAAGAGGATGGTACAGCTTTCGCCGCGTGGATCCATGGACGTCCCAATAAAAGATTGTAAGATACAACAACATCTAGCACCTGGAACTCCATAGTGAAGTCCACCGGTCCAATAGTAATCTCCAGTATAATATCCCCTACAGTATTCTTGCCACCTCCATCAAAACCCCGTACACATACACTGTTCCGATGAATTCTATCAGGATTAACCTTCAACTTCCCCAAGGTTGAGAGTGGGCAAATATTGGCACTTGACCCATTGTCCACCAGAACACGGGTTCCTACAGATTCTTCACACATGACTGTGAGGTATAGTGCTTTGTTATGCTCCGTTTCTTCAAGCGGCAACTCATTATCTGAAAATGTTATTTTATTTATCTCAAAGATCTTGTTCATGATTTTCTCTAGATGGCATACTGAAATCTTCTCAGGCACATGGGCTTCATTCAAAATTTTCATCAAAGCCTTTCTATGCTCATCAGAATAAATTATCAATGATAACAATGAAATTTGCGCGGGCGTTTTTCTCAATTGTTCCACTATTGAATAGCCCTGAGCCTTCATCTTTTTCAAGAACTCTTCCGCTTCCTCTTCAGTAACTACTTTCTTCACATGAGCCGGGTTCTCCTTTACCACTTTTGTTTTCCTTAGTTCTTCCGGGGCAAAGCATCGCCCGGAGCGAGTTAAACCATGTGTTTCATTGATTTCTCCTCTAACTTCCTTCCCCTTATAAATCACTGTAACCTTATCATAGTTCCACGGTATGGCCCTAGTGTTCACGATTGGCATCTGCACCACTGGTTTGATAACCACAGGCTCCACATAAGCTCCATTCACGGTCAACAAAGGCTTTGCTCCCGGTACCACTACTTTCACGAGCTCAACCACTGATGGCTTCTTCGTTGTAACTGAGTTGACACTTTATCCTTTTCAATTTCCCATTCCACCTTGTTGTTAGCTTTAATCAACATCACCGATTGTGAAGGTTTCCTACCAAACCATGGTGTGGTGGCAATGGGTTCTGTGTGATGTTGGGAGTCTTAGGAGCTTGCACTTCAATCCTCCTAGTATCAATAAGTTCCTGTATGGTGGACTTTAAATGCCAACACTTTTCTGTATCATGTCCCGGTGCCCCGGAACAATACTCACATCGAACTGATTGGTTTAGATTTCTGGGTGCTGGGTTAGGAATTTTTGGTTCAATAGGGCTCAACATCCCTAGTTCTCTCAAACGATGAAAAAGACTGGTATATGACTCCCCTAATGGAGTAAATGTTTTCTTTCTTTGGGTTATATCTCCTCTTACTTCTGGATCTGGACGAAAATTGGGTCGATTTGGATTTCTATATGTTTTGGAAGGCGGGTAGGCATTTTGTGCGTGGTAGTCATTTTGTGGAGCTGGGGTACGCCATGCATGTGGAGGCGGTGGGTAAGGTTGAGCATGTGGGACAGAAAAGTGTGGATTGGTGGGAGGATAATATGGTGGAGATGGGTTATATGGTGCTGGTGGATATGATTGGTATGGGCGAGGTGGATGATGATATGTATTGGGTCCCCGGGACCATGATCTACCTTCAACGACCGCAACTTCCTCCTCCTTCTTCTTGCCAATCGATCCTCAAGTTCCAGTCTGTATTGCTTGGTTTGTGGCCTTGATAGCCGAATAACTCATGATCTTATTTGTTTTTAGTCCTTCTTCTACAAAGCTTCCCATCTTGACTACCTCACTAGGTGGCAATAGTAAGTTGGCTCCAAAGCCTGTAGAAAACAGTCCACCAATTCTGCTTCTTTCATGGGAGGGTCTACACGTGCAGCCTGCTCCCTCCACCTGAACCCGTATTCCCGGAAACTTTCCCTGGGTTTCTTCTCCATTTTAGTCAATGATAGCATGTCGGGGATAATCTCTAGATTGTATTGGAAATGGTTGGCAAACGACTGAACTAGGTCATCCCAGATGAACCACTTGGTATGATCCTGTCGAGTATACCATTCCAACGTCGAACCACTTAAGCTCTAGCTAAAATAAGCCATAAGTAGCTCATCCCTTATCGCACTACTGTCCGCACTTCAGTAGGTGCAACTCCTTACTTGCTGGTATACGGAACTGAAGTAGTAATACCAGAAGAAATTAAGATTCCATCCCTTCGAATTGTCGCTAAAGCTGAAATTGACGACGATGAGTGGGTCAAATCCGGATTGGAGCAGTTTAGCTTAATTGATGAAAAGAGATTGGTAGCAGTATGTCATGGCCAATTGTATCAAAAGACAATGGCGAGAGCATATAATAAAAAGGTGCGTCCCAGGAAATTTGACGTGGGACAACAGGTGCTGAAGTGAATATTACCACATCAATCCGAAGCGAAGGGCAAGTTCGCACCAAACTGGCAAGGACCGTATACTATGACTAGAGTGCTGTCCAACGGTGCTTTATGCTTGACAGATGTCGAAGGAAGATGTATCGACATGGATATCAATTCTGATATGGTCAAGAGATATTACGTGTCATTTCTTTAATTGTACTCTTTGTTTCCTTTATTTACTTGTACTTGGTGTTTGTCAGATAATGAAATGACGGAGGCAATTCTTTCTTCTATCCAAACACTTTAACCTTTGCTTTTACCCTTTTGAGCCTTATTTATTCTTTCATATCCCTCTATTGGAATTAATAACGGATAAGAAAAGAATAAAGTCACAAGAAATCTAAAGGAATCAAGTGAACTACGTTTGACCTAATTCATCAAAAAGGACACGTAGGCGCCTCATGGCTCGGTCATAGTGTAAATAAAAGTTAATCCTTCCAAAAAGAAGAAACTGGGGCAGAAGCTATGTTGTTTTATAAAAAGAGTTTTGATTCCGAGAGTTGTAATATTTTACCCATTCAGAGTTATTGTGAATTTTTTATACACTTTTCTTTTTAAGACCCACACAAAACCCATATGAGATATCCGAAAAAGACCTCCCGATCAGTATCTGGGAAATGCCCAGTCAGGAAAATGAAAACCAAGAGTAACATGCTGATCCCCAGCAAAAAGAGAATCATAAGTTGAAGGAATTGATAGCCAGAAGAATCCCCAGTAGAGATAATTGTATCGGTACCGCTCCAATCCCCAGACGATAAAAAATAAAATGAGAGAGTCTTATCGGTGAAAACCTTCACAGGCACCATAAGGCGATGAAAGCTGAGAAGAAATAAAAATGAGAGAGTCTTATCGGTAAAAACCTTCAAAGGCACCATAAGGTGATGGGAGTTGAGATAAATGAGAGAGTCTTATTAGTGAAAACCCCTCGAAGGGCACTATGAGGCGACAAGATAAATTGGCGAAAAGGATCTGCATTTGACAAAGAGTCGGGCACCTGTTTATCCTCAGCAAATGAGGCCATCAGAAAGATTGATTGATACAAATAGATTGGGTTGATTAATCTGGAATTCACGACGTGATCGTTGGGACTGGTTATACCATTCAGATAAGTTCCTTTTTGCTTTTTCCCAGCATTTGTTCAGAAAGCTTTTTTTTTACATTTTTCTATCTTTTCATTTTCTTTTTTTAAAGATTTTTGTCCAAGTTTATTTTTAGAATGACTTTTCAGAGCTTACTATCAGTTGCTGAATTGGTGCAAAGAAGAACGAGGGTAAGACAGACCAAATTGGTCTGGAATGTCAGGAAATTGAGAAGACCTGAAAGATGCAGTCGAGAAAATCGCAGACCAAGTTCCGAAAGAGTCCCCAGCGGGTTTTCAAGATACGCAATAACTTTGACAGATTATAAACCAAGTCCCAAGATGGTCGGACAACACCAAGTGGGGAAGGAAAAGGGAAAATTCATCCCCAAGTAAAATAACCCCCTGCAGTTTTATCCTCAACAGCGCTATCCCCAATTGATAACATTTCTATCTCTAGCAGTATTGAGGGAAAATGAAACCTTTTGAAGAAAGTGATTTTTGAGTTTCACCAGCAAGTTTTGAAACACAAGAAAGGGAAGGGATAAATGGGAAAACCATCCCCCAGTAGAAATATCATTCCCAGTGAATAACGTCATCCCCGACAAGTTTCGAAAACTTTGAACAGGGAAAGGAAAAACCATCCGCAGCAGGAGTGGCACGGCCATTCACCGCATTTTAAACTAACAAATTTTCTTTGATTTGAACCAGGTAAAAGGGAATGTTGATGATAGAAGAAAGACATGTCACAAGGAATATCACCAAAACTGGGGCAGAAAAATAAGGAAATCAATTCAAGTTATTTTTAAGTGGAAGAAGTCAGGAGCCCGCCTGTGAAAACGGAGGTTGTTATTTTAAGTTAAAGAAATCAGAAGCCCGCCTGTTAGAATGGAGGTTGTTATTTTCAGTTGAAGAAATCAGGAGTCCGCCTGTTAGAATGGAGGTTGTTATTTCAAATTGAAGAAATCAGGAGCCCGCCTGTAGAATGGAGGATGACATTTTAAGTTGAGGAAATCAGGAGCCCGCCTGTTAGAATGAAGGTTATTGTTTCAAGTTGAAGAAATCAGGAGCCTTCCTGTAGAATGGAGGTTGATATTTTAAATTGAATAAGTCAGGAGCCCGCCTGTTAGAACGGAGGTTGTCATTTTAAGTTGAAGAAATCAGGAGCCCGCCTGTTAGAATGGAGGTTGTTATTTCAAATTGAAAAATTCAGGAGCCCGCCTGTAGAATGGAGGTTGTTATCTTAAATTGAAGAAGTCAGGAGCCCACCTGTATAATGGAGGTTGTTATCTTAAATTGAAGAAGTCAGGAGCCCGCCTGTTAGAATGGAGGTTGTTATTTCAAATTGAAGAAGTCAGGAGCCCGCCTGTTAGAACGGAGGTTGTTATTTTAAGATGAAGAAATCAGGATCCCGCCTGTTAGAACGGAGGTTGTTATTTCAAATTGAAGAAATCAGGAGCCCGCTTGTAGAATGGAGGTTGACATTTAAAGTTGAAGAAATCATAAGCCCGCCTGTTAGAATGTAGGTTGTTGTTTCAAACTGAAGAAATCAGGAGCCCGCCTGTAGAATGGAGGTTGATATTTTAAATTGAAGAAGTCAGGAGCCCGCCTGTTAGGGTGGAGGTTGTCATTTTAAGTTGAAGAAATCAGGAGCCCGCCTGTTAGAATGGAGGTTGTTATTTCAAATTGAAGAAATCAGGAGCCCGCCTTTAGAATGGAGGTTGTTATCTTAAATTGAATAAGTCAGGAGCCCGCCTGTAGAATAGAGGTTGTTATCTTAAATTGAAGAAGTCAGGAGCCCGCCTGTTAGAATGGATGTTGTTATTTCAAATTGAAGAAGTCAGGAGCCTGCCTGTAGAATGGAGGTTTTTATCTTAAATTGAAGAAGTCAGGAGCCCGCCTGTTAGAATGGAGGTTGTGATTTCAAATTGAAGAAGTCAGGAGCCCGCCTGTTAGAACAGAGATTGTTATTTTACATCTAAGAAATCAGGAGCCCGCCTGTTAGAACGGAGGTTGTTATTTTTAAGGTGAAGAAGTCAGGAGCCCGCCTGGAGAATGGAGGTTGTGTTATCTTTTTAAAGACAAGTCAGGAGCCCGCCTGTATAATAGAGGAATACATTTCAAAGTCGAAGCAGAACTCAATAACACCAAGGGTTACAACAAGAATCCTCTACACAACAATCTTTAAATCAAGGAAGCAATATCCACAGCGGATTGAGAAAAATGATGAGAACGGGTATTCGGAAAAGCAGAAGGCCAGTATCATCCCCAAGTTTGCGGAAGAGTGCAGCACCAGAAGAAACATAAGTTAACAAGAAAGTAAGGCAGCAAGAACAAAGTTGAAGATATAGAGAAGCGTTTACAGTTCATGCACCATAATTTAGTCTAGCTTCTTATTTTGTTTTAGCATGGTGTAATAAGGACGAGGCAAGTAGTAGCCGCAACAGCAACAACAGTAACAGCGAAATCCCAGTCATATGGTAGTCCTAGCTACCAAAACTTCCCGAACTACATTGACCTGATTCCCTTTTAGCCAGGGATATGTAGGAGACCTGAAGCAAAGGTTCGGTAATTTTTTTTTGAAAAAATGTTCTCACGGAGTGCTCAAACGGGCAAAAAATCGCTCGTATCCACTCACTTGTCTTTGCAGGAAAAACTCTTCGTGTTTACGCACAAAGAGGGGCAGCTTTGAGCATGTGATTTTTGCCTTATAAGAGAAATACTCCCAAAGATTCAAAATAAAAAAATTTAGTATGCTTGCAATTATTGTGAATTTTGTGTTATTTTTCTTGTATTATTTGCATTTATATGTTCATATTTATTTGCTTAACTAAATAAAAATATAAAAATATGTTGCATTCAAGTTATAATTAATAATAATTAAGTTTATTTGACAAAAAAATATAAACTCACAAAAGTATGTATTTTTGCATTTTTAACATTTAATGTCCAAATTTTGCGATTTTATTTTAATTGATGTTTAATTTTATGTGATAATTATTATTAGGAGTTAATTAGTGTTTTAAGATAATTCCAGGTTTTATTATTTAATAGTAGCATTTTTTTAGTTTTATTAATTGATAAAAGAAAAGAGAACAAAAAATAGAAGAACGAATTCAGAATTGGGCCAATTCTTGAATTAACCCCAAGCCCAAGCCAATTCTACCCAACCCAAAACACCCAAACACCCAGTCCATGACCCATGACTCGACCCGGTCCGCCCCATAACCCTAAAGACCCCCTTTCTTTCATTATATACTTTATTTCCTAAAAACTCCAAACCCTAAAATCCTAGAACACTCCCTAGCCGTCACTCCCTTACACCCCACCCCTACTTCATCTTCTTCTTCTTCACTTTAACCTACACACCACAAACCCTAGAAACCCCCCTAAGCCCCACGCCGCCAGCCTCCCTTTACCTGTCGTCCATGCCGCCGACCACCTCCATACACCATTGCAATCCCACTCGCCAGAAACACACAACAACAACTGACTCTTACCCCTTCTCTCGTACCAGCCCGCCGATGGACAGAGAAGCAGCGACCGCCACAGCAGCCAACTCCGGAACAGTTGTCGCTGACTCTCATAGCCGCCGTCCCTCTCCTAGCCGTCATGAAAGCTCTGATCCGTCCCGACCAGTCACCCTCCAGCCCACGACCAACAACTCCAGCTCCACGATGTCGACCACCGGCCAGCCACCAAGTGACCCATGTTTGTTTACAAATGAACCACCAGTAGCCCTAACGTTGAAACTCGCAAGAAATTTGGCAGTGATACTCTCTCTCACACGCGCACACATTGTCAAGAATACATTTTTTTCTTTGGTGATTTCTTCGTGTGTGTCTTTTTGATTTGTTGCTTCGGTGTTGCCATTGTTTTGGTAGTAGTGTCATTCTCAAATCAAGGTTCTGTTTGGGTTTGTCGTGGACTGCCATGGTTTGGTCCATGATTTTCGTTGTTTTTGAGCCTCGAAATAGTGTTCGAGTTGCTGTCCAATTTTAAGGTCATGAGCAGTCATAAAAATGGTGCTTCGCATTCGTATGCTGTTAGTTTTTCGAATTTGTTTGAGGCCTTATTTGGCATTTTCTCTTCGTTTTGCTTTAGCAGATTTTTATTTGTTATTTGCTTGTATGTATGTGGTTATTCACTTGTTTTTTTTATGAGCATATGAATGAGATTCTGGTTGTTTGTGATTCTATAAATCTAGTACTTTGGCATGAAAATGATTTGGAATTCTATTTTTCATTGATTTGCAACAATGGTTTCTTTTCTTTGTGTTTCATCATTTCTTGCATATGAAGTCCAGTGTGTTAGTTTAGTTACTGATTTCTTCATCCTGATTTGGTTTTAATTTGAAGATCAAATTGATGATGAGTTTAGTGATTTAAATCCACTTGTTTTGTTCTGTTAATACTGATGGGAATTGGACTTTGTTAAAGTGATTCTTAAATATTGTTAATTATGAGTTTGTTCATGATATTAATTGTAGAATTGCATTGGAAATTGGTTTCACGTGTAAATTAGTAAATTGTTGAATTTGATTAGGAGTTTGTTTATAGCTGATAGGATTAATTCAGATAAGAACATGATTAGATAGTTTAGTAGTTTCGGTGATTCCAGGAGGTAATTTGGACTTGAAATTTTGAAATGATTGAGTGGGCTCTACTTAAGGGTTTGGGTTTGATGATTGATCCAGCTGCTGTTATTTCTGGCTTAATTTAGAGAGTAATTTGGGGAATATGGGACCCTCAATAATTAATAGACAAACTGCAATTTGATTGAGACAAATAGTAGAATTGGAAAAGTTATGGAACAATGTCAAGAGGGGTGGGGATGGTACTTATTAAAGTTAAAGAGAGTGGGGACAGCAGGACCCACGTTTGACTGCTTTTCTGATTGGTAAATAGAAATAGTGTGTAATTGTCACGACCCCAATCCCGGTCGTGATGGCGCCCAACACACCTGCTAGGCAAGCCGGACCATTTACACTCTCATCCCGAGCATGAAGCTCAAATCAATTACCTGAATATTATAATCAACAATAAAGCTAAACTGAATAGTCACCCCAAAGATCTAGGGTCACGAGTCTAGAGCCTCTAAACAAGATCGGATAACAATATCCAAATCAAATACTAAAGTCTGAATAATTAATATACAAAGAAAAAATGGAATAAGAAGAGAAGCCAGGTCCTGCGAACGCCAGCAGCTACCTCAGCAACTCGGATAAATACTGATAAAAGCTGGAGTGCTCGTCTATCCCTCCTGTGTACCTGAATCTACACACAAAGGTGCAGGGAGTAGGGGTGAGTACTAAGTACTCAGTGAGTAATAAATATATATAAGCAGCTGAAAGTAGGAAATCCACAGAATACCACAATATGAAGCTAAACTACCGTCCGATCCTCCTACGAACTAGCATCAACGGTACAATACAGCTACCACAGAATAATTCAACAGATAAAGATGCAATGCAATGCACATAACCGCTACGGCGTGTAGCCCGATCCATTTAACGTCGACGGCGCTCACTGGGGGTGTGTACGGACTCCGGAGGGGCTCCTACAGCCCAAGCGCAATACTGCTGCGGCGTGCAGCCCGATCCTCATATCAACCGCTGCAGCGTGCAGCCCGATCCTCATATAAACC
>JASVEL010003711.1:0-386294 GCA_032618575.1 Nicotiana noctiflora | reverse complement strand
TAATAATTTGATATATTTAAAAATGGGTAGATGAATAGTTTTTTCAAAGTTTCAGTTTTACTCGTTCATTAGATAATGCATAAAAAATTTACTCTCCGTGTCCAAGTCAATCTTTCTTTTGTCCAATCTCTTTATATTTCAGAAAACCTAACATATTTTTTGTCTTTTTCTTTAATATTCTTACTCAGCTTATTTCTCCAAGATTTCATTACTCACTTTCTTTCTTCAAGATTTCAAGATTTCACTTTTTTAATATTTTTTTAAAAAAGTCAAGTTTTTTGAAAATTACTATGTTTTTAAAGTTTTGAAAGTTATCACTTAATAGTTGATAGTAACAAAATTGAGAGAATAACATAGATAGAATATTAGAATGTGAGAGATTTGAGAGAAAAAGATTTATATTTTGTGGGAAAAAAGAAGAAGAATGGGAGGTGTTTATAATAGAAAATAGGGCCAAAGTATAATTTAATAAATTTTGGGGTTATATTAAAAGTTTGAGGGGGGGGGGGGAGATAGGGGCGGTTTTGACCGTTGGCAACGGCTATTTTTGCAATTTAAGTCGTTGCCCAACGACTAGTTTTTTTAAAAAAAAAAAAACTGGCGAGACGCGGGACAGGATGGGACGAAACGGGCGTCCTGTCCTATCCCCATGTCTCGTTTAACATTGGCCCATCCCATTAAACTTGGGATGGGATAGGACGGGCCGATCCGTCGCGTTGGACAGCCGTAGTTCCACTGTTCAACAATACTTTTAAGCTTCCAATAATTCTATACTTCTATTGCTCTATAAAATCTTATCTCAGATCAACAATATCTCAAGAAAGATTAAATGAGTTGGCTATATTATTAATTGAATAAGAATAATTAGAGAAAATTGATTATTGAAAAGATTATTAATAACTTTGCATTTCAAAAAGTTAGAAGAATAGACATCAAATAAAAATATATGTTATATCATTCTTTTAAAAATTTAGGCCTCATATGAAACTTTGGCCTTAGGCGCTGTATATCCTTCAGCTGTCCCTAGTTAAACTTCAGGAATTTGTCTCTTGGGCTACACCATTATCGAGTCTAAAAGCACCCGTATTATATAAATTCATGTTATACCGCATACAATTATTAACTTTATGTAAAATTTGCCTAAGGTGTCATGTGTACCTTACTCGTCTTAGTCAAAGTCGTCATCGCAGAGTCAGCTCCTAACTTGCCTCCAACTTATAGCCCTATTTAACGCAGAAGTACAGACTATGGCAAATTGGCAACGTAAACCCTCAAATCCCAGACAGCATCGTCAGAATTTTTTGGATCTCCTTAATAACAATAGGGCAGAGATGAAAGCACGTGGGAAAGTTTTTGGACAAAGTTGAACTGCAGTGCGAGGTTGCAACTATTAAATTGAAACTATAATATTATATTTTATGCACACCCTATTTTATACGTGGATTAAAATAGGGTACTGGCTCCACTCCGGTGGCGGAGTTAGGATTTTTCACTAAGCGATGTACAAGAACAACAATATACCCAGTGTAATTTTACAAGTAGGGTCTTGGGAGGTTAGTGTCTACACAGATCTTATCTCTTATCTTGTGAAGATACATAGGTTGTTGTCATGACCCCAATCCCGATCGTGATGGCGCCCAACACAATTGCTAGGCAAGCCCGACCATTAACACTCTCGACCCGAGCATGAAGCTCAAATTCAATTATTTAAATATTCAAAATAGATATCGAACTAATAATCGAATAACTCAAATAATAACGGTACGAAATACTGAAGTAAATAGTAACTCTCAAAGATCTGGGGTCATGAGTCTAGAACCTCTAAAAATACTGAGTCAAGAATCCTCAACAATAAACAAGTTCTAAAATGCGGAAATGATAAAGGGATAGGGGAGGAGTCGGGTCCCGCGGACGTCAAGTAGCTATCTCGACAACTCATGAACTCTGGAATGCAACAACTAGCTCACTGTGCTCCTGAAGTACCTGAATCTGCACACAAGGTACATGGAGTAAAGTGAGTACTTCCAACTCAGTGGCAATAGACATGTATAATGTCTGACAGTAAGAAATCCCAAAATAGCACAATGCAAAGCTATAACCAATAAGTCTATACATTAACAATGAAACAACAACAGGTAATGGCAGGTAGAACAGATAGAAAATAATGCATGAATGCAATACAATGCACATGATCGCTACGGCATATAGCCCGATCTATTTAACGTCGACGACGCTCACTGGGGGTGTGTACAGACTCCGGAGGGACTCCTACAGCCCAATCCACCATCATATATATATATATATATATATATATATATATATATATATATATATATATATATATATATATATATATATATATATATACTATATATATGCAAGCCACACGGGCACAATCAAAATTGTCATTTTCAGTTTCAATCATCAATAATTATAGATTAAGTGTTTAAAGTCTTAGATATTTACTAGTCATTTCTAGACAGTGTTCAACTTAGGAATGATATAATGAAAATATTCTAACATCATGAAAACAGTAATATTAATCCCTAAGGGATCTAAATAATCGGCATACAACCCAAATATGATCATAACAATCCAAGTAGGATGTTTATCAACCAATAGCACAGTACTAACATCACTCGGGCGGACTAAGTCATAGTCCCCGATCACAAACGATCCCGCACTCGCTGTAGAGTTCGTGTCTCGCCTCAATATAGTGTCACCGTGTGATATACCGGGGTTTCAAACCCTCAAGTCATCATCCACATCTATTACTCACCTCAAACTGATCACGTGACTACTCTGCTAAGCCTTTTCCTTTCGAATCAATTTCCTCGCGTGCCGAATCTGATCAAAACCATGAAGAATATGTTATAACAAGTTATTGGAACATAACCGAGTTGAATGAACTCGAAAAACACCCAAAACACGAAGTTGGTAAAACCCGAGCCCCAGACTCACTTTTCGAAAAATTATAAAATTTACATCACCGGACTCCTAGTCTCGTCACGAGTCTACCCATATCAAATTCATCAGATTCGGAGTCCATTTGACCCCTCAAATCATAAATTTACACTTCTTAGGTTTCAAGCCTTAACCTCCAATTTTACCCCTTAAATCCTTGGATTTTTAGTGTTTAATCCTTGTTTTTATACCATAACAATGCAGTTTTCACTTAACTCCCCAGGTTTCGCTTTTGCGACCACAAACCCGCTTATGCGGTTTACCTTCTACCGCTTCTGCAGTACTTGCGGACCCGCTGAAGCGACAACTAGTCCGCTTTTACGGAATTGACCAGGTCCTTCGAGGACCGCTTCTGCGACATAATAGCCGCATCTGCGGAACCGCTTATGCGGCTCGTTTTCCGCAGATGCGGAAATACCAGAAGCCATAAACACCAGATCTGCAAAATGCCTAAAACTCTCGTTTAACCACCCGAAATCACCCCGAGGTCCCCGGGACCTCAACTAAAAGCACCAACACATCCCAACACCTTATTCAAACTTGTTCCAATCCGCAAAACACGTCAAACAACGCTAAAACCATTAATTCACATCGAATTCAAGCCTAAGTTTCTTCAAAATATCCGCAATACACATTCGATCAAAAACCCGATCAAACGATGTGCGAATGACCTGAAAATTTGCAGACTTATCCAAAATCACCTAACGGAGCTACTGCAACTCTAGAAATTCCATTCCGACCCTCGTATCAAAAACTCACCTATCAAACGAAATTCGCCAAAATCCAACCTTCGCCAATTCAAGCCTAATTCTACACCGGACCTCCAAATTCCATTCCGATTTCACTCCTAAGCCACAAATCATCCCCCGAAGCTATCCGAACCACCAGAACTCACATCCGAGCCCTCTAACTACATAGTCAACTTCCGGTTGACTTTTCTGAAATAAGATTCCTTCTAAAAGACTAAGTGTCATATTTCCAACCAAAACAAATCCAATTCTACCCAATCAACTCAATTACTGATATTAAAACATAAAAGCAACATAATATGGGGGAAACGGGGCGGTAACTCACGTGACGACGGGTCGGATCGTCACAGTTGTTTCCGAAGATTCTCGACTCAATTTTTTACTAAGAGATGTCAAAAATAGAAAAAATTAACTTATAAACAAAACAATTAAGAAAGTCAATATATGGTATATATATACATGGAAAGAATATTTTACCTAGCTTAATATTATAATTTTGTAACGAAGGGGTGTCAAATTGATTCCTCTTGAATGCACGTGACTCCGCCGATGTTTAACCCTAGAAGAGTTGTGTCCTATCTTTCATTGAGCATTTGTGAAATAAGTTTAAATTTTATGAACTAACTTTTAAACCATCAAATTTCATATATCAAATATAATATGACAACCTTTAAAATAGAATAAGAACTTACTTAATTCCTCCAAAATTTAGGCTTTCACAGGAGAAAAAACAATTGGAAAAGAGGGGCAAGAAATTAAGAGAATCAAAAAGAGTTAGTTGTCCAATGTATGTTTTACCGGTCTTTTTGCTAGTATTGAAAATATTCAACCATTAACAAGTCTCAAAATAGAACAAACCCAATGTTGTTTATATATACTTCCACTCGTTTTCACCTACCCCTTTCCTTTTCCCCTTAATCAAACATGCACCCCACTTTCCAAAAAAAAGTTCATTAACATAGTTAGCTGCAAATTAAAACACATCTCCCACTATGTATTGTTACCAAAAATAAGAAAAACCCATTTTCTCATATTCATCATATAATCAATGCATTTGATTTTTGAAAATTTTGTTTTTTTCTCCTTATTATCCCTTTTATCTTTAAATTTCCATGTGACATTATGTTGCTATTGTAACAAGTTCAAGAAATAAACAAGGCATAAAATGGTTAGAGAAATATACAAGATTCATAAGTCAAAGTCTTTCAATTTTAGGAAGATGTTTGAGGGAAGACAAGCACATAGTGTTGTGTTAGAGAATGGACATGGTAGAGAAGCCATGGATTTTAGGAGTCAAGGCGGAAAATCATCTTCTGCATTATTAGAAAAACAACATATAGGTAGCATTTTTAATCGATCTGTTAATCCTATTTCCCGCTTTGCTAAGGAAGGAGCAAGATCGGGAAACAACCATAAAGATAAATATTCTTCAGGTTCGTAACGTTTTTCATGTCAGCTGAACTCATTGCTTTTAGATCGAATTATATATACATATGCAAATAGAATTTAAAACGTTTATATATATTGAATTCACATTCATTCTGAATCCACTGATTCTTGATTCATGCCTGTATGCATGCATGTGTACGTCTGAATTACAATTATTATGTACATGTTGGATGTTGTTTTACCCTTATACTTCATATATATCATTAATTTTATGTCTTGGAATTTGTGCACATAATAAGATGAGGCATTGTGCAAATTGTTTTTTTAGACATGGAAATGATGAAAGAAAGATTTGCAAAGCTGCTATTAGGAGAGGATATGTCAGGTGGAGGAAAAGGCGTTTCATCAGCTCTGGCTTTATCAAATGCCATTACTAATCTTGCTGGTAATTTTCACCAAAATCAAATCAGTTATAATATTATGTTAGACAATTATATTGTTATAAAGAGCAGTCCGGTGCACTAAGCTCTCTTTGACGGAGTCCGAGGAAGGGCTGGACCATAACGGTCTATTACTCTGCATTTCTACAAGAGACCGTTTCCACGGCTTGAACTCGAGACCTCCTGGTCGCATGGCAGTAACTTTACCAGTTACGCCAGCGCCCTTCGCATTTATATCATTACATGCTGATATATTATGAAATTGCATCTTGCTAGTTTCTGTTCCTTACAAGAAATATTCAGAATTAACTCTTTTTTTTTTCTGTGTGTGACATATAAATATAGCTTCTGTTTTTGGAGAACAATGGAAATTAGAACCTATGTCTCAAGAGAGAAAAGCAAGGTGGAGAAAAGAAATAGACTGGCTTTTATCTGTATCAGATTACATTGTTGAATTTGTCCCTTCTCAACAAAAATCTAAGGATGGAACAAACATGGAGGTCTTATATTATTTCTCTTTATATCTCCTTTCAAATTCAAGATTTAAAGAACAAAAGTGATTATTGAAAAAAATTAAGAAATGTGATTTAATTTGACAGGTAATGGTGACACAACAAAGAAGAGATCTTCTCATGAACATCCCAGCCTTGAAAAAACTTGATGCCATGCTCATTGTGAGAACCTGCAAATTTATGCCATTACTTGATAAATCTGTTACTCTTTCCGTTTCATTATATATGACGGTATTTGACTGATCAAGAAGATTAATAATGAAAAAAAGATAGTTGAAACATACCAAAAGTACCCTTACAACTCGTGGTCTAAAACCAGTGGCGGAGCTAGTATTTTCACTATATAATCTTTTTTGCCTAGCTACATAATGTAATTTTCTGATGAAGGGGTATCGGTCCTTGAATATATGTGGAGCGCCACTGTCTAAAACATGCCATGATATTTCTATAGCTATAAAAACATGTCATTAAGATAAAGTGAAAAGTTTAAAGTTAAAGCGTTTCCAAATATAGGAATGTGCCATTCTTTTTGGAACAAAGTGCCCTGTAAGATGAAACAAAGGGAGTACATTAGTTACATTATCTCTAATGCTAGACCGTTTCATAATGCTTAACAGGATTGCTTAGAAAATTTCAAATATGAGAATGAATTCTGGTATGTATCAAGAGATGCTGATGAATCTGAGAAAGGTGTACAGAGGAATGATAAATGGTGGCTACCTACAGTCAAGGTACCACCAGAAGGTCTCTCGGATACATGTCGAAAATGGCTACAATATCAAAAGGATTGTGTGAATCAAGTACATAAAGCATCTATGGCTATTAATGCACAAATACTATCAGAAATGGAAATTCCTGAAAACTACATGGAATCTCTACCCAAGGTGAGGAAAAAACACACTCTCTTGAATATATGGTTAATTTAACGGTTTTCCAGTTATAGTGGATAAAGTTCAGTTACTTTAATATGTCAAAATTAGTACTTGCGACTTATACTGTCACATTGAGTAAAGTTTAGTAATCTTACTGTTATAGTGGGTAAAGTTCGGTTACTTTAATGTGACAAAAATAGTACTTGCGACTTATACTGTCATATTGAGCAAAATTTAGTTATTTTATTGCTATAGGACGTATGATTCCGTTATTTTAGTATTACTTGTTGTTCTTTTCGCTTCGTTTTCTTACTATCTTGTTGTTGTTACCACTTGGTGCTACTAGTTTTCTTTTCGTCCTTCGTGGACCGATGGTCTATCGGAAACAACCTCTCTATCTTCAAGGTGGGGTAAGGTGTGCTTACACACTACCCTTCCCAGACTCCACTTGTGAGTTACACTGGGTTTGTTGTTGTTATTGTTATCCACACAACCCCGTTATTTTAGTGTGACAAAAGATAGTCCCTTGAATGCACTGGTTATAAGGGACTTGGCTGGAAAATACTGATATTTCTGTTATTCCCTTATTTGATTTCTTCAGAATGGTAGAGAAAGTCTTGGTGATTCAATCTACAAGAACATCACAGTTGAGTTCTTTGATCCTGAACAATTCCTTTCAACCGATATGGATTTGTCCACAGAACACAAAGTTCTTGACCTTAAGAACAGAATTGAGGCATCTGTAGTGATTTGGAAGAGAAAAATGCACCATAAAGATGGAAAATCTTCTTGGGGGTCAGCTGTCAGTTTGGAGAAGAGAGAGCTTTTTGAGGAGAGAGCAGAGACTATCTTACTCCTTTTAAAACAAAGATTTCCAGGAATTCCTCAATCTTCCCTTGACATCAGCAAAATCCAATATAACAATGTAAGTTACTCTCTCCGTTTAATTTTATATAAGCCGTTTTGACTGGATACAGAATTTAAGGAAGAAATAACGGTCTTCAAAATTTGTTGTCATAAACATATCATGATATTTCTACGACTATATTCATAGACCATTTGTAAGGAATGGGGCTTGAGTCGCATATCAGTATTGTAATTTGCTCGACTCTCCCACCTCAATAGCTAGCTTTTGCGGTGTGAGTCTCCCTAGGTTGTATCAATAGTATTAGAGCCATCCACCGCCCTTCGTGCCAACCGTGCCATGAATGGTGATGCCGGTATTGCAGTATTCGCCTGGGGCTAGAAAAGTCTAGCGCACAGCCGTGGGGGACGACGGATGCGGAGTGGTGGTTTGTTATGGTCCATTGTAAGATACGGGGCTTGAGTAGCATATCGGTATTGCAATATGCTGATGTGAGATTTATATAGCCTTGGGCTCTCCCATCTCAATAGCTAGCTTTTGGGGTATGGTTCTTCCTGGATTGTATCAGATTATAAGAACGTTTCATTAAGGGTAAAGTAGGAAATTTGAAGTGAAAGAGTTTCTAAATATAAAAAAGTGTCATTCTTTTTTAAACAAACTAAGAAAGTAAAAGTATCATATAAAATGAAACAGACAGAGCAACAAACGTGCATTACCTCACAAAATCATGACATGTCTGTTTCTGCTTTTGTTATGTGTACAGGATATAGGACACTCTATTCTGGAGAGCTACTCAAGGGTACTAGAAAGCTTAGCTAACACAGTAATGTCGCGTATTGAGGACGTGCTATACGCGGACTCACTAACACAAGATCCATCATTTGCGATAGCAAACCAGAACCTCTCAGCTGATTCCTCACCTCCACTTCCATTAAGTGGTGTGTCAACTCCCAAGGAATTAGAGGAAGAGATGTTAAGTTCTACAGCACAAACACCGTCCTCGAGGACTTTATTTGATTTCATTGGCTGGAATGTGGAGCTAGGAGAGACAGGAATGAAGAAGAATCATTCGACGGGTAACTTAGAGGCTTATTTCAAAGGTGAAAATGACTACAAATCCATGACAAAACTAGCTAATATTACTCCCAAGAAATTTTCCTACACTGAAAAGATCGAAAGTGGCCTAAGAAGTCCAACAGCTCGGGACTAACATCGCTAGGCAACGACACTGAGGAACGAAAGGATAAGCGAGAACAATGTCAACGTGATAGGAAGATAGGAAGTAAACAAAACCTGAAGTAGTTAGGAAGTTTACCTGTGTGTAAATACTCCGACCTTTTTAAGGCGTTGGATGTGGTTAGTGTTTGATGTATGCGACTGCTCTTCCTTCCATTGTGGATAGGGAAGTTAACAATGTTATGTTGGGCTTTTATTGTATATTTTTGGTAGCATAAACTCCATTCTCCATATTTTTGCAGCAGCTACTACTAAGTCCCCTTTATAATGTACAAATTTTGCAAAACAAGAGTAATACTACATATTTTCGATACTGGTAACTTGAAGCCTGCATTAAGACTAAAAAATCTTGAATGGATTTAACTCTCAGTCTCAGGCTCTTCATAAGTTCATGTTACTATTCTTCTACCTCGTCGAATGAGTGACCTGATGTCCTTATTATGCATCGGTCTCCAATTTAATAAGTTTCGTTTTAGCTTCCGAGCCTCCTGTATTTACAAGTAAAGAAGAAAAGACACATGAGTATGGTGTTTAACACTATATCCATATCGATAAATTGCTGATATATAAGGGTACCTGAAACTCAAAGTTGGAATTTTGTGCTTTTGGTACTACAGATAGACCGTCCCGAACTGGCAGTACTGCAAATCCATATGTGAAAATTGAAATATGAACATTTATTATTAAAACTCTAATGCTGAAAATTTCCATAGTGTAAATGTATTTTCCTTACCTTGAGGTGAAAAGTTAGACTTTTGCTCTGAATCTTCAAGTAGAGAAGGCTTGTAGTTGTAAGTGTATAAAAATAGTGGCATATCTTCTTCTGCCTCAAATTCATCTTTGTCTACAGTCTTATTGTCAATTGGTATACTGAATCCCCTTCATTTATCATGGAAATACATTAGTCCTATTTTTTTACCAGTTCACATCGTTCTTGAAATGACGCAGCCCGATGCACTAAGCTCCCGCTATGCATGGAATCCAGGAAAGGGCCGGACCACAATGGTCTATTGTATGCAACCTCACCCTACATTTTTGCAAGAGGCTATTTCCACAGTTCGAACCAGTGACCTCCTGGTCACATGGCAACAACTTTACCATTTACGCCAAGGCTCCGTTTCCGTTCTTGAAATGATGCGATTGGATTAAGATATTACCTTGGCATTTCTTTCATTCTCCTGAGCTCTTGAGTTGCTGGTTTAAAAAACAAAAGTATTAAGAAGTCCTTATGTTTGGTATCAGAATTTAATGACCTTATTGAATGGATTGAAGATGTTAAAATTGCTAAAAGATTAATTACGTGGTGATATATAGCGACGATGATATGTTGATAAATCAGTTGTCCAACAAAGCCTTGAGAGAGCAAGCTTGTGAGAGTATTGTTGGCAGGTTGCAAGTCTCTAATCAAATTGAACCATCACATAAAAACATTACTACTACTTGTTATCCGTTTTAAGTTATATATATTGACAGTATAAAGGATTGAGTAAAAGCCACGAACTTGAGTCAAGCTATCAATCCGAAGTTCTGTTTCAGAAGCTGTGTCAATCTTGGCAATCCGGCATTCAAGTTTAGCTGATACACATCCTAAATGATCGACGACTGTAACAACAGCTCTGCAGAGGTACTCTTTTGTGTTTTCCACTACACTGCGTATGGAAATATAGTTTGTTCACATTAGCAAAATGCTTCACTTATTCAATGTGCATTTAAGTTCTATGCACTGACATAAATAATACTTACACAATCACATTATCTATAAGGTAATTACACGCAAATTTGTATCATAAGTATTACGGAATTGATAACTTGGTAAAAATGATAACCGACATGCTACAACAGGTTAAACTACACTGATATCTTTACACTGCCAGTATATATAACTTAAATCCTATTCAAAATATTTTAGAAGCTGTCATTACTTTGTGCACATGTTGCAGATGCTGTGAAGGGAAAATGTTTAATTGGAACTATAAAAGAGCAGAATTTGAAAGTTTTGACCAAATGTTGCTGGAATGCAAATATAGAAATACTTACTCTTTTTTCTCTTCTGCCTTTAGAAAAGATTTCCCACAATAATCTGCAGCATGGTGAAGCTGAGAGCACAAGTCCTTTAGTTCCTGCAACCAAAAATAAATGTAAGCTACCTCCACAAGTAATTAAAATCGCAGTTCACAAAGGGTCTGAGAAAATGCTGCACTCTTTGCCTATCCTAATACAAACATTAGCGCCACAAGTAATTGTTGGCACGAAATACTATACATACATAAACTCCTCTAGCACCAAAACAACAACTATGCCTCAATTCCAGCAAGTTGGGATCGACTATATGAATCAACACTGTCAGTATTGCTCTATTTAAGCATATCTCAATCTAACAGTGTATCGTGAGAATTCGTCATAAATTGACTATAGTATTATATATATTGTCAACTTACTGCAACCCTCTGTTCAAACGTGAAGTCGACAATGTGAGTAAGCTCACATGAGTCGACTATGAACCCAAAAGTGGGAGAAAAAGTAAATTAAAAAAAAAAAAACAATACCAACATCAACTATGCCTTAGTCTCAAACAAGTCGTGAGTCGACTATACAAATCCTCACTATCTATATTGCTGTAATTTAAGCCGTCTAACATTATATTGTGAGGATTCATCATAAATTGATGAGTTTTACGCTGACTGTTAGGTTACCACAATTCTCGTACTTTATCCGGACTTTCTGACCAACAATGTGAGCAAACTCACATAGTAAGAGTTTTCAGCATCCAAAAACTGGAGAAAAAGAACCAACAAACAAACAAAGTACTCACACATGTTGAAAAAAAAAATCATATTAACTTACTTGCAGGGAGTTGTTAAACTTAGTGGCATCATCAGTTTCAGCTTCTGCATATTTTTTTGGAGATGAATTAAATTCCTCCTCTATCATTCTTGTGTCACTGTTCTAAGTTCTGATACAGAATCAAGAATTAGAGCAAATCAGAGTCTCTCCTTATCTCTTTATTTTAAGGCTACCAGGTGCTATTTTATACCAAAAAAAGAATGAAAACAATATAATATATGGTTTATTTTTGTACTTATGAATTATTTGAGCTTATATGGACGTGGAGAACAGAGGGGTGGTCGGTTATAATAAAATCCCGTGACAAATTATTCAGACTCACTTTATATGAAGAGAGAACGAACAACTAAAACTAGAGGAAACAACCAAAAACGCTTTTAACAGAGAGACTCTCTTATTGGAAGTTTATGTGTATAGACAGTGGTGACCACTTCATAAAAAAGACAAGTTATTTGTCAGTCTCGTGACCTTTTGTTCCTCATTTTACAATCTATCAAAATGTAACCTGCCAAACTGATAATACACACGGTGTGAAATTCAAAAATAGCTAGGTTTTTAAGTTGTTACATAGTTTCAAAGTAATTGAAATTTAGTTACTTTTACGTAAATATAAATTTGAACAAAAATATTATTCAAAATCCAGAAAAATACTCCAATATAATATACTGGAATTCTAGTATGTTATGCTGGAGGTGCACTATAATATACTGGAGTTTCAGTATAATATGTCGGTCCAGCATAATATATTGGAGATTCGTGCAACAGTTCTCCAATCTCCAGTATATTATACTCTAACTATATTGGAAGTTCATACACAGGTCCACCGATCTCAACTATATTATGCTGAAATATTTCAAGGAAAATAGTGGCATTTTTTATAGCTTCCAGAGGACTTAAAGCCCAATAATCACTTTTAGCTCATGGTTAAAATTATTTATACGGAAAAGGGCCTAAAATGCCCCTGTACTATTCATTTTGGTACAATAATGCCCTTTATCCACCTATTGGGCCAAATATGCCCTTCCGTTAATGTTTTTGGCTCACAAATGCCCTTTGAGTTAACGGAGGACACGTGTCATCGTCCTATTGGCATATTCTAAATATTTCTTAATTAATTAAAAAGACCTATTATTCATACCCGAAAAATAATTTTCTAAAGCAATTTTTCTAAAACTTTTTTTTTACTAAAAACTAAAAGAAAAAAAAGAATTTCTTTTTTTTCAGTTTTTACCAAAAAAATAGATTTTTTTACTAAAACAATGTTTTTGTAAAAATAAAAATAAAATCTAAAAAGCAATTTTCTAAAACAATGTTTTTTAAAAACTGGAAAAAAGTAGATGTTTTTTGCTAAAAACTGAAAAAATCAAGTTTTAGAAAAATATTTCTTTAAAAACTAGAAAAAGAAATATTTTTAAAGAAATTCAGTTTTTTAAATAAATATTTTTCTTAAAACTAGAATTTTTTTTATTGATTAAGTTCGACACTTATTATGAAATTGTTAAAAATCAAACCGGGGCTGGTGCGTTTGGTACGGCATATCACATTTTTCAGAAAATATTTTCGCAGAATAAATTATTTTTTGAAAAATAAAAAGGTTCATCATAACGTTCTTTAAATTATTAGTTGGTTTGTGAGTAAAAAATAATTTGTAGAAAAATATTTCCTTAAACCGATGATACAGTTAGCAAAAAAAGAGTGTTTGTATGAGATTTTTTAGTATTAAAATTTTTTGTACTGATATAGTCTAACTGTAATAGGAATAATTTATATAAAATCAAGAATCAAAATATTGTAAAGGGAAATAACTTTTATAATCAAGTAAGAGAAGTCCATTTTCTTAGATGCCAACTAAATATAAAAACTTTTTATACAAACATTCTTTCCCTTTAGAAAGTTCATGAAAACTGTAAAAAGAAATATTTTTAAAGAAATCTAGTTTTTTAATGAAATATTTTTCTAAAAACTGGATTTCTATTGTTGATTTTTTTATTTTTTGCAAAACAAATCTATTTTTTTGTAAAAATTGGAAAAACAATTCCTTTTTTTTCTTCAGTTTTTAGTAAAAAATGGTTTTAGAAAAATTACTTTAGAAAATTATTTTTCGTGTATAAATAATGGATCTTTTTAATTAATTAAGAAATATTTAGAATGGGCCAATAGGACAATGATACGTGTCCCTCCATTAATTCAAATGGCAATTGTGAGCCAAAAACATTAACGAAATGACATATTTGGCCCAATAGGTGAATGAAGGACATTATTGTACCAAAACGGATAGTCCAGGAACATTTTAGGTCATTTTCCGTTATTTATATCCAATAGTTGTAAAATCTTCATTGATATCTTTGTAATAAACCTACATCATTAGAAACAACAGGAAAATCCTATAAATTACGAATATTTTTGTAATTATTAAAGTACTTTTCAATTTTTATAATCATAAATCAAGATAATGTAAAATGGGACAAAAAATAATAATTTAGGTGTGTTATTTCACTTTCACTACGAACAAAATCGGGGAATGTAAAACCCTCTCTAAGATGTAACAAACTTGCCCAAGCCAAAGTGCCCAAAAAACCCCAAGAATGCAGCAAACAAAAATAGACATCACGAACTTCACAGCAATTTAGATAGAGAAAATGGGAATCCCACAAAAAAGCAATGTTGGAGAGCAGATTAATTTCAATGTTGAGGCGAAACAAGGATTTGGGTCAAAAGATTTCATCAAATCTTGGAAGATGGGGTTTTACAGCATTCAAGATTCAAATGAAGCTTCATTTTCGACATTGAATCAACACAGGCTCTTAAATACTATCCCAAAGCTTTCTCCTTCTAGCGGAAACTTCATTAGTAGAACCATTGCTAACTGTGGTTTAAGATCTTTTCATTACCTCAATCACAAGGTTCGATTTTTTGCTTATCTTTCAGAAAGTTTTCTTTTTTTACATTTAGTGAATATGCAGAAAGTCATAATACTTTTGATTTATAGTTGCATAATATTGGCATGAGATTAGTAATAGTAGTTGTTGTTAAGATCGAAAAAATAAATTTGTCATGCGGAAGCTAGCAAATCAAACCTGAACGACGATAAATTACACAATACAAAGAGAAATCTACCAAAAGAAACACAAATATATAACGTGGTTCGGTCAACTTACTTACGTCCCAACGGAGATTAGCAATTCATTATAATAAAAGAGAGTACAAAATATCGAGAAAATAACCTCACGAAGAGGCAAACATAAGTGTAACGACCCAACTGGTTGTTTTGAGTACTTGCACTACATTCAGCAATCAGAGGCCATGAACAACTTCATTTCATATATTATGACTTGTACGTATGGTCGGAATTGAATTTCGGGAAGTCCAGAGTTGATTTGGAAAGAGAATTCTTATTTCGTAAGCTTAAAATTGAAAGATGAACTAGGATTGGAATTTTAAGCAAACGACCTCAGAATCGAGATCTGGCGGTTTTAGCAAGTTCGTATGACGATTTCGGACTTGGGCGTATGCCCGAATTGGGTTTTGAATAATCTAGGAGCGTTTTGGCGCATATTGTGGAAGTTAGCAGTTTGGAAGAAATTTCTTAAGTTTGGCTTGAAGTATATTTCAGTGTCATCGATGTCCGTTTGGGATTTCTAGTATAGGAATAGCTCCGTATGGTGATCGGAAGTGAATTCGGAGCCCCGTGGGTCATTTTGAAGCTATTTGGCTAAAGATAAGAATTTGAAGGTTTTTGAGGAGTTTGATCGGAAGTGGACTTTTTGATATCGGGGTCGGAATACGATTCCGGAAGTTGGAGTAGGTCTATTGTCACGACCCGGATTTCCCACCATCGAGGTCATGATGGCGCCTACTAAATGGAAGCTATGCAAGCCAAATATTAATTACATCTCCATTAATTACTAATTCTTATTATTAAAACAAATAAATTACAGCGGAAGACTTAGTCAAATATGATACAGAAAACCCAAACGTGATACACTACACAAGATTGGTGTCACAATACTCACGAACTTCTAAGAATAATACACGTAATCGTCTCAAAAAAATATAAGTTGTTTATCTCGAATACATGAGATAACTTAATGAAAAATATAGATAGAGGAGACAACGGGTCCTGCAGACGCCTGCAAGGCTACCTCGAAGTCTTAATAGTCGGAATATCCACAAGTCGCTACTGCCGCTGCTGCTGTCCGTAACCTGTATCTGCGCAAAAAGAGCGCAGAGTGTAGTATCAGCACAACCGACCCCATGTGCTGGTAAGTGCCTGGCCTATCCCAGCGAACTAGTGACAAGGCTAAGGCCAGTTACCCACCTAAACCTGTACAGTTGCAATATAGATATATATATATATAATACATTATAAGGAAATACTATGCTCTGAAATAACCGTCAATAACTCACGATATCCAGAATAATCTAATCAACATAATAAATCTTACTTTCATGTCTCAATTCCTCTCTCATTTCATATCTCGTGGTAGGCGTACCACCCGCTCCCAACTATCACAGTAATTATATCTTGTGGTAGGCGTACCACCCGCTCCCAAATATATCAAAAATTATATCTTGTGGTAGGCGTACCACCCGCTCCCAAATATATCAATAATTATATCTTGTGGTAGGCGTACCACCCGCTCCCAAATATATCAATAATTATATCTTGTGGTAGGCGTACCACCCGCTCCCAAATATATCAATAGGCTACCGGCAACTATGGCCAATGCCAAGATTTAAATCATTTCGTGGTCGGCGTACCACACGATCCCATTTCTTATTATATAAGTGGTCGGCGTACCACACGATCCCATTTCATAAATATATATATTACCGGCATTTAGCCAATAATCTCTATATCAATAATATTTGTAATTACCGGTTTTTAAACCAATAATTTATAATAGTTTCAACAATTTACCTTCATTACCGGTATAACACCAATAATTCTTATTCAACAATTTATTCATAACTAAATTCATATTCCTACAAACTAGGATAGAACAAACACTTACCTCGAAAGTTTACGAACGATTCAATCCGTAGCAATGCCTTTTCCTTTTGAATTTGACTCCAATCCAATCGTATCTATACATAATTGATTTAATATCATCAATTCTACTCAACAAACTAGTTCATATTGCTAAATATGGTTTTTACAACATTTTGCCCGGAATAGTAAAAACCGACCCCGAGCCCACATAATCGAAACTCAAGTTTCGAACCAAAATAAGTTCACCCAATCTTCCATGAGTTCAAATATACAATTTGTTCTTAAGTTCGACTCCAAAACGAGGTCTAAATCGCAAATTCATTGAAAACCCTTACTATACTAAATTCTCAATTTTTCTACCCATTTACACCTATTTAGGCTTAGGAATTCAAATAATATTGATGGAAAATGAAGAAAACGAGTTAAGAATCACTTACCCAAGAAGTTTTGATGAAAATCGCCCAAGAATCGCCCCAATAAGCTGTTTGGAGAAGAGAGAGTTGAGAGAAATGGGATTTTATCCCGTCTGTTCTATTTTTTCAGAACTTAAAATCACTGGGCAAATTTACTCTATGCGATCGCAGGGCCTGTGATGCGATCGCATAGAAGAAAATAAGGGGACAGCAAAATTGCTCTATGCGATCGCGGAGGACAAATGCGATCGCATAGAAGGAAATGGATGAACTGAAATTACTCTATGCGATCGCAGGGAATGGTACGCGATCGCATAGAAGGAAATTCTGGGCCTCAGTCTTACTCTATGCGATCGCGAAGGATAGTATGCGATCGCATAGGAGGAACAATGGAAGTTATGCGATCGCATGGGCTCTATTGCGATCGCACAGAAGGATTTTTGGGACCTCTGATCTTTGCTCTATGCGATCGCGGCTACACCTATGCGATCGCATAGAAGAAAATCTCTGTGCAAAAATTGCAGAGTTTCTGCTGAAATTTTCAAGTTCAAACCATCCCGTTACCTATCCGAAACTCACCCGAGCCCTCGGGGATTCAAACCAAGTATGTACACCGACTCAAAAACATCATACGAACTTGCTCGCGCGATCAAATCACCAAAATAACATCAAAATCAAGGAATTTAGCCTTAAATCTCAAGAATTCTTTCAAAATTTCATAACTTCCAAACTTTCCAATTTAAGGCCGAAACACGTCAAACGACGTCCGTTTTCAACCAAACTTTACGGGAAGCGCTTAACCAATATATATGACCTGTACCGGGCGTCGGAACCAAAATACGAGCCCGATACCAGGGTCTTTTAATAAAAATTCAGTTTCATTTTCCTTAAACATTTTCAGAAAACAATTTAACGGAAAAATTCTTTTACCGGGGTTCTAGACCTCGGATTTCAATTCCGGGCATATGCCCAAGTTCCATATTTTTCTACGGATTTTCTGAAATAGTCAAATCACGGATCCGGTCCGTTTACCAAAAATGTTGACCAAAGTCAACCATATCAATATTAATATCAAAATTCTTCTACTTTTTCACATATTTCACATATTTCAACATAAATATTTTTCAGCTTTGTGCCGGACTGTGCACGCAAATCGAGGCAACATAGAATGAGGTTTTCAAGGCCTCAGAAGCTCGAAATGATTAATTAAATAAGTGATGACCCTTTGGGTCGTCACATCTATAATGTCAAATGTGACTCACGAGCAAAATTTGAAGTCAATCGGACGTGATTTGATGGGTTTAAACATCGGAAGTAGAAGTTGGAAAGTTCAAAGTTCATAAAGCTTGAATCGGGGTGTAATTCATGGTTTTAGCGTTGTTTGATATGATTTGAGGCCTCGAGAAACTTCGTAATGTGTTTTGGGACTGGTTGGTATGATTGGTTGGGGTCCCGGGGCTCTCATGTGGATTCCGGGTGGTTAACGGATCAAAAATGAGATTTTTGGGAAGGCTGAGCTTGTTGGTTGTTGGTATTTCCGCTTCTGCGAAAACGGGACCGCAGAAGCGCTAGAGGGAGCCGCATAAGCGAATTTGATTGAGGGTTCATGAACCGTAGATACGATCAAGGTTCCGCAGAAGCGGGACCACATCTGTGGATGTGGATATCGCAGAAGCGAAAAGGGGGCTGTCAGGGCTGATTGCAGAAGCGATTTTTGACCGCACATGCGGAACCGCAGAAGTGGTCCAAGGTCCGCAGGTGCGGAAATGACTGGAGCAGTGAGGTTGATTTAAATTGTGGTTTGAGTTCATTTCTCCCATTTCTTCATGGCTTGGGCGATTTTTGGGGAGCTTTAAGAGAGAATTTTTGTTGTCAGTGTTAAGGTAAGTTATCCCCATCACTTTTGAGTTAAATATATCAATTATATATGGATTTAAACATGAAAATTAGTGTAAATATGGGGTTTTAGTTGAAAACCTAAGAAATTAGAAATCTTGAATTTTGATCACAATTTTGGGTATGAAATTTAGAGAAAATTATATATTTGAGTTCCTAAGGTCATGGGTAACCTTTATCTTCGAGAAACTTTGGAATCCGGGCCCAGGGAATTTTGGTTATTTCACTAAGCGGATATGGGAAATTGTTTAACTTGAATTGCTAACAAGTATTTGAGTATGTTCTCATTAGTTTGTTATTAATTGGCTAGTTTTGGTGCATTATGCGTTGGTTCAAGCCTTCGGAAGAATGTAGAATACCGGTTATGAGTCTTCGGAGCGAGGTGAGTTTCCTTTCTAATCTTGTGAGGGGAAATTTACCCCATAGGTGAGTTAAATTGGTTATGTGCTCCTATCTTTGGGTGCTACGTACGCACGAGATGACGAGAGCCCGTGTGTAGCTACTATTATGCTATTGTCCGGATAGTCTAGGACCCAAAAGCATGTTATATTTGGATTAATTGTGAACCCATTGATGGCTTGAATTCCTTATATTAAATTTAAAAACGGATTTCTAAAAAGACTTAAGCTTTGTTTTCTCAAATTATTAAAGAGAATTAGCATTCCTTGGTTAATGCTCTATGTTGACTTCTTGACTGACTGACTGCCTGTATATGTTTATTTTGAACCGGGCCGAACGCCTCGGCAAATTAATAGATGCATCTATAGGCGCGTCGTCGACGCTCGGCAAGTGCACATTTATTTCTGTTGGATCGTACCGTCGCCTCGGTGTGATTTGTGCATGCTTGTGCTGCTGCCTGAACTTAGTTAATATTTGAATTATATTTTAAAAAAATTCTGAAAATTTGCCTATGAAAGAATTACGTGTTCATTTGTTTTTTCTATATGGATTAAAATTATGTTTATAAAATAAATTCACTGGGTAGAGACGAGATGGTCAACATTGACGTTCTCTAATGGTCCAATGGTGATTCATCCTATATATATATATATATATATATATATATATGTACACGTACACGTCTCTACCCCTTCGGGATTAGGCGGGATACTCACTAAGTACACGTTGATTACGTACTCATACTACACTTCTGTGCATTTTTGTTGCACAGGTATATATACTTCTAGCAGCCTACTGGGTGTAGCAGCACGGATAATTATGGGACTAGGTGAGCTGCAAATTTGCGAGGTGACCCGCAACTAGTGTAGTTCCGTACTTTTATTATTTATTCCATGTCCACTA
The DNA here is from genome assembly GCA_032618575.1 of Nicotiana noctiflora. Classification (NCBI taxonomy): domain Eukaryota; kingdom Viridiplantae; phylum Streptophyta; class Magnoliopsida; order Solanales; family Solanaceae; genus Nicotiana; species Nicotiana noctiflora. Next base: position 365,819 of record JASVEL010003711.1, on the reverse strand, counting down.
TATTTCGGACAGATCTTATTTTTTATTTTCCTTATCGATAGTTGATCATGCACTTGTGACACCGGATTTCTAGGATGATTTTCGAAAGGATTGTACTAATACTTATTATTTAAATTTGAATTCAATTAGTGATATTTTATTTATGAGAAATGGGGGGGGCCTTAAAATTTTCAAAAGTATTAAAAGAGGATTTAATAGATAATTAAGTTGGCTTACCTGACAGATGTGTCCGACGCCACCATGACTTTAGTGGATTTTGGGTCGTAACACTCTTAACACTTGTCCCATAAAGTTTTCCCCTTAAACACGACTCTCAAACTCCCTATGGCTACATTTCTGAATGACAAGGGTGAACTTTCAATTTATAGAAGTCCAAAGATTTTCTTACAAGAAAAAGGACTGCCATATATTGGAGATTTATAATTTTTGTTACAAAAAGAAAAATTCAGTTAAAGTAATTATATTAACCTTTTCCTTCAAGAGATAGGAAAACCAAATATGGTAAAAAAATTAAACACCTAACATTTGTCATTGTTGTGATATTTTTGCCTGTAGTTCAGAGGTATGGCTAGTTATATAAAATCATTCTTGGATTATGTCACCTTTTTTGCTAATTGAACATGATTTGTGATATGGGTTTTTATGACAATTCTTTTAATCATTGTAATTCCTGTGATTGGATTCTGCCAAAGACAAATTCAGAATTTGAACTTTATGGTTTAGGGATGTCACTGAAACACCAGTGGCCATTGGAGGTACTAGCTAGGTTTAGAGTTTAATAGTTATATATATTTAGTAGATTTCTTACACGTATATCGGTGAGGTATGTACAAAGTTACTAAGTTAGGCCGAACCCATAGCTTATACTATATGTACTAGTTAATTCATTTTTCGAGGGTTATCTTGGTTTTGGATTGGCTAATTTTAATTTAACTATGCTTAATACCCTAAAATCCCCCTTGAGCTAAATTATGCGTTAAACAAAAATATTGATAGACATTCCCAGAAAACTTTTGTATCATTTTTTAATCTTTTATCTATAATTACAAGTTCCTTTAAGGTATAATCCATTTGAGAAAGAGGGTCATATTATAAAGAACACATTATATTCTACGTGAGTAAATTGAAAAATAAAGCGTTACTGACATGATAATCCTTTAGAAAAAAGCTCAACACTAAAATGCCAGGACAAAATCAAATTATGCTAAACTAATTTCAATACTAATTAAGCTAAGCTTTTTCCAAAATTATAATTTTTAGAACAAAATACTGGCTAATTCTTAAATATGGCCGTTTGTGTACTTCTCCCGGTCTTTGGGCTGGTCTAATGTGAAATTGAGCTTATTCGTTGGAGCTAATATAAATTAGGAATTTTTACATTTCTATGCTACATATAAAACATTTTTACCCTTAATTTTTAAGGTTTGACTTAATTACCAATTTTATACCATAATTAATTAATAGTATAATTAATGTGATTTTTTTACTCCTTAATTAAAGGATTTCCGTTTAATTCCAGTATCTCCACTCATCTCACGTTTCTCTCTCCTAACCCCCAGCTCCACCCACGTTTTACCATACCTACGTTCTTTTTACAGGCTTCCACCATTGGCAGCCATTAAAAAGCTTGAAAGCATTGAATTCAAATTTGAGTTTTTCAAAATCATTATTTGTTTTGATTGGGTGTTTTGTAAATAATTGAAAATATGTTTTGGACTTTATATCTCAATTTTGAGGGGTTTTGATGAAAATTTAGACTTGCTTTGGGCTGAATTTCAGATTGAAACTCGAAGAAGAAGAAGAAGAAGAAGAAGAATAAGAAGACATATTGCAGAAATTATAGATAAATTGTAGATTGTTTTTTGCAGAAGATTTGTAGAAGTTTTAGACGTTTTTGATTTGTGAAACAAAAAATAAAGAATCTACAATCAGAATACAAATAATATACAATTCATCTACAAAGTATCTACAAACTGGTATATTCAATTTTAATCCTACTCAAACTATTCGATGTCCCCAAAATCCACCCTCAACTTTATTGCCCTTCATATTAGAAACCCCTCGTCGTTGACCTGGCATAACGTGTGTAAACACTCTTTTGGGAGCGTGTGGCAACTGGAAAAAACCATCAAAATGGCTCATATAATAGAAAATAATGCTTAATTAGCCTAACCCTCTTTCACATTTAGTTTTTAAATAAATATTCTCCTTATTTTAGTTATATTCTATCTTTCTTCCTCATTTTTTCACCACTCTTACTTCTTCTTTTTTTTTTTTTAACATTTCTTTGTTTTTTCACCTTCTTCTTTTTTCTTCTTCATTCTTTTCACCATTTTGTTGGCTACTTAATTTTTTCTTTGTGTAATCCTTTTTATGTAATATAAGGTAATTTTTAAGAAATGAAACACTATATGCCTTTATTTATATTTTTATTTTCATATAAAGTGAATATAAATGACTTATTTAATTGGAATTTGGCATAAAACACAATCACAATTAAAACTAAAATTAACACAATATATTAAATATTATTTTGGCCAAAACTCCTAAAATTAATCAATCATCCTAGAACAATACATCATGAGTAAACTATATACATATTTTTTTTTAAATCACAAGTGAATAGTTACAGAGATTCACCTTTAAAAGTCCAACATGGGGTTTTAATATAAGGAAAATATAGTTCAGGGGGATTTTGGGGACATCGGATATTTTAAGTAGGTAATTGACAAAAATATGATAGTTTAGGCGGGTTTATGCTTTGTGGAATATAGACGCTGATGCGAGAGCGAAGCACCTTCAAAGATTCTTAGACAGATCATCGATTCTGATAGATCGGTGAAGATAATGTTAGAGTAGTCTTAGGTGAATGTAGTTTTCGATGAGAGTTTTTGTGAATAATATTTTTTCATGGACAATGTATTGGTAAAGATGGTGTTAGTTTAGCAAAAAAAAAAGTCAATTTAGTAACCGTATCAACAGTGTTTACATATTATTATTTCAAGCATCCAATCGATGTATTGTCTATTTTTGTGCTTTTGAATTAATCTTTCCTTTAACCTGTTGGGCTTTTGTATGTTTATATCAGTTTGTATTAGTATGTATGCAACATGTTGTATTGATATGTATTCAACTTATTATCAGTCACTATTCAACATGATATATTTATCTATTACATTCATATTTATATGAGATATTTCATTGATATGTATTCAGCTGTATTTTGAATACGTCTTTTGTATATAGCTGATTGTAATAGCAGATTGTCATAATTTGTATTCAAGTGTATTTGAATACATGTATTTAACATTCATAAATTATATTAACTCTCTGATTTACTATAGGTATTCCAAAAAGAATCACCGGTTCAATGTATTCAATGATTGTATTCATCTGTATTCATATATAATGAAGATACAATGGTCATATTTTAACTACGTATTCAGATTTAATCACCAACTAAGTATATTCAAATATATTCGAAATAACACCGGAATCTATAACGAATTGTTTTTCATTATTACAAGTCAGGTTGTGAACTAATTTCAACGTGCAATATTTTTACAAGTACGCTTATTATGTTCTTCATGCCTACATATGCACACGAATGTTGATTTTTCTTCTATAGAAATTCAATGAAGGGCTTATCACGCTTCTTCTTTGGTCTTCAAGGAGGTCTTTTACTTCATCTGCTACATGTGCTGGTATATTCCATTATTTTCGGTCCGCAAAAGGACATACGGGTACCTCATATGTCATTACAACAGACTATGATTTGTAATAATTAGAACAATGATCTTATGGCATTAGAAAGTTGATCTTTAAGACAGCCCAAGCGTGTGGGCACGGTAATTCGTCGACTTGGAACCGCCCACAACTGCATTTTTTTCTAAAAGGCATATTTTTTAATGCCTTCTTTCATCGTTCATCGTATGCAAATATTCAGTTGATAGCACCACCTATATTTTAAAAAAATAAATCACACATATATATAAGAATAGACGTATTAAATATAATTTTCATATATAATATTATAATTTTATTTAGTTTTAAGAATCATAAAATATTTTGTATTAAAATACAATTATAGTAGATACAATTATATTTATACATACAAAATTCAAATACATATATGTATATACATGTAAATACATTGAATATATTAGTATACATACTACATGAATGTTGGCGGAATATTAGAGTAGTCTTGACTGAATATAGGATACAACTTCCATTGCTACCTTGAAATATATACAATTATAAATACCTTGTACCATGGATACATATAGGAAACAGATACATAAATAAAATGCAACTTACAGTCATTCGTGTAGACATTGCCTCATTTAAGGTAAGCATCTTCTGCATTTCTTCCCAAGCGTTGTGTATGTCTGAAGTTCTTCTTGAACGTATGCCATATGCAAAATCGAATTTGAACATATTTCTGTACACAATTTTATCAATCTCAATTTTCTTGGTTGGAAATTGATTTCTAACAACTGTAACAAAAGAACATGAAAAGAAAAAAGGGAGATTTGAAAATCGACAAAATCCTCTGTTTTTAAATACTTTCTCTTATTGATATCTGGTTATTGGGTAAATGGCTTAATAGTGGCTTAATGTTATTTGACTATTAGTTTATTGGTTCAGGTATTGCTTTGCCTAATTTTATTAACGGTTTAACTGATAATCTAGTAAGCTTTATCAAAAATATAACTTTACCCATTAAGTATATAAAGTCACCTTATAGAATAATTTTCTCTCTCTTAATTCTCTTAACAATTACTCTCGTTTCTTAATCCTTAGAGTAAGTTTTAAACTTTTCTAAATTTCTCATCTGCATTCTTCAATTAAGATTTTTTGGTTTCAACTTTTAAAAATTAATTGTTCAATTTTTTTTCTATTTGTTTCTTTTGTTGCGGTGGTTCTTTAGCATTTATAAGATAATGATTTTATTATTTTTCTGTGAATTATGTTTACACGTACGAAATAGTTAGTAAGATTAAACTGATTGTCTTATTACTCACTCCTATTAACTTATATCTTTAAAAATTGAGATCATTCTTGAGGATTTTCACATGCAAAGAAAATTTTCTTTTCTAAAGTTAAAATTTAATCCCTTTTCTGTTAAGAATAAAAATTTAGTTTGTTTCTCTTAACTGTATGATTACGATTTCTATAATAACAACAACAACAACAACAACAACAACTACCCAGTATATTAAAAAATAGATTTTTTTGTTATTATCGGGTAGACAGATAACCGAACCGATAACGATTAATAATCGATAACTGAACCGATAAGGATTGATAATCGATTAATCGATACCTGATAACTAATAATGATTAATAGCTGATTAATCGATAAAGATCGATAACAGAATCGACCAATATCTACCCCAATTACATGATATGCTTCCCTGTTTATAGTACGTTAGAAACACTCGCAAAAAGTTGCTTTTACTGAAACTAACTAAAGACGTAATTGCAAAAATATTTGCCTTTACCAAAATTGGCAACATATACTGGACATTGGTGTTGACTCTACCAATAGAAATATTTTTTCAAAAAAGCTCGCTCTTTCATTAAATTAAAAGAAGGAGAAATGTTTAATTTGTCCTGTACTGTTCCAAATTTAGCAACTTTATCCTTAGTTAAAACAATTGTCTAATTAATATTATTTAGCTATTAGGAAACATTCTCTCTTTTTTTTTTTACCTATTACATTGGAACTTCATTAATCAAAAATGAAAAAGAAAAAGACACTGTACTAACGATAAGAATATAAATGGATCAGAAGTGTAATAAACGACAAATAATTACGCATAATAATATTTAAACAAATTGGACATTTTCCCTTTATTTGAAAATATAATTCCACGTGGTTTTTAATTAAGATTTTAAGGACTCATCACTTGAGTCAACACATCAACTTTGACTTACGGCTTGTTTGGATAGTTGTTACACATCGATGTATTGTGTTGTTACTTTAAATACGATATTTATTTTGATTGTTACTTAAGTTTTATTGTATTGTATTGTTAAATCTATCGTTACGTAACAACGAAATGTGCCACTTTATATAACGACCGATTTGGTATGGTTGCATCGTTACCTTATCTTTTTTCCTCATCTCGCCCTATATTATTATTAAATAATTTTATTTTACCATTTACCTTACCTTTTTATATTATAATTATATCCTATATCATAATTTCTCTATATAATATTACAAGGTTATTCTTCATATTATTGGTGCGTGATATCATGAAACAACGATAAACGATACAATCTAACCAAATATTATATTTATCAAACGATACAGTACAATATAATTAGAGTTGTGTATAATTTGGTAAATACCGAATTACCATAACGAAACCGAAAATCTTGGTATTTAGTTTAAGTTCTTTTTAAAAATTAGTATTTGGTATCTAAACATAAAATACCGAACCGAAATATATACTAAATTACACAATACACATTATTAATTATCACATAAATATTGAACTTCTAAATTTTACTTTTCGTTAATTTTATTGTTTTTGTTAAGCTTTACCACCCTTTTTTCCCCAGAATACTTTCCTTTCCCCCTTTCTTTGGTTGCCTACTTACATTTCAACTTTTTCCCGTCTAAGTTTAGCATTATTACACTATAATATTTTTATTTTTGTATTTATGAATACCTTATTTAAGAAATATTATAGTCTTTGACTATATATACTCGTTAATATTCAAGCCAAATAAATTAAAATTACTAGACCAAATTAACCAAAAATGAATAGAAAAAGTCGAACTATACTAAACTTAATTAGACATGGTATTAATATACAGTAGCATTTAAAAAAATTGAATACGGAAAATACGGAAGTTGCGAAAACTATATATAACGACAAGCTGTTATGCAACAACTGACATCATTATCAACGTCACATCCATCCCTTTCAGATTCAGCGAATCCTCAATATATTCACTTTCGTCTTCTTTTCTCTTCATTTTTTCCCCACAGAATTTCCAAAATTTGTAGCTTCGGAACTGACGCGTTACAATGGCGGAAGTGAAAGTGACGATGGAAGTTGGAGCTGACGGCGTTGCCGTTATCACGATTTTTAATCCTCCCGTTAATGCTCTTGCAATTCAAAGTAAGTTTAAATAATTAAATTCATATTTATAAGTATTTTAATTTGTTTATATAAACGGTGTTTTGATTTTGATTTTGATTTATAAGTTCTGCTTGGTTATTATAGTTTTTGCTGGATTAAAGGAGAAATGGAATGAAGCAGCTAAGAGAAATGATGTCAAAGCTATTGTTTTGACTGGTAAGCTCTCAATTTTACTAATAATTCGTTTTTTTATGTTCTTCTTTTGATCTGTTTGATTTTGGATATAATTTAGTACCATTAAATAGTACTCCTCATTAGCTGTAGAAATTTTGTTAGTGTTCTGAATTATGAATTTGTGATGCTGATGTTTGTTTTAATTCTAGTAATCGTTGCTAGTAAGATTTACTTTTGTTAAGGTCCAAATTTGCCTTTGTACTATCCGGAATTGTTCAATTTTGTCCTCCATGACACTTTTGATCCATTCATACCTTTGTCATTAGCAAATTATCTCGTATTTCTCTTGTCATTAACAGAGCTCCAATGTGAAATGGGTGGACTCCACTTGTCCAAATTCTTCAAAAAGAAAAAGAAGTTCAATTATACCTCTAAAAGTGTAACTATGGTTTGAAATTACCGGAGCTATGTTAGGAGTCAAGGGTAAAAAAACAACTTTTTTCTTAACGGCAGGGGTAATATTAGACCGAAAGTTTAACAGAGAGCCAAAGCTACTCAATTTCAAATAGTGCGTGGGCAAATTTGGCCTTTTCGCTTTAATGAAATTGACTAGAATATCTTTGAATCAATGCAGACTTAGCTAATGCAAACTTAAGAATATAACACGAGGCAGACAACGAAATGGATGATACCAACTATTAGGGATTAAGGTTTAGTTGTTCACTAATACTTACACTAGGTTCGGCTGATTTGAGAAGCTCTAGTCCCTAGTTAGCTTTAAAGTACAAATATTTATGCTGATTAGTTGGGAATTGAGGTGTAATTGTTGTTGCTGTTGTTTTTCTTTCTTCAGGACAAGCTACAGTAAATGGTTAATTTCTTTTTCTGTACCTTGTCAAAGACAAACAGTGTTAATTTTCTTTTCTGCTTCATGGTTCATGTCCTTTGTGCTTTTGTTTGCTTTGCTTATGTGGGTCTTCCCTCCTCCTTTTTGTTTATGTTCTCATTATTTTACTGCAGGACATGGTGGGAGGTTTTCCGGTGGTTTTGACATCAATGTCTTCCAAAAGGTTCATACAACGGGTAGTGATTGGTTTCGTTTCAACTTTGTGCAATTTGTTATTGTGCCTCAAGTATCCTTGTGTTTGAAAATTGGAATTCATATGGATTGCAGGAGATATTTCTTTATTGCCTGATGTTTCTGTTGATCTCGTGGTGAACACTATGGAAGGTAAGAGGACTGTTGGTCCAAATTAGGATCTCAAAATTTTAAATGGCTTACGGTAACTTCTTATTGTGCTTCTCCGTGTCATTTTGGTGTCAATTGTTATATATGATACTGTCTATCATTTCGTTTTGTAACTTTAGATGGAAAGAAGCCTGCGGTGGCTGCCGTGGAAGGACTTTGTCTTGGTGGCGGCTTGGAATTGGCATTGGTTTGTGGTCTCTATAAGATGTATTGCATGTGTTTAACTCTTTCTCTGGCGTGTAAATAATGTAATGCATGCTTTTGGTAGGGATGCCATGCACGCATTGCTGCGCCAAGAACACAACTTGGGTTGCCTGAACTTAGCCTTGGAGTTCTTCCTGGCTCTGGAGGTAACTCTGCCACTTACTGCTCATTGAAATTGCGTTTAGGTTAAATGTCTTTTTCTTTTCTAAGTTTTGACTGAGCATAGAGATTATGTTTCTTCTCAAGGTACACAACGTCTTCCAAGGCTTATAGGGTTGTCAAAGGCCATTGAGATGATGATGGTAAGTCATTCGTGATTCGTCCTTGTGTTAACCATTTGCAATTAGTTCCTTTTCAAAGCCACTGCTGGAAAAATAATGTGTTCACCGGGCGCATCATTTTAAACAGAAATCTTCATAGTTATTCTCAGCATTAGATGGTGATTCCGGACTTTCTTTCATGATAGCAACTAAAATAGGATAAGAAATATGAAAGGGCAAAAATATCACATCCTTATTACATGTACTAGTTCAAGCTCTGTTTTTTGGCTGATTGTGATTGCTGGGTTTCAACTTTAATCAGTTGTCCGCACATTGACCTCCCCCGAGATTGCAATTCATGCAGAATAATTAAGTTGCTTTTTACTCAAATATGTAAATTAATGTAGAAACAATGATTTATATGAACAACTTCTGTAGCCTAATTAATGTGAACAACGTCTTGCAGACGTCCAAACCAATAATGTCAGAAGAAGGGAAGAAGCTAGGTCTCATTGATGCCATCATCCCTTCAACAGAGTTGTTGAAAGTAGCTAGACAGTGGGCACTTGACATTGCAGAAAGGCGCAGACCTTGGATGCGTTCCCTTCACAGGACCGATAAAATTGGTTCCCTAACAGAAGCACGGGAGGTACTAAAGTCGGCTAGGCAACAAGTGAAGCAAACAGCTCGGAATATGCCTCAGCACTTGGCATGCCTTGATGTAATTGAAGAAGGCATAGTCCATGGTGGATACAATGGGGTTCTCAAGGTATCTATATCTCGGTCAATTAATGCGTATGTTCTATGATGAGTATGGTCAATTAATGATATGTTCAGAAAAAGACAACATTCTAGTTTAACCATTTCTTGTTAACCAAATCCAGATTATCACAAATAGGGTCATAGAAAGGTAGCTAAATCAGTGTTTAGCCATTTGATAAAAGTGGACAGATGGATTAACAAGCTTGTTTCGAGTCTTTTGCAGGAAGCTAAAGTATTTGAGGACCTAGTATTATCAGATACGTCAAGAGGTCTTGTTCATGTATTTTTTGCCCAACGGGCTACATCAAAGGTACACTATATGCTTCATCATGGAACATGATAACTTTATGGACAAGAATGCTGAGTAGGCAAGAATGAACAATAAAATTAATGTGATGACTAGAACTTATGCTCCCTAGCAGTTTTAAAGCTTAAATCTTATATTTTTTCCTCTTGTTATCTGCTGTAGCTTTGTCTCCAATTCCCAAAACGGCTCTTGACATTTAATTCTGAGCACATAAATCTGATTACAGATTATTTCGTATCATAGTTCTTATGTTAAAAGATAGAAAGGTATTAGCTGTTGGGCGCAAAACAGTCTTCTTTATGCAAAGCTTCTCATTGATAAGATTGATCGCATGGTTGAGAAGCAATGTTGGGTTCATCTGTTGTTTTTTCATAACACAAACTTGATTTGGTAGGTTTCATATACTTGAGGTTTCACTTTGGGATGTGCATCAGCTAATGAAAGTTTGTTACCAGTATGATTTCAAGAATGAGAAATAACATGGACTCTAGATCTCTTGTATATGTTTAAGTATTCTGTACTTGTTATATTCTATCTGTTTCTGATCATTCCTGTTGCCTTTATGCTCCTGCTCTAGGGCTAGTTTGACTTTATTAAGAAAGTTATTTGGATATCTGCTTCCCCATGGGACAATCAATTCTATCTTATTTCTGAATTATATTTTAATTACTAAATGGTTCAGGTACCTAATGTAACTGATATTGGTCTGAAACCAAGGCCAATGAAGAAAGTTGCCATAATAGGTGGAGGTTTAATGGGTTCAGGCATAGCTACCGCTCTAGTTTTGAGCAACATATTTGTTATTCTCAAGGAAATTAATCCCGAGTATCTTCAAAAGGGGATAAAAGCAGTTGAAGGTTATTGATACTCTTTCAGCAGGAACTTATTATATTTTAGTAGTTGATGCCTTGGTAATATGTTGTGATAGATTGTGAGATTGTGAGGCCCTTTGGCCATTTTTATATTGATACTCCTTTTATGGTCTTGTTATTAGAAACTTACATGGAGCACCTTGTATTACAGCAAACATACGAGGATTGGTAGCGAGAAAGAAGTTGCAGCAGGACAAAGCAAACAAAGCTCTCTCAATTGTTAAAGGTGTACTGGATTACTCAGAATTTAAGGATGTGGATATGGTCATAGAGGTACGGACCGAACCTATATTTTGCCAAGTAATGTTCCGCAGGATGGTTTCTTCTCTCCCTCCTTGCTTCTTTGTTTTGCTTCTCTATTATCCTGGTGCTACAAAAATGCCAATGACTAGAATTTTAGTATTCTCAGTCTGTTGAAATTGTCGTAAGTTTATTTGAAACAGTCCTGTTTTGTCTGTAGGCTGTCATTGAAAATGTTCCACTAAAACAACAAATCTTCAGTGATATTGAGAAGGTTTGTCCTCCTCACTGTATTTTGGCAACCAATACATCTACCATTGACCTCAACCTTATTGGGGAAAAGACGAGATCTCAAGATCGGATTGTAGGGGCACACTTTTTCAGGTTAGAATTCTTGCCCTGTAACTTTAGTTCTTTAGTGAAGGCCAACCCTACTAATCAAGAAAAATTGACCACTATGATCCTGTACAACTGATTTTCAAGTATAAAAGTTATTATATTGTATGTTTTCTGTTGAGGGGAATATGACTGCTACATGAAAGAGAAATATAAATATAATATGGGAAACAGAATAATGTGGAACGAAGTGTTATATGGATGTGAGGAGATTATCTTTCACATGTCTCAATATTGTTTCCATTTTTTAGTTTTGCTCCCAGAAAATTTGGGATATTCTTCAATTCGTCTTTTTGTTATTTTGTTCTTTATAAGAGAAATTGGGGAGATATAGAGCAAAAGCTGTTATTACTGCTACCTAGCAATCTAAAAAAAGGGAGGGAGAACCTAGTAGAAAGACTCCTGCCTAACAAGTTAATTGTTCCTTCTCTTTTTTATTTTTATTTTTAAATAGAAATCCTTGTGATAATTCTGTTGGAGCACTTTTGTTTAGCACTTATGATTGATTTTTTGCTATGGTAAGTCCTGCTCATGTGATGCCTCTGCTGGAGATAGTACGGACCGAGAAGACATCTGCACAGGCAATTCTCGACCTCATGGCTGTTGGCAAATCGATAAAGAAAGTACCTGTTATAGTGGGAAACTGTACTGGTTTTGCTGTGAATAGGACATTCTTTCCATATTCCCAGAGCGCACATACTCTCGCCAATCTTGGAGTGGATGTCTACAGAATTGATGCGCAAATCACTAGCTTTGGTCTCCCTATTGGTCCATTCCAGTAATTCTCTTCCACAAAGTTACTTTTTTTTTTTTTTTCATGTGAGGGACAGTAAACTAGTCAGCAGTTCTCTGCAGCCTGCAAATGCAATTTTCATGGTAGATTTGACTTACACAGCTTTAAGATGATTTATGTACTTAAACAATTCAATTTTTTAAATGCACCTAGAACATCAACTCTAACAGGTTTTCTTTCCACATACAGCAGCCTGCCTACTGCAAGCAATAGTTAAGTTGGTTAGGCATGTAAAAAAATTTGCTTCAACATTTTGTAGGCTTCAGGATTTGGCTGGATATGGAGTAGCTGTTGCTACAGGGAAAGAGTTTGCTTCGGCTTTTCCTGATAGAACATTTAAGTCTCCATTGCTTGACCTTCTAATAAAAAGTGGGCGAAATGGTAATATTGCAAGTCTCATCCATTGTTTTGTTGCTTTCGAGATAATGGTTTTTCTACTGACACTGATGCTGCAGGTAAAAACAACGGAAAAGGATACTACATTTACAAGAAGGGAGAGAAGCCAAAACCTGATCTTTCAGTGCTTCCAATTATTGAGGAGTCGAGAAGGCTCACTAATATTATGCCTGGAGGAAAGGTATTACCAGCTAACAAAAGCAAATCTCAAATCATTAGTTGATTATTGGTTCTGAAGGGTTTGTAAAATTCTAAACTCCCTCAGCATAACCGGTGTCTTTGTTTTTAATTTGTGGCAGCCAATATCTGTTACCAATCAAGAAATTGTTGAGATGATACTCTTTCCCGTTGTGAACGAGGCATGTCATGTTTTGGAAGACGGGGTTGTAGTCCGAGCGTCAGACCTTGATGTCGCTTCTGTACTTGGAATGAGTTTCCCATCTTATAGGTTGGTACTCTAGTGTGAATTCAGCATTCACTTGCTTCCATTCATCGATAAGTCAAATATTTACTCCTTGCTAGCTTGTGATAACTAATGATTTTTGAGGTCTGAACAACTGGACTAACACATAATCAATATCTCCTGTTTTACTTGGTATGAACGGGGAGTAATCTCGCATGCTTAGGAGAGATTGTATACCCAAGAGACAAGGGGATTGTTAAAACTAATCGGTGGAGAGGAACGGGAAAGGATGGAGAGAATAGACAGTCTACTAGTGCAAGTTGTTACCAAATCATGGTGTTTACAGAAGACAAAAGATCACCAGCTTTTCTAACCTTTTTTTTCGACACTTTGTAACTGGTCTTTTTTTTTCCCGCCAAAACGAGCACTTTTTTCTTAAAACAACTGTTTCTGACAATGATTTTCCTTTCGCAGAGGTGGCATCGTTTTCTGGGCAGATACAGTTGGAGCTGCTCATATATATAAAAGCCTCAAGAAGTGGTCAGAACTATATGGTAATTTTTTCAAGCCATCAAGGTTCTTGGAAGAGAGAGCAGCAAACGGCACTCCCTTGGTAAGAACTTGATCTTATGGATTTCTCGTGCAATATATAGATCTTTTTACCTGTCTCGTGTGTCTCAACTAGCAATTTGTTCATTGATTTGTGCCTACAAATTATTAAGTATCAATACACAGTTGATGCAGGGACTTTGGCAGATTTAACTACTACTGTTACTTTATAGTATTCGAAGTACCAGTAATAAGCAAAACATCACCATATTATGAGCCTTCTTTTGCCAAACCACGTAAAGCAGAGATATTAGTCATGGTTCTATGATTCGCACCATCTTAGTTTTAGTTCAGTTTGTCGGGATGAAAGAACAAGAAAGACGAGATAATCATATAGCTGGCAACAGCCACTGAGCTGCTTATCGTAAGACTTCAACTCCATCATACATCAGAGTTGGTTCGGTTGGATCAAGTGAATCTAGATAGGCATGATCAAAAGAGGGGGCAACTCCAATATCCACTGCCAACTATAAGATAGTTGGAATAACTTGTTCTGCCTTTATTATAAGGAACCTCTCAAAGGCCTGGGGATTGCTAGCTCCCTTTCATAGTTTTGCTGCAGATGATACACTAGGAATTCTCCTTTGGTGGTTCCTTATTGATTAATTTCATTTACTATCTGTTCAACTTGGGAGACTTACAACTGACTTGGTTGCAACTGGGTGCACATTTTGAACTCCGACTGCTTGCTGTCGGTGCTATGTGTTAACTGATAACATCTTTTGTTGTGCTGCAGAGTGCTCCTGCTTCCACCTCTTCATCTTCAAGGTCACGCATGTGAGGCGATACAATAAAATTTCAGATACTGTGGAAACAGCAGGTGGGGGATATAGAAATGTAAAATTTCCTTGTAGAGACGCACCTACTTTGACCTATTCAGCTTGTATAACGTTTACTTATTTGGTATAGAACAACTCAATTTCAAGTCCAAATTATTGATGTTGATTATTGACAAGGATGCAGCGGATTGCTTAAATTTTTGAATAATGCTGGAAAACATTCCAACTTTTATATGCAATTTTATGTGTTCCAGAAGTAGATCTTAAGTTCATAACGTTGAAAATTTCACTAATCAGGGTAATTTAGCGAGTTTAGCATCTTACATGTTTGCTAGGTTTTTCGCAAAAATTGTACTTTGAACAATTTCATTTGTCAGCAAATTGAGGAAATATTTATAGCTAACAATTAGTAACAATTATGTACGATAAGAAAGTTCCAACGTTGCAATCTTGCACTAGATATGCTTCTATTAGAATTATCGAACTCTATTGAAACAGGCCTAACATAATAACAACAACAACAACAATAATTCCACTTAAGGTCGCATGCCGTAATCCCATAAGCTGAGAAACGGTAGGGACATCTTGTACTCAGGGGGAAGGGACCTTAATAACAACAAAATAAGTGTGTTCATTTCCCAATCAAAGAAGCCCTTGAACTGTTCTTCTGGATGATGAGAAGAGCGAGTCTCAATCCGGGTATCCCGTTTCAACCCAATTGAATTCAGCCCTGCACGCACATTTGACTCCCTTAGGTGCCATTAGCTAGCAGACGACATTCAAGAAAAAGTTAAACAAAATACAATTTTGATTAAAATTATACTAAAGTAAATGTGGTAGAAGTTACATGGGCTGTTAGCTCTAACAAATGGGGCCTGAATGAACTTTACTGCTACATCAAAGAAAGACAAAATGAATAAAAGCCTAATATTACAATAGAAGCAGCAGTTACAGGCAAATCTCATTCTAAAACTCACTACGGTTTATTTTCAGATTTTTGGTTTGACATCCCCATTCTCATCTGGACGATGAACTTTAGGAAATGGATTATTATTATTAGCAGTAGTTACTACTGCACTAAACAACTGAGTTGTTCTTGGCTGAGGAAGAGCAGACTTGGCAACACCATTGTTTAAGGAATCATGCTGATTCCTCGTTTCAGTCGTAGTAAAACCATTACCAATCATATCTTTTTGATCGACAGGGTCAGCACCTCGGATCATTGAAGAACATTTTCGTTCTGAAATTTGAAAAAGATGGTTATTACATAATGTCATTCCAAATGAAACACAGTGGTAAGCAGCATAAAGAAAAGGGGGAGCAAATAGGAAGGGTGGAGTGGGGGGCGCGTATGCAGTTGCATATGAAGCAAGCATAATATCTTTTTTGTGGAAAGCTCTAAAAGCCTATAAAACGATACTGTAACTAAATACTTCACAAATAGTTCTAACAACCGTTAACCAGAAGTTTTGGCTTCGAGCCTCGGAATGAAGTTCATCTTTGGTAGAGAGCACACAAAGCCCACTATCGGCAAAAAAAAAAAAAAAAAAAAAAAAAAACCGTAGTGAGCTTTCTATGGTGTGAATCTAGATTACTCAAGCCATTGTACTCCGGACATCGGATGGTTGAACCAAAAGTTCTAACAAATTGTATTATGGATGTTCTATTTAAATTAATAGGGATTTAAGAATATAAAAATAACATGAAAAGGTAGATAGGTTATATTAGGAATTTAAGAGCCAGCCAGTACACATAGGTTATGTGAACATTCAAAGTTGATGCAAGGCGTCCTTTCCTTATTTGTTTCTAGGAGCGCAGGTAAATACTTTCTACAAAAAGAGAAAAACAAGGCACATGTTCTAATTCACCACGACCTAGAAAGTGTCAAGTGGAATTGATCTGAGATACAAAAGAAAAATGGAGAAAGGAAGCTGGTGGCAGTACCTAGAGCTCTGCAGATTTATTATAGACGAGGATTCTGAATCAATTTAATCAAACAACAATCAATTAAGCCTCAACCTTAAATCAGTTTGGGACAGCAATATGAATACTCTAAATCCATATCATTTTATTTAAATCCATTTCAATCCACTAGTAAATAATTTGCCTTTCTAGGGCATATGTAAGGAGTACTATAAATCTCACACTAATCTTTTCCTGGGCAACTGATTAAATCCCAAACAATTGTATCGACTATTTGGATCCTTTACTTTGTGCTTTTAGCTAAGGTTTTGTTTGGTTGACACAATATTTTCTGTAAATAAGTCATATTTTGATGTTTGATTATGGATTATAGGAAAATATTTTCTAAGGAGAACATATTCCACCAAAAAGGAAAATATGAATCCTTCACTAATAGGCAGAAGTTTATAACTATTCTAATTTACTCCATATCACTTGTTTCAACCAATACCTGGACATTATTATTTTTGAAAAGGTGAGGCATAATATAAATGAAACAACACAAAGGATATACTGTTAAAACTGTACACCTGCAGCCAAAAGAGGAACTTGGTAAAAGTATAACCCTTCTGAACCTGTAGGAATGTAGCACTTCTAAAATAGATTCAGCTCATCTACTTGTTCCATTTTACACCAAAAACAAAGCAATGCTATACACCTGGACATATTATTAACTTTTAATGCTTAAAAATTTAATTGAAGTACCATTCAATATTCAGACATTATTATCAATCAATAATAAATAAGTCTGCATGGAATTCCACAAGATTTTAGTTCTTTGAGACTATTTCCCTCCATGTGATTAGGTCTATCTCTTCTTCTTTTATCACATTTAATTACCATATTGTCCATTGTCAAAAAATTTAATCATCATACTGTCATGCAATGAACCGGTGCATATAGAGGTTTATATAAGATACAATAAAATTGTCTCAGGCAACCTTCTCTGGTTTATCTCCATATGTGCCACTTGAATCCTCTATTGAATGCGGTTATTTCTAATCTGTTCTATCCTGTTGACCACACATCCTCTAAAAATCTGTAGTTTGTTCTATGATATTGATCTTGCAGGTATGTTGGACATTTCAGACTCAACTTTCTCTCCTATATTACTTTTTAGTCTCACATTCTTTCTATGGAACTTGCCTTTTACTTAATTGATTACCCTTCTATCACGTATTATTCTGGTAGCAGTCCTCAATTTTATTATTTATGTATTGCGTCTTCATTTATCTTTTAATTCTTCTTAAAGCTAAGCATAGTTATCCGAATATCTATGCTTAGGATCCGTCTAATCCTACGTCAGCAATATGTCAGACCAAGTGCCTCTGAAAGCTAGGTTGCTCGGACTCTTCACTTTCCGTGCCGCACCCGTGTCGACATGACATGGGTGTGGGACCATACCGTATCCGGTCAACCGATTTTGGTACTTTAACCAAAAGCGAAGGAGAAATTAGGGACAAATACAATGATTTCTGAAATCAAAACAAAAGCTAGGGTGAAATTGAAAAAAAATGGTATATAGAAATTTCTACGTTAGTCATTTTACTTTTATCTCCTTCTCGGAATTTCCTCTTGATCAATATTTTCTCTTTCTCGGAATACCACGTAAGTTTTACAAATTATCTCTCATAATTTAGACATACTTTTATAACTCTATTTTTAGATATTTGAATTATTTTTAACCAAATCCCGCCCGTATCCGCATCCCCGATCTTAAAATTTAGATCATGAAAGATCCAACCTCTGGATCCTCACCCGTAAGGGCGTAACGGACACCCGCACCCGAGTCCGAGCAACTTAGTCCGAAAGTATCTTTTTTTGTTCGGACAGCAGATCATGGAGCTATAATAAATAACTTGCGCAGAAAAGAATACCAATGTGCACAGGTCTGCGGCATGGCAGACAGGAAGAAACGATCAGTCACTTGCTCCTTCACTGTGAAGTAGCTAAAATATGTGGTGTGTTCCTTGCCTGTTTGGCCGGAATTGGGTAATGCTGAAACAGTTGACGAAAGTTTTGTTATGAGGAAAGGGAACAAAATCTCGATCAGTCAGAAGATTTTGAGATACCACTGCTGCTTACATAATGTAGCCACTCTGGAGAGAAGGAAATAGGAGACGCTTTGAATACAAGATCTTTCTTTATAGACTAAAGCATAGATGCACAAATACTATAATCTTAACGGGTGAACAGATAGATGTAAATGATTAGAACAATATCACGAGTTTGATGGTAGGTCGATAGATGTAACGCTTACAACGTAGCTCCAACTCGGTACATTTTACGAGCATGTAAATAGACTTCCTACCTTACCCATAAAAGGGAGGAACCAGTTACCAGGAGCTAAAGAGGAAGTGAAAGGTGGACTTTTCCTAGAACAGAGAATTACCGTGAAAAAGAAGGAAGAGGGATAGTTCCACTTCGAAGGATTACTGAGGAATGGAGTTCTCAATCTTCACTCCCTTACATTCAGTACCAATGACATGCTAATTTATGGTGTATGCAGGGAGTCTGATCGCGGGTTATCATAAACTATGTCAAGTACACAATTCTTTTGCTCTTGATATACTTGTATGGATTGGGTAACTATATGGATTTGAGCACTTCACATTAATAGCTCAATGCACTAAGCTTCCGCAATGCGCGGGGATCGGATACACAAGTAAACATGTCCAACTCAAACATTGTACAATGTACCCTCAGGTAGGTTGGTCAAGATACGTGCATATTTGATTATTTATAAGGGAATTAATTAACCACATTTAATTATTTTGGGTTATACTTAGGAATCTAGTAATTGGATTGCAGTTATCAGCTACCATCTCTTCTTCAGTTCATTACACTTATATCCCTGATAATACTACATTTCTCGTGCCTAATGCAGGAATCCAACAGGAAATTATCTCCCATTTTCACTAGAAGACAACAGTTTAAACAGAGGCCGTTGAACGTATCACTGAAAGGTATTTTGGGGCTTATTTATGGATTCATTGATGTAGATAAATTTGGTAACAGCTACATATTCAATGAATAAGAACCAGGTATGGACAGAAAAGAAAGAGAAACTTACCTTTTAGTTGTCCAAAATCGACAAGCCTATTAAGACAATCACGAAATTTCATCAACACGATTCTTTCCTGTTCTGCATACGTCTCAGTCATGCCCTGCCCGTGGGGCAATTGAGAAGATGTATTACAGCTAAGAGTTGCTAGGTCATTAGGGGAAGCAACAGCAGCTGTAAACATGGTGTGTGATTCATCACACATTAGTGCTAACGTCCCTGGCGACATTGGCCTTTTTGATACATCAGCACCATCCAAACTAGACTCTTCCACACTGATTTTCTCACCCTGGTCCCCACTTGAACAACAGTCAAGCATATCCTTCTCCGTACCAGAATCTTTCTGGTTTTGTACTCGCTCCTGAGTTGAAGAAGCTAAGGAAGCTTCTCTCTGCCCCTCAGCCTGTTTTATTGAAGCATCCTTTTCATCTGAAAGCATTCCAACACGTAATCAGTAAAATAATTGGACACCAACTACTGCAAACGTGTAATAAAATCACAAAAATCACATGGTAGAACCACCATATGAAAGATCTTATCTTCCAACAACATCAGATCTGAATTGCACATTCAATCCATGCTCAACACATAACTCCACCTATGCAGCTTAGCAGCCTATGTGAACTCACATTACCTGTCCAAGCCCATAAACGAGAGATTTGCGGTAGGTTGGTGGTCTATGTAGATCTAGTCCATTTACGATGAATCCTCATTATAACCAATTTATGATTCTAAGGTTCTCCATTCTGAAAAAGAAGTACATAACTTCTGGTTCTTCTAGGAGGTCTATTTGCAAAAACATTCTTTATACACAGAACTGATAAAAAAATATAATCTTTTTCATTAGTTCCTTTTTTTTCAAATCAGAATTATTAAGAAGTGAAGTAAAATTCATATATAGGTTGTCATCTACCAGATGCACAGGGGGGCATAACAGTCTGAAAACTAGCTTATGCATAATGACCTTACCTGATCCTCGTAGTCTCCCTCTAACAAATTGGAGTACATCTGGCCCAACTTTCATGCTCTAGTTAGGAACATTCGGGTTTATTTTTGGATAGGGTACCATAATGCATGTGGTGACTGTAGAACTCAAATGTGGCTTCTGCTTAATCCTAATTGCGCAAACTCACAAGTAATTCTGCTGTAGATCTTATAGATACTCCAAAACAGAATACATGTATTATGCATAAGGTTTTCATTTAAACACAAGGTGGGGGAGGAAAAAAGAAATGAGTCTCACTTCAATGAGCACCTAAGCACCTAAGGGCGTGGCCTAGTAGTCAATGAAGTGAAAGCTATAGGAGACAGAAGTTCAAGTCTCAGCAAAGGCCAATAAAAAACCAGGTGATCTATTCCTCTCGGCCTAAGCCTTGGTGGGCAGAGTTCCTCGCTACCTATGCTGATGAATTAGTAGAAGAACGCACAAGCCGCCCGGACACCACTGTCATAAAAGAAATTTTCTGTGATGACTTGGTGCTTTCAAGTTTCGACTGGCGCAAAACTAGATCTAATTCATTTCCACCAGAAATCATTTCATACTCCATTCCAAATATCTTTGGCTGATTATTCATTTGGAGGAAGAAATAAAACCATTCATCCCTAAGCTGCTGTTTATAATTCCCAAGGATCAAGAAGGAAAAAGACTTAAATAGTAAAGCGAGAGAGTGAAGAAAATACTTCCAACCATTATTTGAAAAACATGTCAGAGAAAAATCTTGATAACTTCTTACTTGCCAATGGAAACTCAGTTTATGATTTTAAAGTGAACAAAAGGTGGAACCAATATAACAAAGAAGATGGACAAAACGTATTGGTCATACAAGTAATCAAAAGTACTTAAAAGATATATACCTGCCAGCATCTTGGCTGCTTCTCCTGAATGTAAAACTAAAACTGAGCAAAGTTCTTTCAAATCCTGTGGTTGGATGAGGTCTGCCAACAGAGACCTTCAACCATAACATGACAATTAGTTTGCTGAATGAGCAGTAAAGGTGAATTTCTTAGGGGTAGTTACTGCTACCTGTAAGTAAACTTGGAAGGACCCACTGTTGCAGCACTTCCAACACAAGGACCAGGAACTGAAGATAATGAAGGTAGGACAGAAGCCTTGATATGGTTCCCCTGTATAATAAAGTATGTTAATTCATCCATCAATTATTTTCTGGGAAACTGCAAGTTGTCTCTCCTGCTTATTTTAAGCAAAAAATATCAACAAGAATAAATCCAGAAAACGAATTTCATGCAGTTGTTAAATGCATTTTCTCTGATGAAAACCATGCCCTTCAGTGTGCAATCAACTTTTGATGCCCGGTGGATTATAATAATGAGAAGGAACTCGGACATTCTTCACCAATCAAACAGTAAAAAAATGCCTCGAGTTCAATGGTAAAGGATATCATTTACCTGTTGGGTTTGCCCATGCCTGTGAACAGGTTCCTTAACTGATGACCCAAAAAACAGCTCCTGGCCCTTTCTTTTCTTGTTCACAGGAGATAATCCATAACCGGAGGATCCAATGGCACCTGTGATAGCAGCATTTGCCGCCTGCTGGAGATATGCCATGTTGTTTGCATGATCTCCGTGGAAAAGAGCTTGCCTCTCTTCACTTCCTTCAAAATTTTTGCAGTCCATGCATTTACAATTTTCAGAGCAAAGAATGTTGGCTTGGAAGCACTCACAGTACTTCTTGAGGCAACCTGATTTCTTGCAGTGGCATCCTTTGTTATGCTTTGCCAAGACTAAGACATCCCCAATTTCCTCCTAAAATGGTTTAAACGCAGTTCGAAAGTTACCAAATAGAATAAGAAACAATATTTGAAGCTACTTTGATTTACATCAAATTTCAACTCTTCCAAATTCATCCTTATATGCACAAGTAGTTCTGGAAATCAAGTGAAATTTCACAAAAGAGAATAAGTTCCTAGGACATCATGAGAACAATAGTATAACATGATACAGCTTCAAAACCACCATATTGAGTTGACTAAGTTGACTTCGTGGTTAGATTGACCCCATTTAGGTAAATTCTATAGAATGGTTATTAAACCTACTATGTTGACAAGTGAGGCTTGCTCTAAGCACCTCTACCTGCGACCGTTAGGTCCTGGGTTCGAGTCACCGTGGAGGGCAAATGTGGAAACACTATAGATGCTCCTAATTTGGGAGGGGTTTTTAAAAAAAAAAAAAAAAGAAAAAAAAAACTACTATGTTGTACGGGGCCGAATATTGGCCAGTCACGAACTCACACATTAAGAAAATGGAAGTAACGGAAATGAGGATGCTTAGATAGATGTGTGCGCGTACTAGGATAGATAAGATTAGGAATGAAGATATACAGGACAAGGTGGGAATAGCCTTCGTGGTAGACAAAATGAGGGAAGCGAGGTTGAGATGGTTCGGGCATAAAAACGGAAGGAACGCAGATGCCCTAAGGAGGAAGTGCAAGATGTTGGCATTGATAGGTCTGAGGAAAGGTAGAGATAGACCGAAGAACAATTGGGGAGAGGTGATTAGACAGGACATGACACATTTGCAGCTCACCGAAAACATGACCCAAGATAGGAAAGTATGGAGGTTAAGGATTAAGATAGAAGGTTAGTAGGTAGTCGAGTGATTTCCTATGGGAGAGCATGGTTTCTAGTTTAAAGCACCTTCTATGCCCCCTCTTCATTATATCAATATTATTGTTATTATTCCATTATTTTCTTATCCCTCAAAATTATTATTACTGTTGTTTCTTTTACTTTAGTTATCTTTTCTATTTTGATGTCAATACTTTTTTCTTCAATATTTTTATCTTATATTTTTCAAGCTTATTTTGAAAATATTTTTCTTGAGCCGAGGGTCTACCGGAAATAAAATTCTATTGACACCATACCTCTTTATCCAACTCGCAAATTTTCAAAAGTCAAACTCACTCATTCAAAATCTGAACTCTGATGTGATGCTTTCTCAGTCAAAATAAAATTCAAAGGGAGCATTGGTTATGAAAAAGCCTTTAAACGTAGAACCTTTCCTTACTCTTACACGCAAGACAGAGAATACAGATTTATATTAGATAAAGTACAGATATAGGTTACTTTTTACAGTTTGTAAGATTACTCAAAATTCCAGTATTCAAATGCAAGCTTGAATAACCACTGACATTCACATTTATTTACAAGCTGAATTTGAGCTCAAAGTCAAACAAAAAAATGATCCTAATTGACTACTCAAACTCAGAAAGTTCAAGTAAATATTGATTATATTGCATTTCCTACTTTCATATCAGCAATTTTTTAACCAGGTCATTGCCTGAAGAGAATCTGAATAAACAAATAGTATCATAGACCACAAGGACATTAATGAGAGTAACATATCCAGGATATCTCAGATCTCTAGCATAACTAGAATAAAGATTTTTTATGAATAGTTAAACTTTTAAGAAAGCATCATCCACGAATCCACTTAGTTTTAAGAAGTACCTTATTATCTCGAGCTCCATGTGGACTGCTGGCGATTTTAGGCCTGAATGCATGTGGATTACGCTCTAATGTAGCTTCAACTGCTTCACGTCTAGCAGGCTCATTTTCGACATTATTATGACAATTGTTACAATTGCACCCATCACAGTATATGCCAGATGCAAAGCATTCACAATACCTGATCAAAAAATAGAAAGAATAAAGAAAAGTCGCATTGCATAAGAACTAAAGCAGTGACTCTAATAGTGTAGTAATGCATAAAAGCGAAATAAATCTTACAAATAACAGGGAATGGAATTGTATAAACATATCAACTGCATCCCTAACTGTGAGATGGAAAAAAAAGGGATTAACTTAAACCATCCGAAATACACCAATGTCCCACAAACAGACCTTTTCCATGGGTTGGTTTTCAACCCTAGAAAACCAATGTGGTGGTTTATTTTGATTTTTATATATAAAAAGCTGCAAAACTCAAATAAAACCTCCATTTTCAGAATGTAGACTTTATACATGTATTGCATGGCCACTTTGAAACAAATAGCCCATTTATTTCGTGGCTAGAACCTAATGGCCAAAAGGTTCACTTTTGCAAATGGTGAATTCCTAAGAACAGTGTAGTTTTATATGTGGGCTATAGCTGGTAATTTCTGTATGTATTCGTGTTATGTATAAACCACAAACTTCCATGTATAGCACAAAACATAAACCCTAAATCCCAAATTTATCAAATGTAAAGTCTATAATCCTAAGGTTTGAGCTCCTAATGTAACGTCATATAACCAAAAACACCAGACTTTCTAACGTATAGTTTAACCATAAACACCTAAACTATAACTATACTGAATCTGCCCAAATCGACAACCAACCAACCACAAACTAACTAAACTAAATTGATTGGATATTTTGGAAAAGCTAGCGCAAAATATGATTAGGTTATGGTTTTAGTTCAAAACCACCCCAACCCGCCTATGTACATCCATGTACACATCTAGTCATCATTGATTGGAAATCGTATGCAGCAGAGAACTTTTCCTAAAATTTTACCACTATGTACATGTGCTCACAAGATTAATGCAAAGACAGTCAGTACTATGACACAAAGAGAAATAATTCACATATGCTCCTGCAAGTGAAACTTTGCGCACTTGAACAGACTAAGAAAAAAGGCCCTGAAAAAAGCATTGAATCGAGCTGGTGCCCAAGGTAAATTTAAGTGATGGACTAGGCTTTAATCTCATTATTATCCTTCCTTTTACAAAATTACCAATAAGCCCTAGGATAAAATTATTAGCTTCTTTAGAACAGGGATTAAAGTACTAAACATATCGAAGGTGCCAAAAGGAGTAAAATATCCTTACAATAAATGGTCATTTCACATCTTTATTTTCCATTTTCTTAATCCTTCCTGTTAAGAATTGTTTAGTTGATAATATTTGTTTGGACCAATGAATCTGTTAATTTTTTATGACACATCTATGCTTGATTACCTAATGCATATCCCTTCCAACAAATATTTTGCCATCAAGAAGGGAAAAAACAGAAATTTTAGAGCTTATCAGTGCCGAAAGGACAATAGAAGAACAGTCATTTCAGAGCTTATCAGTGCTGCCTTCATCTGTTTGCCATCCATTACTATACTTTAGTTGTTTTTGAGATTTTCCACATATCTGTATGAGACGGAGGTAGTACTTACAACTTTAGACATCGAGAGTGTTTGCAGTTACACTGCTTCTGCTTTTTAGGAGTACCATCTTTTACCTCACTAACACTTTGCCTTGGCCGTGCTCTTGGAGAATCTGGTTTCCTGGAAACAGTGAGTATTAGCATCATATAGATCATATTCAGTCTAAGCTAACATAAAAATGCTCCCTCTCACAGCTTCGTAAATCAAAATCCCAAAAACTTGTGTAGAGCCTACAAACAAACCCTAGACGGATGATAATCAACAGTTAGAAATGTGCAGCCAAAACCAACCCCCCCCCCCCAATCACAAATACACCCAGCATTTAACATGTTTGAGGTGAGTAAACCGAGATAGCTGTAGATATTAATATTAGTTATACAAGAAATAGAGAGCTCATTGATAACTATGTCCAAGTCTGAGGGATGTGAAACAAGCATTATCATGTACTCTGACGATGATTTAGAAAATTATCGACAAATTTAGGATCAATAAGACAGAAGATTATACGATCGGCTAATCAGAGTGATTTCGGAGTGGCTAACCACATATTAATATAAGGCTAACAGTTTAAACTAAAGAAATTTGTGACAGAAACAAACTGAAAAGTCAAATCTTTTTGTGAAGTAGGCACAAGCGTAAATGGAAACCGATTTGCCTGGAGCATGCCTACATGTGTACAAATATTGTTTCTTTCTGTAAGTTAGCAAGTAGTTGCAAACGACTTACAAGTTGTAGGAAAGGATCACGATTATCATCTCTAATGTCCTGTATTGCTCACCAGTCAACCAAAATATTGAAACAAAGACTCACTCATAAAAGCCTAGCAAGCTGGAATCCAGAACCTATAAAGTTTAAATTCCTCGGTGTGTATATATATATTAAGAAATCCATTAAATATTTATAAATATTGGACTTTGAACACAAGATATTATTCTATATTAACTTGTGGTCACTATAGTAACCCACAAACTTCAAATTCTGAATCGGCCTTTGCCTGTAATACCGTTCCCAAGCATCTTATATTCTCTTCCTACATGCTCAAAGATGCATTCTTTAGCAAATAACAAACAGGTTATAGAGTTTATAACAAACTTTTAACTACAATTTTCTCTAATCCTGACAAATTTCAGTTAAATAAGCTAAAAAAGAGCCATTTTTCCGTAGATACTTACAGAGGAGGTCGAATTGAAGGATGAGTAGTCGGCACCGCAGTTTGTTTCGTTGGCATTAACACCATATGTTGCTGCGTCTGTGGCCTTTGCAGTTGTATTGATTTCACAAGCGGTTGAATCTGCTTTGATTGCTCCGGCATAGCGGTGGCCGGAGACTTACCACCACTGCCACCGAACACCGTGAAATCCAGCTGCCTAGCCAGCTTCTTCGCCGGGAAATCCACTGCCACCTGCGGCTGCACCGTCGTAGCTGCAGCAGCAGAAACAGCCACCTCCGATTGAGCCTTGTTAGGAGGGAAAAAATCCCCTCCCTCACTATTCTCCATTCAAACACACAATTTAAAAACTCACCAAACACCCAAAAATTACAAAATCTCACAAATTCACTGATTATCCACTGCAAATACCATGATAATTCCACAAAATCCAACAAATATAACGAAAAACTGCTCAAAATTCAAAATTTCGACAGGTGAAGCTGTGTAATCCGAAAATCAGATTCAAGTTACAAAAATCCAGCGAATGTTGGCTAGAAAACCACTCAAATTATTCACCTAATTCAAAAATAAGTTCGATCGACAAATACACATACACTGTGTGTGTGCGTGTTTTATGTATGTACACAGGCGGAAGGAGAAAAGAAGGGATTTTTTCGAAGAAGAGAAGAAGCAGCAAATATTGCTGCTCCCTCTAAAGCTTTTGAAATTCAATTTTGTAAATATTGGACGGTACGATTTCTGTAAAAAGTTTCATCGTGCGGTGGCTACGGGGAGAATTAATCTAACGGTTTAAATTCATAGAAGCTTTGTAGGATATTCTATAACCGTCAGATTAGAAGAAATTTAGAATGCCTGTTCATCTCTTTTACACGCTCATTCATCTAAATAAAATGCCATTTTCATGTATTTAATAACTAAATATTATATACAAGAAGAACAAATTATGTAAAATAACAATGGATATTATAACAGATGGCTTGTAACATTTATTTTTTATTTAAAAGAGAAACAAGTGTATTATATTGACATTATAATTGAATTCAAAATAATTAAAAATCCTACCATGGAACAATAAACAATTTAGTTAAGTTAGTTATGTTAATTGGTGATTATAGAGTTAAAGTTCTCTATAACTGTCTCATTTGTTTTAATTTTTAATTATTATTGTTATAGACAATTATCTAGAAAACTAATTTTTATTTTTATTTTTAAACTCTATAACCGTCTTATTTGTTCTAAAAATTTTAATTATTGTTATAGACAAAAAAATTCCAGAAAACCAATTTTTTTCATTTTTAAATATGCATCAACATTTCTTGTATCCTGTTTTTTCTTTTTTTAAATATGCATCAGCATATATGCTTAAGCAAAGAAACCGGCAAAAAAGCCACAAGAAAAGTAAAACTGCCACAATTTTTTTTTCAAATTTACATGTTTTTGTTGCTTCAGGAATAGAAAAGAGGTTTGATATATCTATCCACAAATTTGTTTATGTTAGTTTCAATATTTTTCAAATCAAGGCATTAAGGTTGTTTATTTTAAAGAATAGATTTTTCTAAGTAGTCTCGGATACTTAGTGGTCATCTGAGTAATTAACTCTATTAAAAAAAATTAAAGCATACAAATAAAATTATATGGTGAAGAAAAATAAATTACCTTAAGAAATAGGGAAAAAATGCTCTGAAATAATACCGCGGCAATAAATTACCGCGGCAATAATAGTTGTTTACTTGCTTAAATCTGAAATAATGGAACCCAATAGCAAAACTAATTTTAAAATAAATATTATATCGTAATAAAAATACATTGCCTAAATTAAATATATAGAATAAAACCTGAAGGATAGAAAACTCTATTATAGTTAAAAACACCAAATTAGAGCATTGTATCAATGACATAGTTAATAACACGTTTCGACATTTAAAATTTTCTTAAACATAAACTTATATCTTTTCTAGTGACTTGTTCTTATATATATATAGTTAGAGAAATGGTATGACAACTTTGAGACGATAAAAGTTGTAAATACTTTTGATATGTTGCATGATTCTTTCTCCTTTTTTTTCCTTTACTTTGTGTTCTATCAAACAAATAATTATTTATTTGTAGATAGAATGGAAGTAATAATATTTTTCTTTCTGTAATATTTTTCTTTTTGTATTATAAATATAGTATAAAGTTCTTTTTAAATAAAAACGAGTGCGATGAATCTTCAACTGCGAAAACCTATAAAATGTTGTATTTTTCTTTTGATGAATGAGAGTAGGATTATATAACCACCAACGAATGTGGTGTAATGAATGAGACTGGATTAAGGTAAGAGCCCTTGAGTATGAAAAAATACTTGATAAGGTGTGATTCTCCGTGAATGGAGATCTACGCAGTGCGAATCCAGATATAATCGAGTTCCACGCATATAAGGGACCCAAAAAAGAGTGAGATTATACTGTAAGCCAACATCACCAGTCATATAATTGTCAAAAGACCAATAGTAAGACGCCGTGTGGCATGGCTATAAGCGCCACCATCGCTTGGGAAGAGAAGAGCGGGAAATTAGGTGGGCTCGAGAGCACGTGATTATTATTTTTATTTTATTTTTTAATATAGAAGGAATCTCTCTGCTATGTTTAATTTGAATTGAAGAAAGTAAAATATGGTACTAAAATACAAATAATAGTATTAATATGTTTTGCTTCTAAAGGGTCCACGAAGATGTTGACTTTTCTTGGGGTAGTGCACAATTCTTATGCCAGTTATTTATGAATTAATTAATACTTAATTTATTATAAAAATTTAAACTAAAATTTTAAGTTCAAAACAATTCTGGATGCGTTCCAAAAATTAAAATTTAGAATATATTAACTAATTTCTAAATAACAGCATTTTAAATTGGCTATTTGGTGTCACTTTTATATATATAT
The DNA here is from genome assembly GCA_032618575.1 of Nicotiana noctiflora. NCBI lineage: Eukaryota > Viridiplantae > Streptophyta > Magnoliopsida > Solanales > Solanaceae > Nicotiana > Nicotiana noctiflora. The sequence goes on along the minus strand of JASVEL010003711.1, from coordinate 336,001 downwards.
ATATATATATATGTATAGGATAGGCACGTGCAAGTCCGGACCCAACATTTTGTATTATACTATATTTTATTTCGACAAATATTATATGAATATCAAAACTCAAGCACAAGGAAAAATTATATATATACTGAGACGTTTTATTACTAAAAGTGGTGTTTGTATACACGTTGTTATGATCTTCTTTAATCACATGTAATGTATGGTTAGCAAATCCTTTATAAAACACAAGTGTTGTAATTTAGTGGGATTGTAGCAGTAGGAAGTTCTAATTCCTAATTTTTTCCAAATATAGTGTGTAGCCAATAAATTTGAGAATTGATTAATCATTCTTATCCAAATGAGTGTCAGACTTGTTGTAATTTTGTTTTCTGGACAAATAAAATTTGTCACTAATTCATGAGAGAGGTCTCAATTTTTATAAGACAACTAATGCATATGAAAGAGTACATTGTCATCAAATAACACTAAAAAAGCATATACAGATAGTGTAGACTTTTTTTATGAAAATAAAAAGTTTAATTAATCACCACGAAACAGATACATTTACATCTATCAAAAAGTCATGAAAACTCCATAATAGAATTCAGGCAGTCAATCCCAGCCAGTTAACCCCACCCTATGAATCTGTATATCCCCTCCTCTTCATTCATCTATACATTTTGAATCTATACTACTGCACTTTACCTATTTGTATAAGACTCCTATCCAGTTTGTACCATTGCTATGTTTTCCTCCTTATATCACAGCTGCACGTGCTACCTACACAAATGCTATTATAATTAATATATTAGAAGAGAGTATATTCAAATTTAAACAAGATATTTCCTCCAACTTACCAAGTTCAAACACGAAAAAGTGGTTAGTAAGATTCTTTCCTTTGCCAAAGCCCTCGAGCAGTAGGTATTGACTTTTTTTATTCAAATTTTTTTTATCGTCGTTGTGATAAAAGCGATTCTTTTTTATCAAAGGATAGTTGTTTGTACAACTTACGTCGTCGTTGCCGAAGCTTCATTTAAGATATTATTTCTGTTGAGTATTGATGCTTCTTTTTAGATGGGCAGCTTGTTAATGCTATGGTTGTTTTAGGGTAAATTTCACAAATGGTCATATAACTATGATATTTTTTCATTAAAATCATATAACTTTCTTTTCTCACACAAAAATCATAAAACTTTCACTTCTTTGCTCAAAAAATCCCAGTGACCGGGAAAGACCATTCACCGGTCATTTTTTGAATTTTTTTTTTCATTTTTTTCATTTTTTTCATTTTTTTGAAAAAACTGAAAATATTTTTTCTTTAAAATAAAAACTGAAAAATTAAGATAAAACTAAATGCTTTAAAAAAACTGAAAAAAAATATTTTTTTTGTAAAAATTGAATTATTTTTTGTAGCAACTGGAAAAAGAAAAAAAGACTTTACTAAATTAATGGACTATTGGTGCATTAGTTTAAAAAAACGAAAAATATTTTGCAAAATAAATAAAGTCCAACAAAGATACATTTTCAAGAAATGCTAAATATTTTTTATTTTTTTAAACTAATGCATCAATAGCCCACTAATTTAGTAAAGTCTTATTCTTCTTTTTTTTCCAACTTTTACAAAAAATAATTCAATTTTTACAAAAAAATATTTTTTTCAATTTTTTTAAAGCATTACTTTTGTAAAAACTAGAGAAAATATTTTTAATAAAATATTTTCATTTTTTAAAAGCTGAAAAAAATATTTTCAACAAAATATTTTTATTTTTGCAAACTAAATAAAGTCCAACAAAGATACATTTTCAAGAAATGCAAAATATTTTTCGTTTTTTAAACTAATGCAACAATAGTCCACTAATTTAGTAAAGTTTTTTTTTCAATTTTTACAAAAAAAATTCAATTTTTACAAAAAAAAATGTTTTTCAGGTTTTTTAAAGCATTTCTTTTGTAAAAACTAGAAAAAAATATTTTTAATAAAATATTTTTGTTTTTTAAAATCTGAAAAAAATATTTTCAACAAAATATTTTCATTTTTGAAAAATATTTTTTTTCAGTTTTTTAAAGCATTTAGTTTTATCTTACTTTTTCAGTTTTTATTTTAAAGAAAAAATATTTTCAGTTTTTTCAAAAAAAAAAATGAAAAAAATGACCGGTGAATGGTCTTTCCCGGTCACTGGGATTTTTTGAGCAAAGAAATGAAAGTTTTATGATTTTTGTGTGAGAAAAGAAAGTTATATGATTTTAGTGAAAAAATGTCATAGTTATATGACCATTTGTGAAATTTACCCGGTTGTTTTATCAGCCGGCATTTACAATTTTAGCAGTTTAGCAATCATTAAAACAAATAAATTTGATAGCTACTTTAATATAGTAAAATTTAAGTTCTACCAAAGTTATTCTATTTATAGAAGCAGTTTCCCCGTTGCTCTTATCATATTAGAACCAATGTAACCTGAATAATGAACAGTTGATGCCGAATGCAATTACCAAATACTTTGCGCAATTAAAGCACCAAAACTCGATAACACAAAGAAACAGTATGAATAGCGGGTAAGAGACAAAATGACTTGATTTTTGGTTCTTTTTATCCAGGTAAAACCATGCAAAATAATGTGCATGTTGAAAATAAATTGTGCACACGTAGTTGTAAGTAGCACAAGTTAAGTGAGAGGTGATGATGCATATTTACGTATTGTTCATCCTACATAACCAAATTATAAATGAGAAAGCAATTTTATCTTTGTACAGATGGAACCCCAAAAAATGAAGAAAGAAATAAAATGGGAAAATAGAAATCCCTAATTTAAACGCATACGAGTTTTAAGGGAATACCAGTGAGTAAAGACGAAAAGCAAAGAAACTCTGAGTAGATGTATTGTTATTGAGATTCCAGGAAAGGCCCATGGAGAAAACTCGATAGAAGACAGAGAGGAGAACGAATGATGAAGCTAAGTAAATTCCAACGAAAGTTCATAGAAAACATCGACAAATATCCGTTTACTCACCAAGATTCAGCACATGTGTAAGTGCAAGAACACAAAAGTTGTACAAAATACTTAAATACCCCCGTGTCTAAGTACACACGGCGGGAGGAAGCTGCTTGGCTTTCCTTAAAGTTTTGAAATGCCAAAAATAGCCCTAAAGCAGGACTTCGTCGTCCTACTTACTCCCGCTTCTAAATACTAGTAGTAATATATATATATATATATATATATATATATATATATATATATATATATATATATATATATATATATATATATATATATTTACTTTGACTAGAAAGCCCCTAACACAATATCACCCATTAGTAAATGAGATGCATATTTTTGTCTTTCCACCAAAATCTGAACCTACTTTCCATTTTTCCTTTTCTTCCTAATATGTTGCTCTCCTCCTCTGTGAAGAAAAGCTTGAGGCACCTGAATATCTTACAATTTTTTTGCTTTCTATCTTCTTAATTTTTAGATTAGTTTCTACAGAGTTTAATATTTTTTATGCAACTCTCCCCACCCCTACCCCTCCCTCACACCTTCCCTAAGTCTCTAAAAATTAACACAATTTGAAAGAACTAATGTAATGCTTTACTTTTTAACGCAAAATCCGCGTATTTTCGAACTCGTAAACTTTATAATTTTTAAACTTGTAAAACTTCCAAACACATAAACATTCGGACTCATAATTTTGGAACTTGTAAAATTTTGAGCCTTTAAATCGATAAATAATAAAATTAAAAATTCAAATATATTTTAAATTTTTTGTGGGGGGTGGGGCTGGGAGAGGGGCAGTTAAAGAAAAAAAAACAAAAAATTAAATTACAAAAAAAAATGTGAAAACAAATTTGTGCGGGGGGAGGGGGGAAGGGGGTGAGGGTAGGGCCTGGATGGTGTAGAAATATAAAAAAACACAAATTTGAAATTGCAAAAAAAAAAAATTAAGGTAAAAAAAATACTTATTTTTTTTTTTGCAGGGGGGAGGGGATGGAGTGGATGGTAACGGAAAAAATGAAATTTTAAAAAATATATATATTTTTGGAGAGGGGGTGGGGTGGATTGGTGAGGGTGAAAAAGGTTGAGAAGGAGCTTTGGAAAATGTTTTCTTTATTTTAGATAAGGAAAATATTTTTCTCTAACTGGAGGAAAATAAATTGATAAGGAAAATATTTTCCAAAATATTTAAGCCAACCAACCATGAGAAAATTAAAAAACATTTTCCAGAAAATGTTTTCCTTCGCATATCATATCAGAGATCTCTTTCAAATCCTTTTTTCCCTAATTTCGTCAATAATTTCTTTGATTTATGGGACGATGATGGAATTATTCAACTAATGAAAAAAACAACTACATTAACTTTGTATTGCCATTTCTTTCGTTTAAAGTCTCTTTCAAATCCTTTTTCTTTTTTTCCTTTCGTCATTGCTTTCTTTGATTTGTGGGGCGTTAATGGAATTAAAAAAAACAAATACAATATCGTTTGTTCGTTAATTAACCAAATATATATATATATATATATATATATATATATATATATATATATATATATATATATATATATATATATATATACAGACACACACACACACATTTGGGTCTCGCTTTTTTGCTTTACGTGTTGCTTCAGTCTTATAACGTTTATAAATACACAGATAACATTCATCCATCTTATAACGTTTATAAGCTAGCTTCTTCTACTATTTTCTCTTGTTTGGTTGGTAAGCGGAAAATATTTTCTATTATTTAGTTAGAGAGTAGAAAATATTTTTTTTAGGAAACTATTTTTTATGCAACTCTCCTCACCCCTCACCCAGCGGGAGGAGGGGGAGGGGAGGGGGTGGATGGTAACGGAAAAACTGAAATTTAAAAAAAAAATAGTTTTGGAAAGGGAGTGAGGTGGATTGGTGAGGGTGATAAAGGTTGAGAAGAAGCTTTGAAAAATGTTTTACCTTCTTTTCATAAGGAAAATATTTTCCTCAAATTGGAGGAAAATGAATTGATAAGGAAAATATTTTCCAAAACGTTTTATCCAAAAAAATATGAGAAAATTAAAAATTATTTTCCAGAAAATGTTTTCCTTCGTACCAAACACACCCAAAGCATATCATTTCAGAGATCTCTTTCAAATATTTTTTTCCCTAATTTCGCATTAATTTCTTTGATTTATGGGACGATGATGGAAATATTCAATTAATGAAAAAAAATAACTACATTAACTTTGTATTGTCATTTCTTTCGTTTAAAGTCTCTTTCAAATCCTTTTTCTTTTTCCTTTCGTCATTGCTTTCTTTGATTTGTGGGACGTTAATGGAATTAAAAAAAACTAAATACAATATCGTTTATTCGTTAATTAACCATATATATATATATATATATATATATATATATATATATATATATATATATATATAAGATAAGCTTCTATTTTGGTATAACTAATAAGGACTACCGGACCCACATCACATTTCATAACACATTTGGGCCTAGCTTTTTTGCTTTACGTGTTGCTTCAGTCTTATAACGTTTATAAATACACAGATAAAATTCATTCATCTTATAACGTTTATAAGCTAGCTTTTTCTACTATACTTCGAATTCCTTTATGTGAGTAAAACATAAGAAATCTGAGATGGAGATATCCAATTGTGATCTAGATGGAGATGTTACTCTAACAGCTCATGACATCGAAGAAGGGGAGGAGCAAGCAATCGTGCAATCATTGCCATCCCCTCTTCAAGAGGGGCGAAAAAAAACCATTAGCAGCAAGATTGTCAACCATACCTTTTGATCAAGGCCTGTTCACCATGTACAAGTGTTTGTTTCTACTATCTTTCATTTTTAATATCACATTGGTGATCCTTGGTGTTACTTGTATTTTACATTTAAAATATTTTCTTATAAAATATTTTCATGGAAAATGAGTGGTTTTATCACTTATTTTCTCTTGTTTGGTTGGTAAGTGGAAAATATTTTCCGAAAATATTTTCTATTATTTGGTTAGAGAGTAGAATATATTTTTTTTAGGAAAATATTTTTTATGCAACTCTCCTCACCCCTCCCCCCTTCACGTCTTTCCTAAGTCTCTAAAATTTGACCCAATCTAAAGGAACTAATGTAATGCTTTACTTTTTAATACAAAACCCGCGTATTTTAGAACTCGTAAATTTTATAATTTTTAAACGTGTAAAACTTTCAAATACAACATTCGAACTCATAATTTTGGATCTTGTAAAAATTTTGAGCATTTAAATCGATAAATAGTAAAATTAAAAATTAAAAATATATTTTAAATTTTTTGGGGGTGGGGGCGGGGGTGGGGGAGGGGCACTAAAAGACAAAAAAAACAAAAATTTAAATTACAAAAAAAAGGTAAAAAAATTTTGTGCCGGGGGGAGGAGGGGTGTAAGGGTGAGGGTGGGGGTTGAGTGGTGTAGAAAAAAAAAAGATAGAAATTTAAATTTGCAAAAAAAAAAAATTAAAGTAAAAAAAATATTTTTTTTTCAAGGGGGAGGGGAGGGGGTGGATGTTAACGGAAGAACTGAAATTTAAAAAAAAAATTGGAGAGGGGTGGGGTGGATTGATGAGGGTGAGAAAGGTTGAGAATGAGTTTTGAAAAATATTTTTACTTCTTTTGATAAGGAAAACATTTTCCTCCAATTGGAGGAAAATGAATTGATAAGGAAAATGTTTTCCAAAACGTTTTTCCAACAAAACATGAGAAAATTAGAAAATATTTTCCTTCGTACCAAACTCACCCAAAGCATATCATTTCAGAGATCTCTTTCAAATCTTTTTTTCCCTAATTTCTTCATTAATTTCTTTGATTTATGGGACGATGATGGAATTATTCAATTAATGAAAAAAAAACAATTACATTAACTTTGTATTGCCATTACTTTCGTTTAAAGTCTCTTTCAAATCCTTTTTCTTTTTCCTTTCGTCATTGCTTTCTTTGATTTGTGGGACGTTAATGGAATTAAAAAAACTAAATACAATATCGTTTATTCGTTAATTAACCATATATATATATATACATATATATATATATATATATATATATATATATATATATATATATAAGATAAGCTTCTATTTTGGTATAACTAATAAGGACTACCGGATCTGGATCCCATTTCATAACACATTTGGGCCTAGCTTTTTTGCTTTACGTGTTGCTTCAGTCTTATAACGTTTATAAATATAGAGACAAAATTCATTCATTTTATAACGTCTATAAGCTAGCTTTTTCTACTATACGTCGAACTGCTTTATGTGAGTGAAACATGAGAAATCTGAGATGGAGATATCCAATTGTGATCTAGATGGAGATGTTACTCTAACAGCTCATGACATCGAAGAAGGGGAGGAGCAAGCAATCGTGCAATCATTGTCATCCCCTCTTCAAGAGGGGAGAAAAAAAAACCATTAGTAGCAAGATTGTCAACCAAACCTTTTGATCAAGGCATGTTCACCATGTACAAGTGTTTGTTTCTACTATCTTTCATTTTGAATATCACATTGGTGATCCTTGGTGTTACTGGTATTTTACATTGAAAATATTTTCTTATAAAATATTTTCATGGAAAATGAGTGGTTTTATCACTTATTTTTTCTTGTTTGGTTGGTAAGTGGAAAATATTTTCCGAAAACATTTTCTATTATTTGGTTAGAGAGTAGAAAATATTTTTTTTAGGAATATATTTTTTATGCAACTCTCCTCACCCCTCCCCTCCTCCACGCATTCCCTAAGTCTCTAAAATTTGACCCAATCTAAAGGAACTAATGTAATGCTTTACTTTTTAATACAAAACCCGCGTATTTTAGAACTCGTAAATTTTATAATTTTTAAACTTGTAAAACTTTCAAATACAACATCCGAACTCATAATTTTGGATCTTGTAAAAATTTTGAGCATTTAAATCGATAAATAATAAAATGAAAAATTGAAAATATATTTTAAATTTTTTTTTGGGGTGGGGGCAGGGGGTGGATGCGGGGCTAGAAGAGGGGCACTTAAAGACAAAAAAACAAAAATTTAAATTACAAAAAAAAGGTAAAAAAATTTTGTGCGGGGGGGGGGGGGGGGGGGGGAGGGTGGGGTTGGGGGGTGTAGAAAAATAAAAAAAATAGAAATTTCAATTTGGAAAAAAAAAATTAAAGTAAAAAAAATATTTTTTTTGCAGGAGGGAGGGGGGTGGATGTTAACGGAAGAACTGAAATTTAAAAAAAAAATTGGAGAGGGGGGGGGTTGATTGATTAGGGTGAGAAAGGTTGAGAAAGAGTTTTGAAAAATATTTTTACTTATTTTGATAAGGAAAATATTTTCCTACAATTGGAGGAAAATGAATTGATAAGGAAAATATTTTCCAAAACGTTTTTCCAACAAAACATGAGAAAATTAGAAAATATTTTCCAGAAAATGTTTTCCTTCGTACCAAACTCACCCAAAGCATATCATTTCATAGATCTCTTTCAAATCCTTTTTTCCCTAATTTTTTCATTAATTTCTTTGATTTATGGGACGATGATGGAATTATTCAATTAATGAAAAAAAACAATTACATTAACTTTGTATTGTCATTTCTTTCGTTTAAAGTCTCTTTCAAATCCTTTTTCTTTTTCCTTTCGTCATTGCTTTCTTTGATTTGTGGGACGTTAATGGAATTAAAAAAACTAAATACTAGGCCCAAAGATAAGCTTCTATTTTGGTATAACTAATAAGGACTACCGGACCCGGATCCCATTTCATAACACATTTGGGCCTAGCTTTTTGCTTTACGTGTTGATTCTGTCTTATAACGTTTATAAATACACATACAAAATTCATTCATCTTATAACGTTTATAAGCTAGCTTTTTCTACTATACTTCGAATTCTTTTATGTGAGTGAAACATAAGAAATCTGAGATGGAGATATCCAATTGTGATCTAGATGGAGATGTTACTCTAACAGCTCATGACATCGAAGAAGGCGAGGAGCAAGCAATCGTGCAATCATTGTCATCCCCTCTTCAAGAGGGGCGAAAAAAAACTCATTAGCAGCAAGATTGTCAACCATACCTTTTGATCAAGGCCTGTTCAGCATGTACAAGTGTTTGTTTCTACTATCTTTCATTTTGAATATCACATTGGTGATCCTTGGTGTTACTGGTATTTTACATTGAAATAATTTTCTTATAAAATATTTTCATGGAAAATGAGTGGTTTTATCACTTATTTTCTCTTGTTAGGTTGGTAAGTGGAAAATATTTTCCGAAAATATTTTCTATTATTTGGTTAGAGAGTAGAAAATATTTTTTTTAGGAAAATATTTTTTATGCAACTCTCCTCACCCCTCCCCTCCTTCACGCATTCCCTAAGTCTCTAAAATTTGACCAAATCTAAAGGAACTAATGTAATGCTTTAATTTTTAATACAAAACCCGCGTATTTTAGAACTCGTAAATTTTATAATTTTAAACCTGTAAAACTTTCAAATACAACATCCGAACTCATAATTTTGGATCTTGTATAAATTTTGAGCATTTAAATCGATAAATAATAAAATTAAAAATTGAAAATATATTTTAAATTTTTTTTGGGGGTGGGGGCAGGGGGTGGGGGCGGGGCTGGGGGAGGGGCACTTAAAGACAAAAAAATAAAAATTTAAATTACAAAAAAAAGGTAAAAAAAATTTGTGCGGAGGGTGGGGGGTGTAAGGGTGAGGGTGGGGGTTGGGTGGTGTAGAAAAATAAAAAATATAGATATTGGAATTTGCAAAAAAAAAAAAATTAAAGTAAAAAAATATTTTTTTTGCGGGGCGGGGGGGAGGGGTGGATGTTAACGGAAGAACTGAAATTTAAAAAAAAAACAAATTTGGAGAGGGGGCGGGGTGGATTGATGAGGGTGAGAAAGGTTGAGATGGAGCTTTGAAAAATATTTTTACTTCTTTTGATAAGGAAAATATTTCCACCAATTTGAGGAAAATGAATTGATAAGGAAAATATTTTCCAAAACGTTTTTCCAACAAAACATGATAAAATTAGAAAATATTTTCCAGAAAATGTTTTCCTTCGTACCAAACTCACCCAAAGCATATCATTTGAGAGTCCTCTTTCAAATCATTTTTTCACTAATTTCTTCATTAATTTCTTTGATTTATGGGACGATAATGGAATTATTCAATTAATGAAAAAAAACAATTACATTAACTTTGTATTGCCATTTCTTTCGTTTAAAGTCTCATTCAAATCCTTTTTCTTTTTCCTTTCGTCATTGCTTTCTTTGATTTGTGGGACGTTAATGAAATTAAAAAAACTAAATACAATATCGTTTATTCGTTAATTAACCATCTATATATATATATATATATATATATATATATATATATATATATATATATATATATATATATATATATATATATATATATATATATATATATATGTATATATATATATATATATGTGGTATAACTAATAAGGACTACCGGACCCGGATCCCATTTCATAACACATTTGGGCCTAGCTTTTTTGTTTTACGTGTTGCTTCAGTCTTATAACGTTTATAAATACACAGATAAAATTCATTCATCTTATAACGTTTATAAGCTAGCTTTTTCTACTATACTTCGAATTCCTTTATGTGAGTAAAACATAAGAAATCTGAGATGGAGATATCCAATTGTGATCTAGATGGAGATGTTACTCTAACAGCTCATGACATCGAAGAAGGGGAGGAGCAAGCAATCGTGCAATCATTGCCATCCCCTCTTCAAGAGGGGCGAAAAAAAACCATTAGCAGCAAGATTGTCAACCATACCTTTTGATCAAGGCCTGTTCACCATGTACAAGTGTTTGTTTCTACTATCTTTCATTTTTAATATCACATTGGTGATCCTTGGTGTTACTTGTATTTTACATTTAAAATATTTTCTTATAAAATATTTTCATGGAAAATGAGTGGTTTTATCACTTATTTTCTCTTGTTTGGTTGGTAAGTGGAAAATATTTTCCGAAAATATTTTCTATTATTTGGTTAGAGAGTAGAATATATTTTTTTTAGGAAAATATTTTTTATACAACTCTCCTCACCCCTCCCCCCTTCACGTCTTTCCTAAGTCTCTAAAATTTGACCCAATCTAAAGGAACTAATGTAATGCTTTACTTTTTAATACAAAACCCGCGTATTTTAGAACTCGTAAATTTTATAATTTTTAAACGTGTAAAACTTTCAAATACAACATTCGAATTCATAATTTTGGATCTTGTAAAAATTTTGAGCATTTAAATCGATAAATAATAAAATTAAAAATTGAAAATATATTTTAAATTTTTTGGGGGTGGGGGCGGGGCTGGGGGAGGGGCACTTAAAGACAAAAAAACAAAAATTTAAATTACAAAAAAAAGGTAAAAAAATTTTGTGCGGGGGGGGGGGGGGGGGTTGTAAGGGTGAGGGTGGGCGTTGGGTGGTGTAGAAAAATAAAAAAAATAGAAATTTAAATTTGCAAAAAAAAATTAAAGTAAAAAAAATATTTTTTTTGCAGGGGGAGGCGAGGGGGTGGATGTTAACGGAAGAACTGAAATTTAAAAAAAAAAATTTGGAGAGGGGGCGGGGTGTATTGATGAAGGTGAGAAAGGTTGAGAAGGAGCTTTGAAAAATATTTTTACTTCTTTTGATAAGGAAAATATTTGCCTCCAATTGGAGGAAAATGAATTGATAAGGAAAATATTTTCCAAAACGTTTTTCCAACAAAACATGAGAAAATTATAAAATATTTTCCAGAAAATGTTTTCCTTCGTACCAAACTCACCCAAAGCATATCATTTGAGAGATCTCTTTCAAATCCCTTTTTCGCAAATTTCTTCATTAATTTCTTTGATTTATGGGACGGTAATGGAATTATTCAATTAATGAAAAAAAAAACAATTACATTAACTTTGTATTACCATTTCTTTCGTTTAAAGTCTCTTTCAAATCCTTTTTCTTTTTCCTTTCGTCATTGCTTTCTTTGATTTATGGGACATTAATGGAATTAAAAAAACTAAATACAATATCGTTTGTTCGTTAATTAACCATATATATATATATATAAACTAAGCTTCTATTTTGGGTTAACTAATAAGGACTACCGGATCCAGAGCCCATTTCATAACACATTTGGGCCCCGCTTTTTTGCTTTACGTGTTGCTTCAGTCTTATAACGTTTTTAAATACACAGACAAAATTCATTCATCTTATAACGTTAATAAGCTAGCTTCTTCTACTATACTTCGAATTCCTTTCTGTGAGTGAAACATAAGAAATTCGATATGGAGATATCCAATTGTGATCTAGATGGAGATGTTACTCTAACAGCTCATGACATCGAAGAAGGGGAGGAGCAAGCAATCGTGCAATCATTGCCATCCCCCCTTTCAGAGGGGCGAAAAAAAACAATTAGCAGCGAGATTTTCAACATTACCTTTTGATCAAGTCATGTTCACCATGTACAAGCGTTTGTTCCTATTATCTTTCATTTTGAATATCACAGTTGTGATCCTTGGTATTTTAACCTACGCTAGAGAGAAAGCGGTTATGTTTTGCATTGGAAACATTGTTTCTCTAACACTCTGTCGGAGTGAAATATTTTTGAGAGTGATTTTCTGGTTAGCAGTTAACTGCCTGGGTTGGGCTTTCGTTCCAATTCAAATCAAGACAATCATCACCTTCTTGCTTCAATCACTTGGTGGGATACATTATAAATTCTTGAAAATTATACTGAATTAAATATACATCCTAGTTTGGACTGAATATTATGAAAATTATAGTTGCTTTTCATTGAACAAATGTCATAGGCCTAGAAAATGCTTAGAAATTTCAATGACATTCCATCTGATTACAACAGGAAACCAATACTATTAACACAAAGGGTGTGTTTGATACGACGGAAAGTGTTTTCCATTGAAAATACTTTCCTATAAAATATTTTCATGGAAAATGAGTGGTTTTATCACTTATTTTCTCTTGTTTGGTTGGTAAGTGGAAAATATTTTCCGGAAATATTTTCTATTCTTTGGTTAGAGAGTAGAAAATATTTTTTTTAGGAAAATATTTTTATGCAACTCTCCTCACCCCTCTCCTCCCTTGCGCCTTCCCTAAGTCTCTAAAATTTGACACAATCTAAAGGAACTAAGGTAATGCATTACCTTTTAATACAAAACCCGCGTATTTTAGAACTCGTAAACTTTATAATTTTTAAACCTGTAAAACTTTCAAACACAACATCTAAACTCATAATTTTGGAACTTGTAAAATTTTGAGCCTTTAAATCGATATATTATAAAATTAAAAATTGAAATTATATTTTAAATTTTTTTTGGGGATGGGGGGCGGGGAGTGGGGGCGGGCCTGGGGGAGGGGCACTTAAAGAAAAAAAAAACAAAAATTTAAATTACAAAAAAAGGTAAAAATATTTTGTGCGGGGGGTGGAGGGTGGGGGGTAGGGGTGGGGGGAGTGGGGGTGTAAGGGTGAGGGTGGGGTTTGGATGGTGTAGAAAAATGAAAAAACAGAAATTTGAAATTGCAAAAAAAAAAATTTAGGTAAAAAAATATTTTTTTTTCGTTTGGTGGTGGTGGAGGAGTAGTAGGGTGGATGAAAAAGCTGAAATTTAAAAAAAAAAAAAACTTTTCTTGGAGAGGGGGTGTGGTTGTTGGTGAGGGTGAGAATGGTTGAGAAGGAGCTTTGGAAAATGTTTTCCCTTCTTTTGATTAGGAAAACATTTTCCTCCAATTGGAGGAAAATGAATTGAAAAATAAAATATTTTCCAAAACGTTTTTCCAACAAAACATGAGAAAATTAAAAAATATTTTCCAGAAAATGTTTTCCTTCATACCAAACACACCCAAAGCATATCATTTCAGAGATCTCTTTCAAATCCCTTTTTCCCTAATTTCGTCATTAATTTCTTTGATTTATGGGACGATGATGGAATTATTCAATTAATGAAAAAAAACAACTACATTAACTTTGTATTGCCATTTCTTTTGTTTAAAGTCTCTTTCAAATCATTTTTCTTTTTCCTTTCGTCATTGCTTTCGTTGATTTGTGGGACGTTAATGGAATTAAAAAAACTAAATACAATATCGTTTGTTCGTTAATTAATCATATATATATATATATATATTTAAACTAAGCTTCTATTTTTGGTTAACTAATAAGGATTACCGGACCCGGATCCCATTTCATAACACATTTGGGCCTCTCTTTTTTGCTTTACGTGTTGCTTTAGTCTTATAACGTTTATAAATACACAGACAAAATTCATTCATCTTATAACGTTTATAAGCTAGCTTCTTCTACTATATTTTGAATTCCTCTCTGTGAGTGAAACATAAGAAATCCGAGATGGAGATATCCAATTGTGATCTAGATGGAGATGTTATTCTAACATCTCATGACATCGAAGAAGGGGAGGAGCAAGCAATCGTGCAATCATTGCCATCTCTCCTTCAAGTGGGGCGAAAAAAAAACCATCAGCAGCAAGACTGTCAACCTACTTTTTGATCAAGGTGTGTTCACCATGTACAAGCGTTTGTTCCTACTATCTTTCATTTTGAATATCACAGCGGTGCTCCTTGGTGTTACTGGTGTTTTAACCTACGCTAGAGAGAAAGCGATTCTGTTTTGCATTGAAAACATTGTCTCTCTAACACTCTGTCGGAGTGAAATATTTTTGAGAGTGATTTTCTGGTTAGCAGTTAACTGCCTGGGTTGGCCTTTCGTTCCAATTCAGATCAAGACAATCGTCACCTCCTTACTTCAATCACTTGGTGGGATACATAGCGGTTGTGCAGTTTCATCTATTGCATGGCTAGTGTACGCCTTAGTATTGACGCTAGACGATAGAGAAAATACTTCAACGTAAATTATTGGAGTAGCTATTACTATTCTTTTAATTCTCTGCATTTCTTCAGTAGCTGCATTCCCTTTCATTCGACACCTCCACCACAATCTTTTTGAAAGGGTTCATCGATTTTTTGGATGGACATCATTAGGTCTTGTTTGGGCCTTCATTGTTCTGTGGGTTTCTTATAATCCTGAAACAAAATCTTACAATAGTAAGATAGGTTCAGAAGTTGTGAAGCATCGAGGATTTTGGTTCACATTGTCTATTACACTGCTAATAGTCATTCCTTGGTTAACGGTGAGGCGTGTTCCAGTAAATATCACGGCACCTTCTGGCCATGCATCTGTAATAAAATTCGAAGGCGGAATTAAACCTGGATTGTTTGGGAGGATAAGCCCCTCGCCTTTATCTGAATGGCATGAGTTCGAAATTATTTCGGACGGGAAAAAGGAGCACATGATGCTCGCAGCTGCTGTTGGTGATTTCACACAATCACTTGTCACAAATCCACCGAGCCATATGTGGGTTAGAAAAGTTCATTTCGCGGGCTTGCCGTATTTGGTGGACATGTACAACAAAGTTCTTTTGGTAGCCACAGGGTGAGGCATATCAGTTTTCCTCTCCTTCCTTTTGCAACCAAGTTCTGTAGACAAACGCTTTCTTTGGATTACAAAGAAATTATTTATGAAAATTAACAAAGAAATTAACTACCTAAATTAACTACTAAAATATGGGGTACAGTTGGTTTAGGTTAGTTAATTTCTTTATTTCATTTTTAAAAATTATTTTCTTTTTTATTTTTTGAAATAAATAGTGTATCTAATCATTAAAATATTATTAAGAAAAATATAATAAAATTTTAAATAAAAAATAATATTTTCAAGAGTAATAAAAAATATATCTCCTATTATATTAAAAAAAATAGCAGATAAAAATATTAAACAAGTAATATGCTAATAATCTATCTATATATTACTAAAAGCCAAAGGAAAAGACACCACATTAATACAAGTGGTAGCCTAGATAAAAGCCACACAACATAATTAGTTAATAACAAAAAAATTATTTATTGAAAATTAACAAAAAAATTAATTACTAAAATATCGGTGAGTGTTGGGTATATCGTATTGATAAATAAAATGACAATTGAAATTTATAAAGCAGTACGATCTAATAGTATCAAGCAAGAATAATTATAATTTAATTTTTTTTTAGTATTGACCGCACATCACGCGGGTACGACTACTAGTTTAATATTAAAAAGTAGTAGAAACAAATTCAATATTAATCCCTCAGCAATATTTTTGGTAAATAAAGAAACTTTATTACCAAGTTGTAAAACTGTACAGAACAAAACTGAACTGGCTCTATGGAAGATTGGACAAAGCCCCAATTCCAATTAAGTTACTCAACTACTAACAAAGAAATTCAGTTAATACTACTAATATTTAAAGGTAGTATGTGTACTGTGAAATTAATTGGGAAAATTCCTCCATATTATACTATCCAAGATTAAGTATAACTTCCGGGAAACTATTCTTAATTTTCTTAAGAAATCGAGTAAACGAGTATCAATTCAATCATAAACGATATGAATGCATCCTATTTTTCACCTTTGTATGAGCATTTTTACATGTTTCACTTTAGGCGCCTTCTCTTTATGTGAATATGGCTATTATTATTTGAAAAGTGAAATACTTTTTCTTTGGCCATAATTTTTATATATATATATATATGGCCACTAGTTAAATATAGTCTTAAAATGCTGAAACCTGACCTAGGTAGGTCAGGTAATTCAGCAGTGCCTTTAAGGGTATAAAAGGGAACCAATTTAGCAATCTATATAAATATATAAAGGAGGGATTTGACAAGATGATGTGGCATCTCTTATATTGTAGGAATCCTATTTATCTTTTTTCTTATTTTTTGACTTTTTTCTTTCAATTTAATTATTTATCTTAATTTAAAAAAAATTATATCCATAACTCACAAATCACACCTCTTCATTCATGGTGACTTTTCAAGTTCATAATCCCCAATTATTTAATTTGTTATAAATTGCATCTTATTGTGACTTTTGGAATATGTAACCCCTATTTGTTTGTTGTGTTATAAATTACATCTTTTCTTCCTTAACTCAACTTCAACTTTGCACCATATTTCAATTTTTTTTGGTTCATGAAGAAATAAATTTCTCCTCTTCTGTTACTAATTTTTGGGTATTTTTTACTTTCCTCTTCGATTTTTATTTTCTTCCGCTTAAGTTTTTTTACTGAGTTTTTTTATACGTATGAAAACATTCGAGTACTAAGTAGAAATTTACATTAGAGAGTTGCACAGTCAAACGTTATGTGTATGAAAAAAGGAAGCTTATCCTACAGGGCCAAAATGCCAGCAACGGATTTATTATCTCAGCATCAACATCTAACACTCTGTCAAGAGGCTGACTTTATATTTAAAGTTTTTTATTTTATTAACTGGGAGGTAGTCCTTACTTTGTGATTACTTGGTTTGTAGTTATATTTAATTTTTCACTTCTTTAATTTTTAACATTTTGCTTATAAGTTGTGATATTTTTTTATTTCCATCTTCTTTTCTTTTGTGCTAATAGATGCAATCAAAGATAGATATGAGACTAACAAATATGCGATCTATTCTTATTACCCATTTCTCTTCTCTGTATTTTTTTCCTCTTTTTTTTCAATAAATGTTTTAATCTTTATGCTTATTAGCACGTTAGTTTTACTTTTTAGATATTCACATTGCCAATGGCATTGCCTAATTTGGAACAAATATTTATAACTAAGTGTAGAATCTAATGTTAATGCATTTATTTTATATGTACAAAAAGTTTTTTTTTTTAATATTTTTCCTCTTTAAATATACAAATGTATACTTCTATATTGTCTCTGCTTTTTCCTTTAAATTATTATGTTAAGGTATTTTTGGTGGAAAGTACTAATTATATACCAATAATATGGTAATCATTAATGAACTAACTCACAAAATATACGGGTACCGGTAAATATATATGGAATATTTTGGAGCTAATTAGAAAAAATATATTTATAAAGAAATATATACACATAAAAAATTATTCTACTCTATCCCGGATATATTTACAATAATATCATATTGCAATTTAATTTTTTTACAATCGCGCAAAGCGCGGATAAATTGACTAGTTTATTTATAAAATTGAGGAGCGAATCCAAATCAAAAATTCAAAAGGTTTAACTATCTTACAGAAACGACGTATAAAAAACTATTCTACACAAACTCAAAGTGCGTCATTTAAGCAGAGAGGAGTAATAATAATAATAATAATAATAATAATAATAATAATAATAATAATAATAATAATAATAATAATAATAATAATAATAATAATAATAATAATAATAATAATAATAATAATAATAATAATAATAAATAATTTCAAAGTTATGTTTGGTCAAATTCGATGCACTGGTAATTAATGTTTTAAAAATCGGAGGCGAGAGACAATGCGTTTTACCCCTGACGAGGCGAGGCGTAAGCCCTAAGACATGGGGCGTAAGTCCCACGAATCTTTAAATTTTACTAATTTCAAGAATTTTAAGATAGTACAAAATAAAAAATAATTAGAAAAATTACATCAAATTCACTAAATTATGACAAATAATCTATTTAAAATATTCATAAATTATAATTCGACTATGAATAATACGAAAAGTATGACATATATCATAATATGCAAATTAGTTGCAACGTTGTTATAACTCAAACATCAAAAGTAATGTATTCAGTATGAAATCTTATATGTATCTCTTAAGGAGTAATAAATCTTGAAAGAATTTCAATAATATAATTTGATATTTTACTTAAAATACTCCATTTATTTAATATGATTTCTATTTGAAAGATAATTTATGTAAAAACATAATTCACAATTTAAATATGATTCTCTAACATCATTTATTTTTAAGTTTTAACAAGTTAATAAACTGCAATATCGTGATAACTAATTATTTGTAAATAGTTACTAGATAATATTGAGATATTAAATTAATAAATACTGTATTTTGTAAACGTGAAAACATAATTATAAAAAAATTATGGACTATTATATAGTAAAGACAAAACAAATGTTAATAAATAATACTTTCGAAAAGAAAAATTTATTTAAAATTTACTATCGGTGGATAACGTGCAATAATTTTTTTTAATTATGACATAAAATACTCTCAACTTAATGATTTATGATTAAGAAAAAAGTAATTTTGAATAGTCAACAATTTAGTAAGAAAATTTGAGAATTTACAAGTTTGGTTACATAGAATTGCATAAGTTTAATTAGGCGAGCTCAATACCTTGCGTGTCGAGCGTGTCCGGGGCATTAGCCCCGGTGGCCGAAGCGTAAATCTCACGAAACTAAACTTCATACATAAACTCAGGAGTATTTTACGAATGCTCCGTCACGAGGCGAGCTCCGGGCAAATTCCAATTCTGACTTTTAAAATTGAGCTGGTAATGGCTCCCGCTCCACGTGACATAAGTAATCTTACTCTTCGAAAAAAAAAAAGAAAAGAGAGGAGAAAACATTCCGATTCCAGTTAATTTAGCACCAAATGGACCCTCCATACGAAAAGAGCTGGAGCATCCATACCCGAAAAGAAATCACCACAAAATACGAAATCTTCAACAGAATCGGCGCCGGCGCATATTCCGACGTCTACAAAGCTCGCCGTCGATCTGACTCCGTCACCGTCGCCCTCAAAGAAATCCACGATTACCAATCAGCGTGTCGAGAAATCGAAGCCTTACAAATCCTTCAGCACTGTCCAAATGTTGTCGTTTTATACGAGTATTTCTGGAGAGAGGATGAAGATGCTGTACTGGTATTGGAATATTTGCCTACGGATTTGAGCTCTCTTATAAAAGAAGCGAAGAATTGGGAAAATGGATTGGGCCTTGGGGAGATTAAGAAGTGGATTGTCCAGATCTTATGTGGAGTTGATGCTTGTCATAGGAATTCGATTGTACATAGGGATTTGAAGCCTGAAAATTTGTTGATTTCTGATGATGGAGTCCTCAAGTTAGCTGATTTTGGCCAGGTTCTTAGTTTATCTGCTTTTCCGAGATATCAAAATTTTCGATTTCGATCCGATATTTCTGATTCATTTGAGCTAACAAAATAGTAATCTTGTCAAGATGTGTGCTTTGATATGTGATCCACGTCTAATTTTCATCGTTTATTACTAGTCGAATTTTGGTTGCAATTCATAGGAGAATTACTGCTTAGCTACAGGTGCAGTCGGCCGGGCGATTAAAACTCATTTGAAGACCACTTTTTACAAGAATCTTATACTAGAACTCTAAAAGATATTATCCTCTGAGGTATCCATTCAACTAAGCTAACTGTTCGGGTCGGTAGCTCGATACGAAGGGGAATCCAGGATATACAGTGAGTGAGTAGTTTAGAGCAGAGGCGGATCCAGGATTTGAAGGTCTTTTTGAGTTTCGGTTCGGGTTATTCGTCTTTAAGTACAAATCGATAAAAAAAAATTAATAATTATGATGAGCAAAGCATAAAACTTTCAATAACATAACTAATATCAACAAAAAATTAGTATTATTTATTTACAATTGTCTTCGATGAATTTTTATATTCTGAAGTTATGATTTGACTAAAAGATAGGCAAATAAGATTAAAACTCGCTATAGATGCATATTTAAATACTCAAAGCAAAATCTTACTTGATAAACACTATATTTTTTTTTTTTTTGATAGAACACTAAAATTTTTGAAATAGAAGCAAGAATATATAAAATTAAAAAGTCAATGAGAACTCACAAGGAAAACAAAGTTAGCAGCAATTGAAGAAAAGGAAAGAAAAGAAGAAACAAGGGGAAAAAAGAAGAAAAGAAAAAAGGAGAACGAATCTCCTGTAAGTAGCAAAATAGAAGTACTAGTTACAAGAAATGCACAAGCCTAGGCTCGATCCTGCGCTCTAGAGGCAAAAAGTTAAGCCCTGCACCAATGGCACCAATCAACCTATCGTCACGGGTGCCAATTTAATTATTTATCCAAATTTCTAAATATATGTATATATACTTATATATACATATAGCATTTCGGCTGAGGTGTGCGGGTGGCGTGCCACCCTCTTCCTCCTTAGTAGATCCGCCCCTGGTTTAGAGTGAGTGTTATTTTATTATATATTTATTTATACATTTTGATTTTCTTGCAATATTACGGAATCGTTGCAAACTAAGGGAGAGATAGGACATAATGGAAGAAAATGATGTATATACGTGATACCAGTTAGTTGGGTATATGTTTTAGTCATACTAGTACGTTTTTTAGTGCCTATGCTTTCTAGCAGTCTTTTAGCCTTGTCAGAGATGTCAGTAGATATATAGGGAACTTATTTGTATAATTTTGACTTGAGATGAGTTTAAATGGAGAAACATGGTCATTGAGAATTCATGTAGCAGACCCCAGCTTGTTTGGATTGCAGCGTAATAGTTGTTATTGTTGTTTGTATGTGTTTAGTTCGAGCTAAAAACAATAGTTAATTGAACCCACAGTTTCGCGTTAGATCCCCTCCAGCACTATATGCATAACCTTTGTTCTCGCAAGCATAGAGTCTTCTTCAGGATATCCCATAGTGCTTTTGTTCTTCTGCTGGAACATCCTTGGTTACCTGAACTCTTTTCAACTCCCCTTCTGATTAATGATCTTTCCTTTCTCACAACATGACTATGCCTCCACTTGTTCTACACAGGCTAGGATACTACTGGCCCCCGGGTTTGTAGCTGCTAATGACAATCAACAGCCATACGTACAGAGCAATCCTGGTCAGGCAACTGTTACCGGTCCATCACATTTCAAGCACATATCAGATGTGTCTTCTGAAGGAGGTCTATTTGTTGAAGAGCCAGCATCTCTGGTTCAACCCGAACGCCTTGGAGAGTCAGATGAGCTGAGATCCAGGTTCTTGGATGACATTGATAAAGATAGTAATATTCAAGATGGAGATACTTCCTGTCTAGCTACAGGCACCATGAGTAATGTTGAGGAAGATCTTTTACCGGGCACATATTCCTACGATGTTGAAGATGGTGAACATGATTGTTTTCCTCCCCTTACCTCCTGCGTCGGAACTCGTTGGTATAAGGCACCTGAGCTACTTTACGGTTCCACAAATTATGGACCAGAGATTGATTTGTGGTCACTAGGTTGTATTTTTGCGGAGGTTTTGCGTCTGGAACCACTTTTTCCTGGAAATTCAGACATTGATCAACTCGGCAAAATATTTAGCGTTCTTGGAAACTTATCTGAAGAAGTTTGGCCTGGTTGTGCAAATCTTCCTGATTACAAAATAATCTCATTTGGTAAAGTAGATAATCCAATTGGCTTAGAAGCATGTCTATCCAACAGGTCAACTGACGAAATTCTGCTCGTAAAAAAGTTGCTATGTTTTGACCCGGCTGGTAGAGCTACGGCAATGGAATTACTACATGACAAGTATCTGAACGAAGATCCTTTGCCTGTCCCATCGTCTGAACTGAGGATTCCCTCCAAACATAGTGGCGCGGATGAAGATTCACCTGATGAATTAGGTGATTATAGGGATTTTAACTCTGACTCAGACTTTGATGATTTTGGCCCAGTGAAAGTAGCAAGCTCTGATTATGGTTTCTCAATTAAGTTTTCTTGAGCCCCCTGGTGTATAATTTTGTTCTTAATTTACTTCCCTTTTCCACAAGAATTTTGTGAATGAACTCTCCTCACATTGGTAGAAGTGATTC
Source organism: Nicotiana noctiflora (assembly GCA_032618575.1). Classification (NCBI taxonomy): domain Eukaryota; kingdom Viridiplantae; phylum Streptophyta; class Magnoliopsida; order Solanales; family Solanaceae; genus Nicotiana; species Nicotiana noctiflora. Next base: position 313,366 of record JASVEL010003711.1, on the reverse strand, counting down.
CTCTGAGAGTGATAGAGATTCTCAGTTTGCCATGTGATATCCGAGTATCATCTTTGCTGCAGACTTCGTAATGTTGCAGCACTTGATGTATTTTGTCGCAAGGGATTCTCAAAGTTTTGTAAGTCGTAACAATTGTGGCTTCCTCTGTTGGAATAGCAATTAAGAAACTGATACTATACGTAAGCGGCAAGTCTATTTTATTAGTACTATTGTTTTTGTGCTGAAGGAGACTTCTTGTATTGTGCTACAAATCTACTTAAATGAAGAATTGGATCCCATCTGTTTTAATCTCAGGTCTATAGGTATTACTAGATGACATACATGCCCAATTGTTGCTTCTTTTTCTTATTATCTTTTTTTTAATATCTTTTGGTCTATTGCTAATTACACACTTTATTCGTCTTTAGGAAAAGAAAAAAGAAAACACACATTTATGTAATAATGTATAGAATCACATTTACCTGTATTGTTTTTAATCTATTGCGTTATGTGTATTTTAATTTTTATGAAATCGTATTACTATATCACTTTGTTATACTTGTCGAAGTCCGACACTTTGTTGTACAAAGATTATACAATACTTCCAAGTACAATATAGAGTATTTCTACATAGGTTCTACACATATCTATTTTAAAAAATAGTTATGCACCACCAAACATAAAATTGATTGTAAAAAATGATTGAAAAGTCAATTGAAAAATAATTCATGATGTATTTTTTTTATTGTTTAAATTGAATATATATGCTTCTACTCTTTTGTATTTTCAATAGTGTTAATGTATTGATTTTTCATCTTATATTAATCAAAATTTGAATAATAACACATATTTATTTTATTTTCAAATAGTTGACGATTTTTTTGTTCTATGAAATAATAATCGTATTTTTTAGTTACCCAACAATTTTACAAGAAATTTATATTTTATTCTAGTTTAATGACATACCTGAATAATTTACTAAAAATAAAATTATTTTTCAATCACTCTAAATACTAATCAAATTGACCTTAAAGAAGCGTTACAATCGTTTTTAGTTTCATTTTATATGATTGAGATACTCTAGGGTGTAATCTAACTTTCTTTACCATAATTATTTGTCGAGATTTGTTTTTTAAATAGTTAATTTAATATTTATGTATTTTAATATTTATATTATATTGACTTCTTTATTTAATACACATGAAGTACCCAATTAAATTTAATCATAGAGGAAAACGTACAATCCTACATAATGATACTTCTTATGTTGCATAATATGTAATAAAAAATCCCAAATTAATTGTCTAAAATTTTTCAGATTATTCTTACATAATTTTGTATAGAGGGAATCATTATAAACAATATTCAATATTCTATAATAAAAAAGAACTTGATACTATATTTTATTTTTAAATATTTTTTTTCTAATTTTATAAAGTGTTCCAATTAAATTATAATTAATAAGCTTGTATAAATAATATCAATTGACACTAATATAAGAACACCCTAATAAAAATTTGTGTGATTTATTTCCACTTTTTTTTTTTTGTTAAAATATAGTCAATAAATAAAATAAATGAAATAATATTTCTTAAGGAGATAATATAATTGCTATATATAAATGTATGTAGCCATTGTATATTTTTCGTTGAATTATAAAATTATCAAACAGATGAATTTTTAATTAAAAGTACTAATTAGGAGAAAAAAATAAAGTAAAAATAGTCTGTGTTTAAACAAATTGAAGAATAACATTAATTAAGTAGTGCATTTAAAGAAAAAGATAGTTAAGGTTGAATGGGAAGTGGGTTCACAAGAATTCATTGGTTTGAGCTATGTTACTTTTGGGCTTTTTCCTTATTACAAACACAAAATCAATCTTTTAAGCTCATTGTACAAGTAAACAATGTGGTTATATTTTTTAAATGGCCATAATGCCCTTGGTCAACCTCCCTTCTCTTTTCTATATAATAGAAAAGTTGTGTTGTCAGTACCTTTGCTTGTGAAGCCTCTAAAGCACAACAGACTAAAGGATTATTTAAAGCAATTTGTTACTTTGCACGTATACAGTTTCCAGTAAAGAATATAGAAGATTATTGTCTCAACTTGTATGTAAATGAGAGAGTTCTTACTGAACTAATGTTGTTTGACTCTTACAATTGACAGCCACTTCTTGCTCTCATTTTGCCCTGTTGTATTTCTCTAACTAGAGAATTTATCCGCGCTTCGCACGGTTATAAAATAGTTAAATAAATAATATATTTGTAAGATATATGAATATTAAATATATGATAGTCGTCAAATCTAATTTCTAAGTTTTACTCCATATTATTCCTGTCATAGATATTTTCATTTTCAATAATTTCTCAATCTTTGCGGTTTTATTATTTTCTAGAGATAGTTAATCCTTTTTTAATAATCTATATAAGTGAAACTATACCTTTCGTCTTTTACCTTTTCAGTCCCTTTTTTTTTTGGTTAATTTTTTCTGTCTTATTTTTCTTCCCATTCATTTTACAAAAGAATTGCCAAATGTCAAAAAATTATACTCAAATATAATTCTCAAAAAAGTAAGCTAGTGAATTATTGTTTCTCGAACATATTAAGTCTTGCATATGAACATGGAATACTCTGGGATTGTTGGCTCGCTAATTAAAATGTTAAAGAATACAAAAGAAAGAAGGTTACAATTATTCAATTTATACAGTAAAAAATGTGATACAATTGTGAGTTACTGAAGAAAATGACATGGGTGAAATAACGTATAAAAGTTTGGCTAAAGAATTTCCAAATTCTTAGTGCAATCTTCAATTTGTTTTCTTGAGACATACTGAACAAAAGGAATGCATCTCTTCTATTGTAGTTTTAGTAAGTCTTCTCTTGCGGTAGTATTCGACAAAAAGCAACACTGAAATATCATACACAGAATGTTTCAATTAGACATACGAACCATCACATAGCACAGTTGAGCACTAATTCAACTCTCCTTCAAATATAGAATTTCCAAAAGTAACAAATTTGAAAACCTTTTTCAATATAAAGGAAGGTGTAAGAGCAATGCAAAAACTAATATCAACAACATTATCAGTTAAGAGTCAAGTAAGTAGTAATATAACAACATTATCAGTTTTCGTCTCGTAATCAAGGCTGCTGGTTGCATGTAGCAATGCCATTAGAAATACCTGAAAAGTAAAATAGACACATCATGTAACTGAATAGAAAAATTACTTTATATCCATGTAGTTGCTCTATATCCTCTGGTGCTATCATGTATAATTAAGAAATCAAATGGAACAATACCAAATTAATTAGCACCTATAATCACATAATGTAGAATTTAATATAAATGATATAAGAAAAACTAAGTGACCGGGACACAAGGAAAATACCAAGCATCCATTCCAAATATATTTTAATACCGAATTAGCATGTATAATATTGTAGGCAAGACTGCGGGTCTCTTCTAGAGAAAGTAAAAGCCTCAAATTGTCTAATTATTGCCCGCACACATTGTGGTTTCTCCTCTATTTTCTTTGAAGATTGAACTCATAATCCAAAGCCATATTTTTCTTGCAGATCCAATTTTGATTTCAGGAAAAAAAAAATTGGTGGTTGATATATGTTCTTTGTACTAAATTTAATAAAGAGGAAAATGGGTTAAAGATTGGTGTATTATATTTTTTGATGTAACCTTCTCATAATGTGATGACCCGACCCGTTGTCTCATGTATTATAGCCATTATCCTCATTTATTGCGTCTTCATATTTTATTATTGACATCGGGTGAGTTAGAGTTGAATTGAATGTGTTTTGATAGGAATGAAACACTTAAGCTATTTAAGAAAGGCTTATGTTGGAAAAGTCAACCGGATGTTGACTATTGAGTTAGAGGGCTCGGATGTAAATTCTGATGGTTCGGTTAGCTTCGGAAGGTGATTTATGACTTAGGAGCGTGATCGAAAGTGATTTTGGAGGTCTGGTGTAGAATTATGCTTGAACTGGCGAAGTTAGTATTTTGGCGAATTCCGGTTGATAGGCGAGATTTTGATCCGGGGTTCGGAATGAAATTTTGAGAGTTGCAGTAGCTTTGTTAGGTGATTTTAGATATGTTTGCAAATTTTCAGGTCATTCGGACATCATTTGGTCGGATTTTTGATCGAAAGTGCATTTAAGAAGTTTTTAAAGAACTTAGGCTTGAATTCGATGTGAATTGATGATTTTAGTGTTGTTTGATGTGTTTTGATGGTTGCAACAAGTTCGTATGATGTTTTTGGATATGTTGGTGCCTTTGATTAAGGTCCCGGGAGCCTCGGGGTGATTTCGGGTGATCAATCAGATCATTTTTGGACCTTAAGTGTTGCAGATTTTGCTGCCTTAATGTTGGAGAGATTTTGTTCAATGCGATCGCAGGGGTGATGTCGCGACCACATATAAGTAATTGGAGGGGGTAGGAATTTTTTCAGTGCGATCGCGTTCAAGGGGTTGCGATCGCGTAAGTCCTTCAACTAGTGAATTGCGATCGCATGTGTCTCTATGCGATCGCGTAGAAGGAGTTCGAGGCCTGGGTATTTTGTTCATCGCGATCGCGGCCAGGGGCCCGCGTTTGCATAGATTATGGAATTATTTCATCGCGTTCGCAGGTGATCCTATGCGTTCGCAGAGGGTAATAATGTGGAGCCAGATTTTTATGCACCGCGATCGCGAGCCCTGGGCTGCGATCGCGTAGAAGGAAACAGAGTTGGGCAGAAGGGTTTTATATTATATTTCATCCGCGACCCATTCATTATTTCCTCCATTTTTAACCATCTCAAGAGCTTTTTGGTCGAGATTGAAGAGGGTTTTGACGGGAATTGATTGGAGGTAAGTCTCGTGACCTAGAAACGCTATTTTATTGAAGAATCAACCTTTAATTCTTGGAAAATTGGGTAAAATTTGGAAGAACTAGGGCTTAGTTTTTGGAATGTAAATTTGGGATTTGAAGGTGCATTTGAACTCCGATTTTGATAAAATTGATATGTACGGACTTGTGGCGAGACGAGAAATCCGGTGATGTAAATTTCGGAATTTTTCGAGAAGCGGGCCCGGGGCTTGGGTTTTGACAACTTCGGGATTTTTAGTATTTTTCGAGTATTTTTGAGTTGGTTATATTTCTTTAGCATATTGTAATGTATTTCTCATGGTTTTGATGAGATTCATCGCATGAGGAGGCCGATTCGAGAGGGAAAGGCATAGCGGATTAGCTTGTGGCCGATTTGAGGTGAGTAATAGACGTAGATACTGTATTGTGGGTTTGAAACCCCGGAATATAGCATTGTGACGCTATATTGAGTCGTGACACGTCTCTATGATGAGTGCGGGATCGTTTGTGATTGGGGATTGAGACTTGGTCTGTCCCGGGAGATGTTCATACCATGTTATTGAATAGAAATTGCTTAGCGACCATCCTACTTGGATTTCATGGATATACTTGGGCTTTGTGCGGATTATTTGAGTCCTTCAGGGGCTGTTATCATTGTTTCACATCATTTAGCATGTTAAATATTTTCAGGCCTAAGTAAAAACTCCATTATGAAATATTGAGCTCTAAATATAAGAATATAAGACTTAAACTGCATTGTTACTGATATCCTGAACTGAGTGTGGATCGGGCTGCACGCCGCAACGATGTTACGATGCCCTTGGGCTGTAGGAGCTCCTCCGGAGTGTGAACCCTCACAGTGAACGCGGGTACCTAATTGGATCGGGCTACGCGCCGTAGCAGTCATATGCACTGCATTGCATTCATATATATATATATATATATATATATATATATATATATATATATACTTGTTTATTTGATATTAAACTGTCGTATCTCATTGTTAACTGTGCTAGTCGCTAGATATAGCTTTACCTTGTGTTATTTCGGGATTTCTTATTTTCAGTCCTTATCTTGCTTATTGCTCACTGAGTTGGAAGTACCCACTTTACTCTATGCACCTTATGTGCAGATACAGGTAATCCGGGGACTTAGTAGATTTTGCTGCTGCTCTCCAGAGTTGTTCAGAGTTGTCGAGGTAGCTGCCTGACGTCTGCAGGACCCGACTTTTCCCTATCCCTTTGTTTTGCATCTTAGACTATATTATATATGTAGACTGTATTCCCAGTATTTTAGAGGCTCTAGACTCGTGACTCCAGATCTACTGAGAGCTGTTTAGATATTGGTTATTATCTCTATTTGATATTTCGTTAGAACTTTGATAATTGCTGTGTTAATCACATTAAGAAATAATGGGTTGCGTGATTGAGTTGAAATTGTTTAAATGGTTGGACTTGCCTAACATTGTGTTGGGCGCCATCACGACCGGGGTTTTGGGAGCGTGACACATAACCTATGCAAACGTCCTTTCAAATTGCACCGTTATTGTAATTAATTATTGCAACCGTTGTACTCTTGTTGGAAGAGCAAAAATGTTGAGATTTTAAACTATAGTAATAGAGAACATATGTGGAAAAAATAGGAGAAAAGACCAAAAAGACCATTTATATATATATATTTCATCCGAAAGCACTACTTTCTCTTCTTTAGGCATTGTCAAATATGTTATCAGAAACTTTTGGTGGAACAAAGATGGTGACTTTTAAATAACACAAGATTATTCTAATTTCCCATTTCGCTTTGTGTCTGTTTCTTCCACTTCCGTTGGTGGTTAAACAAATTTTCTTCTTAAACGACATGTACACAATTCTGGAAAAAAAAAACTCAAATAAACATTTAAGTTTGAGGCTTCACTCAAAATGATTCCTAGTGTAATGTATTAGGATGATTATTATTTGGTTAATAATTCTTAAGTTATTAACCAAGCCGACACCTCTGATTTAGTGTGAGAAGATTTCATCCATCACATCGTACTCTTTAGAAAATTAATAATTAAAGTTGTGTATAATTTTGGTAATGAGGAATATAATTTTGAATATTATTCAAATTATACAAACAATCTGTATTGGTGAAAATTAGACTCGCCATGTGGGTCTATTAAATGGCGACACATGTCAGCAAAGTTTGAAAAAAAGTGAAGAATGGCATGTAAAAATGATATGTGAAACACCCTCGGAACCGAACATACCGTGCATGTTAGCCTCGAAACTGATCATCATAAAATAACCCAGATGAGGTATGAGAGAATATCTCATAATTACAAATGAGGAAGGAATCAATTAATCCCGGATTATATGGGATTTACCATCACTTACAAACCAATTATTAATAAATGCAATAAATGATTGTAACGATCAAGGCAATCAATTACATGATTGACTCAACATGCACGGGATTGACTCAACATGTACGAGATTGACTCAACAGACACGAGATTGACTCAGCATGCACGGGATTGACTCAACAGACACGAGATTGACTCATCAATTACGAAATTCCAGCATTTACACAGCTGTTACAAGTATTCCAAAAGTAATGGATGAATTGAGTAAATGGTCATAATGGACACATAATTCAAGGAGAATGGTTACTTAGATTTAGTCCTATAAATAGACATATTTTTACCACCATGTAGGGGATCTACTTTTCTTTCTGCAATTCTATACATTGTAATTTATAGCATCTTGCTCTCAAGTTAGCCATAGTTCGGCCCTTCAAGCTCTGTTCAGCTCACTATCCTATCAAGGATCATTCAATAAGAATTTTTTTTTCTCTGCTTTATTTTTATTATATTATCTTTCATTGAATTTATTTCTCATTTCTCTATCACATTGTATTAACAAAATTTTATATCTTTCGGAATGAATCAGTTGCTTGTGGCCCGTCATATAAAATTATTGTTTTGACCTTGAAAACTATATTTTTGGGTTAAACACAACCAAAGAAGGAAAAAGAAACAATTTTAATTCGAACAAAAAGTAGAGTTTTTTTTCATACACAAATGCAATATCGGAAGTTGACTGCAATTGTATAATGAAACAACATCATAAAGATGACAGTAATTAAAACGAGAACAACTAAACTTATTAACCAGCACATGCAACTAACAAAACAAGAACAACTAATTAGAACGAGCCGCACAACTAAAAGCAGAACAAGTGAAAGATATTTGTAGAGATGAAAGGATGTCGTCAGCACCAGAAACAGTGAATTCTCCACCAGATTCAACATTAGCAACTTTGACGTTGAGATCATCGATCAACAGCGCATATCTACGAGAGCGAATGCCAAGACCCATTTCAACAAGATCAAGCTCAAGACCAAGAGCATGTGTATATTTTGCAGATCCATCTGATAGGAATTTTACATGTTTGTTCTCTGGGAAAGTTTTTGCCCATGCCTTGATCACAAAAGGGTCATTCACTGCAACCACGCACGTAATTAACCAAAAATATACTAATTAAAGCATTTGATGATATATAGACACGTACGCCAAAAGAGAATATGATTGGAGTTAGGATTTTTATTAAAAAATTTAAAAGAAAGTCGACATATATATATACCACTGATGCACAAGATTTCATCAACGCCCTTTGACTTCAACTCCTCAGCTTTATCTATAAACCCGGGTACATGCTTCATGCTATGAAATATTATTTCAAAATCAGATTTACAAGACGATCTAATAATTAATATATAAGTGAAATTTTTTACCTGCAAATGGGAGTGAAGGCGCCCGGAATAGCAAAGAGGATGACCTTTTTGCCCTTGGCTAGGGAGTGTATAGAAACACTCTGAACCTCATCTTCCTCATCCATGTATGCAAGAGTTCCATCAGGGATTACGTCACCAGCTGCGATAGGAGCCATTGTACTCCGATTAATTAATTAATATTGTAGTATTGTCTATGTCGTGAGAGAACGATATTTATAGTTACTTTTCATCCTTAATTATGGCAACTTCCCTCTTAGCTTAATTAATACACATTATTTTTATTTCCATATATACATTATTTGATTGATCCGTATCTGTTGCCATTAATATATATTCGTATTTGGAAAACTTCTATTTCTTATTCAACAGAAGCAATAATGTGTAACCCACGCATTTAAATATATACCGCAACTACCTACTGTTATTTCATTTCCTTATCTGTTGCCATTAATATTCCTTACATTATTTGGAAAGACTTGAGCTAAATTATGCGTTAAACAAAATTATTGATAGACATTCCCACAAAACTTTTATATCATTTTTTAATCTTTTATCTATAATTACAAGTTCCTTTAAGGTATAATCCATTTGAGAAAGAGGGTCATATTATAAAGAACACATTATATTTTACGTGAGTAAATTGAAAAATAAAGCGTTACTGACATGATAATCCTTTACAAAAAAGCTCAACACTAAAATGCCAGGACAAAATCAAATTATGCTAAACTAATTTCAATACTAATTAAGCTACGCTTTTTCCAAAATTATAATTTTTAGAACAAAAATACTGGCTAATTCTTAAATATGGCTGTTTGTGTACTTCTTCCGGTCTTTGGGCTGGTCTAATGTGAAATTGAGCTTATTCTTTGGAGCTAATATAAATTAGGAATTTTTACATTTCTATGCTACATATGAAACTTTTTTACCCTCAATTTTTAAGGTTTGACTTAATTACCAATTTTATACCATAATTAATTAAGGGTATAATTAATGTGATTTTTTTACTCCTTAATTAAAGGATTTCCGTTTAATTCCAGTATCTCCACTCATCTCACGTTTCTCTCTCTCCTAACCCCTCAGCTCCACCCACGTTTTACCCATACCTACGTTCTTTTTACAGGTCATTGGCAGCCATTAAAAAGCTTGAAAGCTTTGAATTCAAATTTGGGTTTTTCAAAATCATTATTTGTTTTAATTGGGTGTTTTGTAAATAATTGAAAATATGTTTAGGACTTTATATCTCAATTTTGAGGGGTTTTGATGAAGATTTAGACTTGCTTGGGCTGAATTTCAGATTGAAACTCGAAGAAGAAGAAGAAGAAGACGACATATTGCAGAAATTATAGATAAATTGTAGATTATTTTTTGCAGAAGATTTCTAGAAGTTTTACACATTTTTGATTTGTGAAACAAAAAACAAAGAATCTACAATCAGAATACAAATAATATACAATTCATCTACAAAATATCTACAAACGGTATATTTAATTTTAATATCCCAATTCCCATTCGATTGTAGTTTAATTGGTATTTTCGGCATAATTGCATTTTTCAGAAGATTTGTAGAAGTTTTAGTCATTTTTGATTTGTGAAAAGAGAAAACAAAGCATCTACAATTAGCATACAAATAATCTACAATTTCTGCAATATGTCTTCTCCTTCTTCTTCTTCTTCTTCTTCTTCTTCTTCTTCTTCTTCTTCTTCTTCTTCTTCTTCTTCTTCTTCGAATTTCAATCTGAAATTCAGTCAAAACCAAGTCCAATCTTCACCAAAACCCCTCAAAATTGAGATATAAACTCCAAACCATATTCCCGATTATTTAACTACACCCTATCCAAACAAATAATGATTTTTGAAAATTTTGAATTCAAAACTTTCAAGCTTTTTAATGGTTATCAATGGTGGAAAATATCTGGAAGAATATTTATTTCCATAATTGTAGCGTGCCTAAATAGGAATATCTGGAAGAATATAATTTGATCTGATTTACGCGAAATCTTTTTAGAATATTTGTTCCTCAATTTTAGCTTGACAAATTAGTAAGATCCAACTACTATTAATTACTCCATCCGTTCAAGTTTATGTGAAACCCTTTCTAAATTTGAAAACAATTTAGTTTAAACTCACAATTCTACCCTTAATGAGAAGCTTTTATAACCACACAAATTCTCTGGGCCCCTTTTTAACTTGTTTAGGATCACAAATTCCAAAAGTCTTCATCTTTTCTTAAACTCTGTGATCGGTCAAACAGGTTCACATAAATTGGAACCGAGGGAGTAGTATTTAATAATTGGTATAATAACTGTAGCAAAAAGACGGACAAGGCAAGTAAATTAGAAACTATGCGCATTTTTGATAATAAGGTTTCATATATGGTATAGAAAAGAGAAAAAATCTCCTAAAAATTATGCGAGCCGAAAATTGGGGCATTCTTCCATTCAATTGTACATTGTTTTTTTTTTTGGAGCAAACATGAAGTAATTATATTAAAACTTAAGGAGCATCTCGTATATATGAGATGTAGTTAGTGTCACATAGGACATTATAATTACCTAGGCTTGCTAACAAGTTGCAAGCATCATACGACAAAAGTTTTTCAAAAACAGGTTTATCTAATTCATCCTTATATAAAATAGTTGTCACTTCTTCTGGTGGGGTAACAAAAAGTTTCTTCATCTTCCTCGTGGCTTCAAATCATATGCATGCAAGCTTGTGGGCTGTCCTATTCCCGTACCGAAATTTGTGCTTGAGGATTATCTGCTTCCCTTGGTGCATTAACAACCTGCATTTTAATAAGATGTTAGTAAATATGTGGTTTCCTTGTTGTACAGCTTGGATCACCTTCGTGGAGTCTGTTTCAATCTGAAGTGGGAATAAATCCCATTCATGGGCTGTCTTGAGTCCTTCCAGTAGAGCTTTTATTTCTGCATGAAGGGAGCCATATGCATTGGTACATTTAGTAAACCCTATAATCCATTTTCCTTTGTTATTTCTGATGACTCCACCTAGCCCACATTTTTGCATATCCCTAGAGAAGCTTGCATCAATATTTAGTTTGTACCAACCCATAGAAGGTTTATGCCAATTAAGGTTGAATTCTATAGCTTTACTATTGATGTGGTTGATGTATATGGACAAATTGGTATTGTTATAATTGTTATGATTTCTATTAATCCAAATATACCAAATTGCAAAGGGAAAGAATAGGGTCCAGTTAACTAAGGGATTTGTGAGATTTATGTTAAGATTTTTTAGTTGAATTAGCCAGTGTTCTCCATTAACCTTATAGAAATTGTTCCAACCAAAGGTATCCCAAAGTTGATTAATTGCATGGCATTCAAGAAAGATATGAGGTATAGATTCCTCAACTTGGTTTCTACAGATAGGGTAATGAGGATCTATGTTGAGGCCAATTTTTACCAAGTATTGTCTACACAAAATTTTATTATGAAATCATTGCCAAAGAAAAAAAATTAATTTATTGGGCAGGGTAGGCTCCAAATCCATTGAAAGTCCAAGTTATTGTCATTATTAGCGCGTATTAAAGGGTAGCAAGATTTGGTGGTGAAGATACCCTTAGTGTTAAGGGATCAAATATGGGTGTCTCTAATAGGATTTTTAATACGGATCTTTGTATTAAAGATGGCATCCTTAATATCACTGGGCAGATTGAACGATATTCTATCAAGGTGCCAATTTTTGCCATCAAAGATATTTGAAAGAGCAAGATTATGGTCATTTTTGAAAAGAGGTCCTTCTATTAAGTTTCTAAGGCTGCCTAGGTTGGGGATCCAATTGGATTCCCAAATGTTTTGTTTGGAAAGATGGTGTAAATGCCAAGTAATACCCTTGGAGCAAACTTCCCACCCTTTTAGAATACCTTTCCATCTAAAAGATTTTTTCTTAGTATATTGAGAGATAGCATATGTATTAATGATAAGGTTAGTCCAAGGAGTAGTAGTGTTTGTAATACCTCTCCAAGTTTTATTTGCTACTGTACACACATTATTGTCCCTAGCTTTATGAAGCCCTAAACCTCTTTTATCTCTAGGTTGACACACTGTAGACTAATTAATAAAATGGAGTTTACGTTTCTCACTAACTACCCCGTATAAAGTCTCTTTGGACCTTATCAATATTTTTTAGGATGCTCATAGGTAATAGAGTATATTGCATATAGTGATTTGGTATGGTATTTAAATAGGAGTGAGAGAGTGTATTACGTCCAGCTATGTTTAGGAATTTAGCTTTCCAATAGGTAAGTTTTGCTCTCATTTTATGAATTATAAATTGGTAGTCCTTTGGGGAAGGTTGTTTATTTAAGATGGGGACTCCCTGGTATATTCCAAAGGAGTCAGTCCTATTTATAGCTAGGATATTGGTAATATCCTTTGTAATTAGCAAAGGGCAATTTTTGGAGATGATGACTTCAGATTTTTTCTTATTGATAGATTGCCCTAAGAGAGCACAAAAGAGATCTAACCCTTGTTTTATGGTATGGCTTGATTTAAGATTGGCTTGAGCCATTAGGGTTAGATCATCTGCAAAAAATAGGCCAGAAAAAGAAGGGCCTCTTCTACCTAAAGTAATAGGGTTCCAGTTCCTAATATCCACCTGGTGGTTTATGAATCTAGAAAGCATTTCTAAACATAAAATGAAGATATAAGGAGAGATAGGGTTTCCTTGCCTAATTCCCCGTGTGGGTTGAAAGAAATTGGTGGTAGAGCCATTTACCAAAATAGAAATTGAGGTTGTAGAGATGCAACTTAGTAAGAGAGTCTTAAATTTGGGAGGAAAGTTAAAGTAAGTTAGGGTATGGTGAACAAATGACCATTCTAAGCGATCAGAGGCTTTTTCAAGGTCAATTTTAAGAATCATGTGTCTTTGTTTGCCTTTTTGTTTATGAATTTTGGAGATAATTTCTTGAATGATTATGGCATTGTCCGATGCTCTCCTATTCTTAATAAAGCTAGCTTGGAAAGGGCAAATAAGTTGATCAAGGAAAGGTTTAAGTCTATTGACAAGGATTTTTGTAATGATTTTATAGGCCATATTACAAAGACCAATTGGTCTGAAGTTGTTTAAATGATTTGCATTAGGAATTTTAGGTATTAGGCACATATAAGTCTTGTTTAGTTCGTGGGGGATTTTTTGGGATTCAAAGATGTCATGGCACATCTTTGTGACAGAATGGCCTACAAAGTTGAAATGGGAGTGGGTTGCACGCCTGTAATGAGACATATGAAATGGGAGCAGGTTGCACGCCTACAACGAGGTATATGAAATGGGAGCGGGTTGCAGGCCTGCAATGTGATATATAAAATGGGATCCGGTTGCACACCTGCAACAAGATATATATGAAATGGGATTGGGTTGCATGCCTGCAACAAGGAAGAAATGAAAGGTAATTCTGTATTTTTTTTCCTTTTCCTTGTTAGCAGTTGGATTTTTTTTTCCTTTACATTCCTCTTTGGTATTATGTTGTTATCTGATACTCCCCGCAACATGCTTTTCCCCTCCCATCTTTAACTGTAAATATCTGATTTTATTTTTCTATTGTATATGATTTAACTGCACAGATTTATTTGGTAGTCTAGTCCTAGCCTCATCACTACTTCGCCAAGGTTAAGCTAAGCACTTTCCAGCACATGGAGTCGGTTGTATTGATACTGCACTCTGCACTGTGTGCAAATCCCGATACTGGAGCATACGGACCTTAGCTTTGTGTTGCTGCCTTCAGTCCATTCAGAGATTCGAGGTAGTCCTGCAGGCGTCCGCAGGCCCTGACGTCTCCTTCTATCCTTTCATCATGTCTCATTTATGTATTTCAGAGACAATGTTGTATTTACTTTTCAGACCCTTATTTGTAGTGTTCCTAGAGCGTCTGTGAAATTGTGACACCAGTTCTGAGTAGTCCATGTTAAGGAATTGTATTAGTAATATTTAAATGGATATATTTTATTCTTCCGCTTATTAAATTCTGCTGTTTATATAATGTTGGTTCATAATTGTTAAAAGATTAAAATGGGAAAGAAAATATAAATAATGCAAATGGTTGGCATGCCTAGCTTTTACTAGTAGGGCCATCACGACTCACAAGGGTGAAAAATCCGGGTCGTGAGAGACAATTTTAATTTTTATCAAATTTTCAAGGGAAAATGCATAAGTACCCCCATGATCTATACCGGAATTTTCAACTACACACTTTTTCTTTGCGGGAATCCTATTACCCTCCAGATTTATTTTAAACGGAATTATTTGCATCCTTAACAGTGAGGTGACATAGTGTGTGTATTTTACTCTCCCAAAGGAGAGTGAGAAGCAAGAAAAAACAATTTCAGATTATTTTTTATTCTTTGTCACCATTTTTTCTTTCTTTTTTTCCCTTTTCCTTTTTCTTTGTCTTTTTTCTTTTACATTTTTTTTTCGTTTCTTACTCTAATTCCGGCGGATATTTATTTACCGGCGACTTTGTCTAACCGTATTCTTCCATTTTTCTTTTCACAACAAATTAAACTCTCAAAAAGACCTATTCATAAGCAAAGCAAAATACACTCAGATTTGGGGGGAAAATTCATCTTCGAAAAACCTTCCCACGCCGGAAAAAAAAATGATATATTGAAATTTTAACTGGAAAAAGTTTTCTCAGCTTATATTTATTTTTATTTCTTTTGCTTTTCCTCCCACTCATACATTAGACTTTCAAGAAAAATTTATATTATATATATATATATATATAAAACAAAATACACTTAGATCGGGATAAAAATCTATCGCCGGAAAAAAAAATTCGTCGGAAAAAATGGTATTTGTGAAATTCCGACGACCATCATTTTATGCCGCCCGATAATCAAAACAAAAAGAAAGAGAATGAAATAACAAAAAAAGAATAATAAGAAATAAGAATAAAGGATAAGAAAAAGAACAAAGATTAAAAAAGTACTAAAGATACATGTGAGGGCGCGTGTAGCTCACCATTTGCCAAGAGTTTTGTTGTCTAATCTTAAGGTGTAAATAATTGCATTTAAAATTAATTTAGGGAGTAATAAAATTCCCGTGAAGAAAAAGTATGTAATTGGGAATCCAAATATAAGTAGAGATACTTATGCATTTCCCCAATTTTCAACTATGCGTATACTTACATAGGTCGGCCGCTTCCTTACAAGAGTATGTCTTCTCTAGTCTTTTAATGAGAAAAGTTAAAAATAATCATTTCTCGTTTTAAATCTATGGGATCTCCGAATGACTTTGTTCTACCAATTAAATACCAAACTGTCATTTAATTATTAGTTTGACTGAATCAGGTCAGGTCCAAATAAGTCGAGAAGAAAGGTTACGGTGGATAAAGATTTAATGGTTTGAGTTGGTAGTTCACTGCTTGCGCCTTTTCTATATCAAAAAGTTACGAGGTAGACAATCAACAATAACCTAAAACAATCAGCATTCAGTAATTGCGATTTAAAACTCTTCCTTTATTCCTTAAATTTCATGCGGAGAGAAGTTATATCACATAAATAATCAAAGAACAACAATGAAACAAAATAAACTAAAACAAATTAAATGTCCAAGAACATAAAGAAAAATTCATGTGTAATTTTTTTTTATGTATTGTGACGCAATTAGCTGTAAACACCTCGTAGCCAAAGCAACAAAATTAATGTGGTGCAACGGATAAAACTGTTTTTTCCTTAACTAGATGTCTCGGGTTTGAGTCCTGTATATGGAAAAATTCCGGTAGATCAAAATTGGCTGGGATTCCTCCATACAAATGAAAACAAATTAGATTTATTTTTAAAATTAAATTAATTAGTGGATGCCTTGCCGTAATAGTAACAATATGTTGATGACAAACTGAATAACACTATGAGACAATGACTCATTGATATCAACTTAGCTGATATTACAAAGCAATTGTTCTATATTATTGACATATTATTAAACCTATACGACAGCAAATTCGGATATTACTCAGATCAATAGATCTCAAATATATATAGCATTATTGACTATACCGAGTGTTTGAAACAAAGTTGTGGAAATGGAGAGAAAAGAAAGTTCTTCAGATTTAGTGAAGACATCTGAGGATGTCTCAAATGGCAACAAAGGTGGCCTTAAAACCATGCCTTTTATTATCGGTATGTAATTTCATATTTTTTTAGTCCTTGGGCATGAATTTTTCATCTGGAATTAACGGTGTGTTTGGTATGACAGAAGTCATTTTTAAGTAAAATATTTTTCATGAGAAAAGTTATTAATTTTTTGGTGTTTGGTTATTGTCAAGAGGGGGGGGGGGGGGGACTTTCCTGATCATTCTTGGGGGGAAGTCATTTTCCTTGTTACAATTGATCACTGCATATTAGTTACTTCAACTAACACTTAGCATTATTAATGTTCATTACTCAAAATATTCTTGAAAACACTCTCGATTTACAAATATTAATGTTAATATGTACATCACACACAATAAAAGAAGCATACACATTCTTTTTCTTCCTCCAACCAAACACCGAAAAATATTAAAGGTGCAGAAAATATCCCGTATATATTCACGTAGTGTTTGGGGAAGGTCACACCCAGAGGCGGATCCAGAATTTAAAGTTTATGGGTTTCAATCGTAATCTCAAATTAATAGACAATAATAATTAGGTTCATAGTTAGTAATAGAAATATAGAGTCTAAAAGTTACTTAGGTTCCCGGGAATCTAATAACTTCACTCTAGATCTGCCACTGGTCACACCCTACGTAAGGGTTCGGGGAAGGATCGCACCCTTAGAGGTATGATGTAGACAAACATTAGTGGCTGATTCCACTGTTCGAATTCGTAACATATAGATCACATGAAGACAAATTTACCGTTGCTCTAAGTCTCCCTTTCAAAAGCCGAAAGACATTGTTTTGGAAAAAACTTTTAACTTTTTTTTTTTAATGTTAAAGAATATGGTTTATGGTTTTGATGATGACAGCAAACGAGGCATTGGAGAGGCTTGCAAGTGTAGGACTAAGTGCAAATATGATCATGTACCTGAAAAATGAGTATCACTTAACTAATGCTAGAGGCCAAATCATTCTTCTTTGGTGGGGTGCCATTTCCAATTTCACGCCTATTTTTGGAGCTTTTCTTTCTGATTCATACTTGGGTCGATATTATGTGATTGCTTTAGGGACATTCATCAGCTTTCTTGTGAGTACCTTCTCTCCTTTACTCTCCTTGTTCTTTGTAATACTTTTCGTCAGAATCAGCGGCGAAGTCAGGATTTGAAACTTACACGTTCAAGATTTTAACTCTTTTCAGAATTCTAACTTTTTAAAGTTATTGAATTCTAAATTAATAATTTATATATACAAAGCTATTAGCTTTGGTTGAATCCGCAACAAATTCTAGTTGTGCCCTTGATTGGAATTCATTATCATAGGCGAATCTAGGACAATGATGTGGATTCAACTAAACTCACTGCTTTTGGATTCAGTATGCATAATCAGAAAAAAAAAAAAGGAAAAAAATAAGAAGGGATCTTTACACAAATGGCCAATCGAATTCACCGTTTACTTTTCTTGCCAGTATACATAGATTATACCAATGATTATATACGGATTATACATATATTATATATTTGCCGGCTATTTTAAACTTAAGTGCTTAAGTATGTGACTATGTAAGTTATCTTCAACAAAAAAAACATATGTATATATATAAATAGAAATAACACCGGACTTATTTTGAATTTACTGACTTTAATTCGCTTCTTTTCCTTATTGTGATCAGATTTAAGACGGTAGTTTCTTTGTCAGGGAATGGTGGTCCTATGGTTAACAGCTATAATAAAAGAAGCAAGGCCACATCGTTGCAAATTAGACTCAGGAAACTGTCAAAAACCAGACATTGGCCAACTTGCACTTCTCCTTTCATCATTTGCATTAATGGCCATAGGAGCTGGTGGAATTAGGCCATGTTCATTAGCCTTTGGTGCTGACCAAGTTGACAATCCTGACAATCCCAATAATGGACGAATCTTGCAAAGTTTCTTCAATTGGTATTTATCATGTTAAAATCTTGATGTACTTGCTTTATTTCCTCTGTCCCAATTTATGCGATGCAGTATATTACCATGAGGTTTTAAAGATGTAATCCTTAACGTAATTAGTAAAGTTATTGTCATGTGTCCAGGGAGTCACGATTTGAGCCGTGAAAACTAGGACTGTATAAGATAGGGTTATAACCGCTCCGGTGGGTGGGTAAAGTAGGGTTGAAGGGTGAGGTAGTGGTAGGGTACCCAATATAGTACCCTTAGTACCGGTACCCTAAGTACCCTTAAGGTACTGTACTGTACTGCACTGGTACCCTACGGGTTTTTTTTTTTAATTTAAAATATGGTCGCTTTTTAATTTAATTTAAAATTACCCTTAAGTACCTCTATGTACCGATAATGCACCTTTACGTACCACACCTTTAGGACCGGTAGAAGTACTGGTAGGGTACCCCAAAAAAATACCCTTAACCCATTCCCTTAAATACCCTTAAAAAAAGTGCCCTTGATAAACCCTCCCCTTACCCTACTCGTACCCTTAACCCTTATTTTTTAAGAACCCTCCTCGTAGACAGCCCTAGTGGAAACAACCTCTTTTAGAAATGCATGGTAAGATTACATATATTAGCCCTTCCTCTTATCATAGCGAGAACTTAGAAAAATTTGAAGATTCTATTAGAATTTACGGCCAAAATTAAGAAGCTTTATTCTCGAGATTTAAACTACGGAGAGAGTACTTTTTATTTTCATTGTTTACTATGTGTTGACGTACGTTCTTTATTTCTTACATTATTTACCATGAATATTATTTTTGTATTTTAATTCTTCTCAACAGGTATTATGCATCAGTGTGCTTATCAGTATTGATTGCAGTGACAGTTATAGTGTATATTCAGACACATTTTGGTTGGGTGGTGGGTTTTGGAGTACCTGCAGGTCTTATGTTGTTAGCAACAATTTTTTTCTTTTTGGGTTTTGGACTTTTTATTAAGATGAAGGCAAACAAGAGTTTGATTACTGGTTTGGCTCAAGTTGTTTCTGTGGCTTGGAAAAACAAACACCTCTCTCTGCCTCCTGTGGATTCTAATGGGTGGTATCATCATGAGAAGGATTCAAGATTTACTTTTCCATCCCATAAACTAAGGTACTTTATTTGGATTTTAGTTATATATATTGAAAATATTAAAATATTTATATTGCTATCTATTGCTATTTGATCGGCTATATATGGCAGGTTATTAACTACTCTTTCTTTAATTATCATACTAAAATCGCTATGAGAAATTACACGATATAAGGTGCATAAAGCATTCACGCAAGATTCGGCAAAGAGTCGCACCCCTATAGAGTGTGATGTAGGCAGCCTCCCTTACTGCAAGCGTTAGTGGCTGTGAAAAATTACACGTTATTATAATTAACTTAATCTAATAGTGTAAATATACAACTTTAATTAGAACTATTTTCTTTAAACCATTTTGTCACCCCTATTCACATGCTATATTGACCAATTGTTTGTCATAAATCATGCTGATTTCTACTTCTTGTGCATAGTAATTGAATATTTTATGATTAAAAGAATAACGTTGCCTACACTTAGAATGCCTAATATTAGGTTGTTAGTTAACATAAATAACTAGATTTCTTGTTGGCGATGCCACCAAAGAACCTCTTGTCCCCTCACACAAGAACTTTAGCATAAGAAAAGGTGACAAATGTATACAAACAACTAAATAATATTATTGTTGGGTAACGCCAACGTCCTACATATGGCAAGCCCACGAGGGAGTTAGGGTAGACTAGGTCAAGTCATGGTTGAACATGGCGCTTGTTTGGTGGGATTTGGTTACATAGAATACAACCCTTTAAGGAGTTATTTATATTTTTTATAACTGCTTTGAAAAAATTACTTTTAGTACAATTTATTTTAAAATCTTACCTTTCTAATTAATTATGTACAACTTTTTATATCCTAAAATCTCTCATGAAACATTCTCTCACTTAAAAGATATCTCTTCCTGATTCTCTCTCATCTACCTTATTTATCACTATTAAGTTACGTAATTGCTATCAGCTAGTATATCTTTTGGCATGATGGTAAGCGATTGATGGATCGTAACAACCAATAGCGCTATAATTAAACAAACAAAGATCTTTATATCATACTCTCCTCTCTTTAGTAGGTTCTTTGAATATTGGAAGAACAATCTTATTGATAAGAAATTTTTGGTTATATTCTATAGGTTTCTAAATAAGGCGTGCATCATTAGAAACCCTAAGAAAGATTTGAATCCAAATGGAACAGCTTCAGATCAATGGAATCTTTGTACAGTTCAACAAGTAGAAGAATTCAAAGCCTTGATCAAAGTAATACCAATGTGGTCTACAGGAATTATGATAGCAGTAACACTAAGCCAACATGCATTTCCAGTATTACAAGCAAGTACAATGGACAGACATTTGAATAGTCATTTTGAAATTCCAGCAGCTTCTTATGGTTTATTTGGGATTATTACATTGACAATATGGATAGCCATCTATGACCGAATCCTCGTCCCCTGGATCTCAAAATTCACTAAAAAACCTCGCGGATTGACTTTCAAGCAACGTATAGGTATCGGGTTGTTGTTTTCTTGTGCAGCACAAGGGGTAGCAGCATTAGTAGAAAGAGAAAGACGAGCACGAGCACATAATGAAGGACTAGAAAAAAATCCGTTTTCACAAGTGAATATGTCAGCATTTTGGTTAGTGCCACAACATTGTTTAACTGGTCTAGCTGAGGCATTCAACGCGATTGGACAAATAGAATTTTACTATTCACAATTTCCTAAGAGTATGGCTAGTATTGGAGTTGCACTATTTTCATTAGGAATGGGATTTGGAAATTTGGTTGGAAGTTTAATTGTGGAAATTGTTGATCATGCTTCAAGTAAAGGAGGGAAAGTGAGTTGGGTATCAAATAATTTGAATTTAGGTCACTATGATTATTACTATTGGATTCTTTGCTTGTTGAGTGTAGGGAATTTGTTCTACTTTATTGTTTGTGCTTGGGCTTATGGATCTGATGAAGATACAAAAATTTGGGAGGAAGATCAAGATGCAAAGAAAGGAGAGATTGTCATGTTATAGACATAAATAGCCAGCCAAATTTACTTTTTGACTTTTTTATCGATAAGTTGATTATACATTGGTTATATACTCTTATACACTTATTCTACATATATTATACATTCGCGGACTATTATACTCTGTTGCAAATTTTGTTCAGTTTCACACATTCTTGCCTATTTTCTTTTTCTTGATCAGTTATGAAAAATGTGAAAATGTCATTGTAAAGTGACACATTTTTGTATTGACACAGATACACTTTAATTTTAATTTCAAGGTCAGAGTCATGATAAACAAAAGTATTTCTGTCCAATTTATAATTAACAGAAACCAGTCAATTCTCAATCTCAATATAATATGAATATATCAAACCACACTAAGGCGGAGATTCACTTCATTAGTGCGTCTATCCGATGTGGATCTGAATTAAGCAATTCAGTTAATTTCGAATACAAAATGTCTAAAGCGGCAAAACTAACCCAAACCCATTTTAAACCGCCCAAGTTTTAATGGGTATGAATTAAATTATTTTGAAAAATTGGATGTTTTTGGCTAGTCCAAGTTAACTCATAAAAATCATCAGCTCAAATGGATCCATGATGATACCCAACCTTGACCCATGAAAATGCTCAATCTTAGAATTCTACCTTGACCCATGTAATAGAAAATATTTCTAATTTTTTTTATATTTGGTTGGTTTAAATATTTAAAAAATATTTTCTTTATGAATTCATTTTTCTTCAATTGGAGGTAATGTTTTTCCGAAAATATTTTCCCTAAGATAAGGAAAAATATTTATCAAAACTCTTTTTCAACCTTCCAAAATTAATTGTTTCTGAAAAAATAATCATCAAACATGAAAACATCGGAAATAAAGAAGAAACACATTATCACAACAGAAATAACGTGAAAGGGTCCAATATATACCTTTACGATTAGATACTCCCTCCGTTTCAATTTATGTGAACCTATTTCCTTTTTGGTCTGTACAAAAAAGAATGACCACTTTCCTTCTTTGGAAACAATTTACCTTTGTGCAATGATTTATAGCCACACAAAATATATGTGCCTCATTTTACACCACAAGATCAAAAGTCTTTTCTCTTTTCTTAAACTCCGTACCCAGTCAAATGGGCTCACATAAATTGAAACGGAGAGAGTATTATTTAAAGTTACCCTTGGTTATACTATTCGATCGAATATACCCCTATCGTCTAACTATTGATCAAATACTCCCTTCATTTGACGAAGGGGCCACGTGGAGGACTTCTATCTTATGACCCAACTAATTATCCATGATCAATACCCGACACCCAAAACTCATAACCCGATCCATCCCAACAACTAAATAACTGACAAATCCCTTTGCTCGAAAACTTCCAAAAATAAAAATATGCTCTTTGTTTTTTGACGTTCTGAATAAACGACTTAGAATTCCTTTTTTAAAAGAGCAAATCTGAGTTCAAATTTCTAAAAATTAATGTTGAATGTTTTGTTGGATATCATTATTGGGAGCTGAAATGCATGATTGAACATTATTGGAGAAAAGAAAAAAAAAAAGGAGTTTCGACCGCCATTTCCAAACTTTATGTCACGACCCCAAAATCGATCTGGTCGTGATGGCGCCTATCGTAAAACTAGGCTAGCCGACACATTTCCAAAATAGTTCAACATTTCAATTAAAGCTTAAATAACACCATTTTCAATTGAAATCCGATAAAAGATAAAGCCAAAACTACATTGTCCGACCTCGGGTGTCACTGAGTCTTGAGAAATACCACATTTGTTCCGAGGCAAAACTTGACCGAGGTAGTCTGAAATATCCAAAATATACTAGAATGAAGATAAAGAAGGAGAAATACGGTACTGCGAACGTCAGGCAGCTACCTCGCTTTCTCCTTTGAAATTCGTGTCGGGAACAATCAACAGACGCTACCATGGACTGAGATACCTGGATCTGCATACAAGGTGCAGGAATAACGTGAGTACACCAACTCAGTAAGTAAAAAGTCCAAACAATTGACTAATAGGTAGTGATGAACTAAACCTCAGCAATTATAATGCATTTAAATTGTACCGGAAATTGGGTATGCTAGCATTTCAATATTTTTAACTTGACAATAACGAAAAGTGCTTATCTCAACAATGTGAAGTATAAAACTCAGTAAAACTCTACATGTCAATGCTAGAAATGTATGAATATGCATTGTGTGCTTTCACTCTCAAGTGCTCACCACTCAATACCGCTTATGGCCATCCGACCCAGGAAAATACATCCTGAAATATATATATATATATATATATATATATATATACATACATACAACGCTAACCTCAAGTCAACCGATACCGAGGAACAAGGGTAATCCAACCATGAGGAGAAATCCATCTCTAGGTATCAGTTCTTCGGACAAATCCATGTCCAGGAAAATCCATCCCTCAATAGTATCATCCGCATTTATTGGGGTTGTATAGAATCTGGAGGGGCTCCTTTCAGAAGTGCTATAACAAGCCATCGATGGCATAATCAATAATGTGCTGCGGCATGCAGCCCAATCCCATACTGTCACTCATAATCAGGCTCTCGGACTCACTCAGTCAACACTCTCTAGTCTCACACACACACGGGCTCATAATGCCAGTAAATCAGGCTGAAACAATGATATGATGTGCGAAATAACAATAATTGAGACTGAGGCATAATATGATATGGATAAATAAGACTGAGTACAAAATACCAATGAAGCTAATGATATGACAGCAAGAAACGACCTCTCAGGTCTTAACAGTATCGACGTGAAGTCTTAACATGGTAATTAGCATGATTTAAAGCTCATTAACTTAGCCACATAATCACTACATTGGTATCAACAAAACAAGAGTTACTACGCGGTACCATGGAATGATCCATGCCGTAATTCTCATGGTGCACTCTCACACGCTGTCACTTAGCATTTGCATCACCTTAATATTTAATCATAGAAACACATTGTTTGGGGTTTCGAGCCCCTATAATAAAGTTTTAAAGCGTTACTCACCTCAAACCAAGCTAAAGCTCTAACCCGTGATGCCCTTGTCTCTCGATCCGGCCTCCAAATGCTCCGAATCTAACCAAAATAAGTATATTACCATCAATATATGCTAAAGGAATGAACTCCATACGAAAGTAATCAAATTAGACCAAAAATTTTGAATTGGACTCAAACCCAGCCCCGAGACCAAAAATCCCGAATTGGACTCAAACCCGCACCTGCGCCTTCGCAAGTGCGTTCCTTCTTTTGCACATGCGGCTCCTGGCCTTCTCACCTATGTCCGTATCTACGATTGCTCCCTCGCTTGTGGGGACCTCGCACTTGCAGTCCCCACTCCGCATGTGCGATTATGACAGCTGAAGAAAACCTTCAGCACTTTCTCAAATCCCATCCTTGATCTGTCAACCTCCGAAAATCAAACCAATACTCTCGGGATCTCAACCAAATATACGAAAAAGTCACATATCACCGTTCAAACTTATTCCAACCTTGCGAACACTCAAAACAACATCAAAATACTAAATCACCCTCGGATTCAAGCCTAAAAATTTTCAAACTTTCGAATTTCGCAATTGATGCCAAGACCTATCAAACCTCATCCGAATGACCTCAAATTTTGCAAACACGTAAAAAATGACACAACGGGCCTACTCTAATTTTCGAATTCCATTCCGACCCCGATATCAAGATTTTCACTGCCAACCAAAAAATGCTAAATTTTCATCTTCACCAATTCAAGCCTAAATCTACCACAGATCTCCAAATTACATTCCGAATATGCTACTAAGTCCAAAATCACTTAACGAAGCTATCCGAACCATCAAAATTCACATCCGAGACCTTCTACACATAAGTCAATATTTGATTAACTTTTCCAACTTGAACTTTCGAATGAGAGACTAAGTGTCTCATTCCACTCTAAGACCACACTGGAACACAACACAACCAATATGATACATTGAAATATAGCTGAACAACACATAAAGAAGCAGAAATGGGAAAAAACGGGTTATAACTCATGAAACGACTGACCGGATCGTTACACTTTAGATCTGAATTTTTTAAATCAAAATCGAGTAAGTGATTAAATCTGTTGTAAAAGCTTGATAGAAGCGAATCATGAATGCGAGTGCATTTGGATTTGATTTGACCGGAGCTTGATCGAAAAATTTTGAAGCCTAATTTGTGGAGAAGATCATCTCTTATTGCTCAAATTATTTGTTAGGTCTTGTTCGTATCATTGTACATAAGTTTTGGGTAAAATCTAAGTTCATTTTGTGAAGTTTTGGTTAAGTTAGACCGAAGAAATTACAGTTGACTTCGCGAAGAAGACAATCTGAGATTCCTTGACTTAATCGCTGGGATTTGTTCAAATTTTGGTTGAGAGTCTTTGGTTACAAATTGAGATTGACTGGAGAAGCTTAGGTTGAGTTCGGATTAAAATTTTGAAGCACTGGTTCCAAGAATTTGCTGCCTTCGAAGAACCTGTAACTTTCCGTTCATGCTAGCTTGTTGAATATTGACATACTTAAAAAATGCATAACCTTTACTCAAACCACTTAGATGGTCCTTTGTAACTTTAGCCATCACAATGATACCAAAAAGAGAGAACAAACTGATCATCATCATCAAGCGCAGGTGGCAAGTAATTGATGTACACAGTTAAATCTAATCCAGAGAAAGAGAGAGTACGGGTTATGAGTTTTGGTATCGTTGGGTATTGAGCATGGGTAACAAATTGGAGCATAAAATGGATCAAAAGCCTTCCACGTGGTTTCTCCATCAAATTAAGGGTATATTTGATCAATAGTTAGACGGTTGAGGTATATTCGATCATATAGTATAACAGCGGGTAACTTTAAGCAATATTCAATAATAACGGCATATATTTGGTCTTTTTCCGTAGAAAAATAACAAATAAAATTTTATCAATAAAATAAAGGATGGCTACTGAGCTATTTTTTAGGTATCACAATAAAATAAAAGAAACTACTCATTATATATAAATGAAAGAAAATACTTTTTCTACAATATCAAAATAAAATATTCTTTTTTTAAACGAATTTTTTTTTTGTACAATAAAAAAAAAGTACTCATTTTGTGAAAAAGAAAATTCTACAATATGAAAAGAAGTATTCATTTGTAAAAAAATGAAAATACCTTTTTAAATCATGAAAAAAATAAGTATTCTATTGAAATGAAAGAAAATATATGTTTTACATCATTCTGTTAAAACAAAAAAAAAACTCTATTTATAACATTAAAAAAAGTACTCTAAATTATATTTTTATTTAGGTATGGGTGGGTCAGGGTGGTGGGAGGTGTGTTGGGTTGGGTGGGTGGGAAGTTCTAATTTTAACATTATTCTATTTTTGCTAGTATTATAAGATGAAGAATTATCAAATAAAATTCTAAATTCAAATTGAGGAAAGAAATCATTTGGCATAATTGACATTTATTCAAAAATATAAGATAATTTTTATGTATGCGTGTTTAAAGATGAGAATATTGTAAAGATTTAGGTCAATTTGGGCCGGTTAGGTTATGTCCTATTGCTTATCATATCTTGACCTAGCACATCTTAACCCAAGTGAACTTTGGACATGATTGGGCAATGACCCATTTAATGAGTCAACATATCTTGACCTGCTCAAATACAGCCCAAACAATCCATTTGCCCCCGGTTAATATAGTGTTGTTTACATAAGGTGGCCACTCTTTCTGGCCTTGTATTAAGTTGGCTACTTTTTCAAAATTAGACTCGTGGTTTCAGACTGTGTGACCGTCTTCGAACTTCATATCACTGTTTTAAATTCTAATCTTGACTACTGGAAAGAGACAAAAACACACACATTGTTAATGGTAAGATAAATTAGTTAAAAAAACACATTCTTGAGCAAGCAATAGAAGAACTGCTGTTGCTAAAACAGAACGTCTATCCAGTCCTTTTAATTGCCATGATTACTAAAAATAATTAATCTGAGATACTTGTTATTTGGAAAAATCAAGATAAGACTAATTATATTTTTACCCACTCTAATTAATATAGTCCCTGAGCCAAGGGTCGATTTGAAACAACCTCTCTGCCCTTTCGGGTAGGGGTAAGGCCTATTTACATATTACCATCCCAGATTCCACTTTGTGAGACTATACTAAGTAATTGTTGTTGTTGTTATTGTTGTTGTCGTCTAATAAATATGGAGAGAAACTAACTGGTGAAAGGAAAGAATGGTTAAATTGAGATCTTAGTCAACTTATTCTTTTAGCTAATACATTTTTAAGGGGCGTGCAAAAAACATACACAACAAGTAAAAACAACCAGGGAGTATATTATAGCTACACTCACTAAAAAATGAATTATTACATACTATATTGAGTGTATGTAATGGTACTTTACACTCATTTATTGTTGTGGAGCTACATTTGGCCTACTATAAAAAATGTAGCTTTTAAAATATCTTTGCTAATTGAGCGGTATGAAATTTTAATCCCTTTAAGATAATGAATTTTAAATTAATAACTTTTACATATTCAAAAGTATCTTAAGATAAATATAAAAGTTATGCCAAACGTGTAATTTGTACATTAGCGACGTCTGTGATTAATGAAAACATCGGGGTGGTGGCGCAGTTGGCTAGCGCGTAGGTCTCATAGCTAAAGAGTAATCCTGAGGTCGAGAGTTCGAGCCTCTCTCACCCCATTGCTTTTTTTTAAATGTTTTTCTTTTATTCGCATTTCTACTTCTTCTCGCTATGTATATCGGAAGTTTCATTTGTTTATTGTACTGAGAAAAATATACACAAAGCTACAAATACTAATGAATTTTCGAGTTGGTCGAACTCTTTACGTTTTGAAAAATATACAATTTTAAATTTCTTTTTTATTATAATTTCTGCTTTATTATTTAACTTAAAAAATACAATGATAAGTAATATGCTATTATTCCTCTAAAAAGTGGAGCCAGGCATTTTAGATTAGAAAGACGTAAATACACAAAGAAGGATATATATATATACATACTTACGAGGTAAGTGTTTGATCTATCCTAGCTTGAGGGAATAAAAGTTGAGTTTATGTGATTAATTGTTATGTGTGGAGTCCGACATATGATGACGAGTATCTATACGTTGGGGGTCGAGTATGACTGTGGATCTTAAATGAATTAAATTCCTATTAATCTTATATGATTATTTGAAAGGAATAATTATTGAAAGGAATATATATATATATATATATATATATATATAACAAAAACCCAATATCCGCACTGTAATTTTCTGACCAGAAGATATCAATTAACTCCCGACGACAAAGGTGGTTCAACCACGTTAATTGAAAAGTTATTTTGACAATTGCTCTAATATATCCTCCCATGCTAAATTTTGAATTGGTCCGTAAGTTGCTCAAAGGTTATTGGTGGCAACTTTTTTTTAAAAAAAATAGTTGTTCATCGGTATTATCTACTAAAAATGGATGGGATGATGAACTTTTCAAAAATGACTTAAATATGGATAAGATACATATTATTCACTTAAAGAATGGATAACAGTGAGTTTAACTTGTATATTTATTGCAAAGACTCATTGGAGGTTTTTCATGTTTGAGAGACTACCAATATTTCTCCCAAAAGTAATCATTTAAGAAGCCACCGATAATATAAATATTCATATTATCCGCTGATTAACTCATTTTCTATTCTTCTTAAATATAGATCGGATCAAATATTTTTTCCTTTTTCGAGCCACCTATATCCGATCCGGTCCGCTCGTTTGCCACCCCAACTCAATATCTTTCCATTATGCCAAAGACTTGATTGTGGGATCATATATATCATGGCAAATTTGAACTTCAGCATTTCATATTAAGATTCTGAGTGCCAATTCAGCATCATACAAACTTTTGTGCCTTACAAATATTCAAATGATGACATCCACTCAAACTAGCACTCTTTATCTTCACTCTTTTCTCATGTTCCAAAAATGCTAAATATTCTACCAATTAACCATGTCTTTTCATCCTTTATTTGGTGGTTATAACTTAAAATCCACAAGACTTGGCCCCATTGTAAACTCTCAAATTGCTTCAAGTTGTTGATATTGTGACACTTTTGACAAGGGAAAGTTCTTGTTTTACTTTCAAGATTTTACATTCTATATCTAGAATGGAGAATAATCGGTTCGCGGATTCAACAAAATTCAGTACTTCGAGATTAATCTTTATATATGTATAAAGACAAGCATATATAAAATTAGATATATATTTTAGAACTTATTTTCTCAAATCAGAAGCCATAACGTATAAATTTTAAACTCGACACCGCTGAATGGTAATTTTAGGCATGAAGAAACTATCACATAGACAATTTTAAGGCATGCTACTAGGTTGTTAAATAATTATCCTAGTAGGGTTCTTGTCTGTCTGCAAGATTTTCTTGTCCCTTTAGTTCAATCCTTTTATTTTGCCCACCCTCAAAACTCCTACCTTGTAACCATTATTGGAATTTCTAGTAAAAAGAGGTGAATCACATCAAATTATTAAACTTTTCCACCTCTGTGCCTACCTTCATCATTCTTTGACATTCACCATTTAATTTCCTTTTCCCATAATATCCTACAGTAAATTTGCCATGTCACTCAAAAACAAGAAACAAGTGGAAGTACAATAATACATCCGGGTACTTTTCCTCACAAAAAGCTTTTGAAAATCTCATGGTACAAAGTACATTTGGGAGGTACTAATAAAAATTCATTGGATTTATCATGTGACAATTTTTGGGTAGGTAAGACACAACATTGAAAAAAAAAACCACACACATTGGCTTCTTATTCTGAGGGGATGAGGCATTGTTGCAACTATCACCTAAAAATTATATTGCGTATTTTTTTATGTTTATATATAAGTAGTTGAATTCACTTTATATAAAGAAAACTTTTAATGACGTAATTTTGAATCCCCGCGTTATTTCTGACTCAGACACGAATTGACTTAGAATGATAAAAAAGAGCAGTCTGATATACAAAGTATCCAATATTCACATAGGGTTCAGTGAAAGGCTGCACCCCTATGAATGTGATATAGACAGTCTATTCTAGTGCAAACATTAGTGGCTACTTTCACGTTTTAAACTTATAATTTATAGATCACACAGAGATAATTTTACGGTTGCGCTAGCAATCTCTTCTTACTTAGAATGATACACTCTAATAAATAATAGTATAAGTAAAAAGTAGAATGGTATAAGACATTGGAGCTCTATATTGCATGTCTAACAATTGTAAAGCAAGTGAATGCACCGACAACAGATGTATTTTTAAGCAGTGTGATTGGCCAGCAACTTCAGTGAAAACGTTGAAGACTTGAGAAAATGTTACATCCACGTAAATTTTATCACATTATCTGAGTGAGATTTCCTTAGTCTGATACAAGTTAAAGAGAAACATGGAGTTTTGAATAATAAATTAGAATTTAAATTCTAAATCCGCGTAATTACTAGGAGTCATGAAGACTCGAGAAAAAATTTAAGTTGGCATTATTGCTCGGCAGAGGTGGATCTTGAGTGTGTTTTGTGGGTTCTGCTCAATTTTCTTCGGCTTAATTACAATATATATATATATATATATATATAGAGAAAAAATTTATATACATAAATTATAATATAATAAGATAACACTTATTTGAACTTGACTGTAAATTATAAATTTGCCTCTATTTCTATTGGCCATTGGCTATTAAAAAGATGTTAGTTTTGTATTTTTTTACTCGTATATTTATGTTACTATTTGCTGTTTTTTTTTCTCTTCAGTTGTTATGTTGGATTGTCGGTGTTACTACTTCTTTTTATTTTTCTTGAGCTAACGGTATAGCTACGCATTCGGCCTAAACCGGCAACTTTGATTCAAATTCTGTATTTATCTTAAAATTATCATTAAATATGTATAAAATCTTAGTTTAAAAATCAGTAATTTAAAAAAAAATTAGGATTTCGAACCCATAAGCTTGAAATCTTGCCTCCGCTCTAGCCGAGGATCTACTGGAAACACTTCCCAAAATAGGGGTAATGTCTGCGTACACACTATCATCTCTTAATCCCAATATGAACTTACACTAAGTTTATTATTATTGTTGTTGTTGGTTCTATTTCAAGTTTAATTTAGAATTGGACAATTTTCTTTGGCAAATACTTGAAGTATAGCATGGCGGCTATGTCCAAATTCAGTTGATCAGCTGCTCTGTTCAAATAACTTTTGTAGATCACATCATGGGGTAATTGAACATCAAAGCTTTGAACCAATAATATATGTTGCAATTTCAACTGCTTTAACATTCCAATAGTGTCATCCACTATCAATTTTCTTGCTAGATATTTCCCAATTTCTTGCTATTAAAAGTGTGTTCTATCGAACAATTTATATTGTTCAACAAAAATGTTGGCTAGTAAACGCGGGTACCTTGTCATTTAACACGAGTAAAAAAAATATAATGATAGCTAGGAGAACTAGCGAGACAATTATAACGATTCTGTTTCAAGTCTAAATTGGTTGAGGTTGAATGTGTAAAATCCTAATTAGTGAATTTTGATATATTATATTCACGTATAGGATAAAAGTTAGCTTGGGTATTGAGTGGGATTCGCCCCTGATTGTAATATTTAATATAGGAATTGATAAATTTTAAATTTTGAATTCGACTATATTGATGGCCACTTCAACTCAACACAAAACATCTCGTAAATATCTAAATTTGGTTGCGATATACTTGCATGATCGTGGTATCTCGTATCTTTCCTTAATTTTCAAAGGTCACATGCAACCATCAGTTATTAGTCCGTCTAAAACCATCGAGTAATTGTTTCCTGTTAAGTTACTGTTACAGTGCACCCGCTACCTTTAAATCCTGGGTCCGCCTCTATCCGTGTATTTTACGAGTAACTATGGTGATTTTTTTATTTTGTTAAAGTAGGTGTGGTGAAATTGACACAGCAACATGATGTTTCTGGTGGGACTTAAAGTAAGGATTCTTCATGTTTAATCAAATCTCAAATGGGGTCAATTCATGTTGTTTCAAGATTCATCTTGTCCCTTGTTTTTAACTACCCAACTAAAGTCTTACCCTATGAGGCTAGGAATATGACATCCATTTTTCACACATAATCTATGGCTGGTAGTTGTAGCACCACTTAGAACATATACACTATTTCTTCCATTTCAATTTAGATAAAACAGTTTAACTCGATATAAAATTTAATAAAAAAAATTATAATTGTGATCTTAAAGTTAAATTATTTTTAATCGTAGAATATATTATTCCTTTTTAACGAACTAATAAAAAAAATATGTAATCTAAATTAATACAGATATTCTCTTTAGAGCCCAATTATATAGTTGATCGCAATTTATTTGGAAAAGACGTTGTTGTTAATTTGCTATCATCATCGTGGTTGTCGCATCTTCCCCATTCTTGGGCAATAGTGGCAAAGTAATTGTAATCAAGATGTATAAATATTAATATTAATAATATACAATTAAACCTCAATTCCAAACAAATTAGAGTCGGTCAAGCCTTATTCCGATAAGATTTAATTTGAATTTTTCTCCTAACATTCTTGTAAAACTAAATTATTTGGATGTTACTCCAATGTACACCTCTTATATGTAGGATTCTTAATTATCTCACTAAAATTAAAAAATAAAACATCTCTTCACCCCATTTGTGAAGTATAATTCTTGAAGGTACTAATAAATGCATATAATGGATTCACACCAAACATTTTGAAGATTTGAAGAGTACGATAGAAACAACATGAACTGTCAATTTCCAAGATTATGGATCACTAACATAAGTTTGTGTATCAATGTGACAAATGTACCTTAACCCTTTCTTTTTGGTAATTAACCTTAACCCTTTCCTTTTGCATATTTTACTTTATAGTTTTTCAACGTGACAACAAGTACTTGTCCAACTCAAAACAGTGTTATTTTTTTGTTTGACTTGATCCAAAGGTATTAGTAAGTACCTATCTAACACCACCGAGGGTTATGATAGAAGAAATAACTACAACAGTCCAGTAAAATTTCACTAGTAGAATCTGGGGAGGATAGTGTGTACTACACCTTACTTCTACCTCAAAAGGGTAGAGAGGTTGTTTTTAAAAGACCTTCGGCTAAAGAGAACAAAAAGACAAAATAAGACAATATTAATATTATCATAGAAATCATAGGAAAAATAGGAATAACATGAAATCCAGAAGAAAGATGCAAAGCACAAGCGATAGCTAGTAAATAGGTCATGCAATGAAAAACAGTAAGACACAATATCCAAAAACCCTACCTGACTAGTCTCACAAGGTATTGAGTATGACAAAACTCAACTACCTCCTAACCTACAACCCTAATACTTGACTTCCACAACTTCCTATCACGTGTCATATCCTCGAAATCTGAAGCCTCGCCATATCCTGTCCGATCACCTATCCCTAATACGTTTTAGGTCGCCCTCTACCTCTTCTCGATCCCTCCATAACTAGTCACTCACACCTCCTTACCGGAGCATTTGGGTTTCTCTTCTGAACATACCTGAACTATCCAAGCCTCGCTTCCCGCATCTTGTCATCAATGGGAGCAACAAACATCTTCTCCCGAGTTTCATCATTCCTAATCTTATCCATCCTAGTGTGCCCGCACATCCACCTCAACATCCTCATTTCTGTTACTTTCATATTATGGATATGTGAGTTCTTAACAGACCAACACTCAGCCCCATATACATCATGGTCGGTGTAACTACCGCATTATAGAACTTACCTTTGAATATCGTTGACACTCTCTCGTCACACAAGACTCCAGATGCTAACCTCAAATTCATCTATCCTACCTCAATACAATATGTGACATCCTCGTCGATTTCCTCTCCCATTAGATAGCTGGCCCAAGGTACTTGAAGGTGCCTATACTTGGGATGACCTGTAATTCAAACCTTACATCCACGCCCACTTCTCCCGACTTAGCAATGAACTTACACTTCAGGTATTCCGTCTTCGTCGTGCACATCTTGAAACCTTTAGACTCGAGAGCCTGTCTCTAAACCTCCAGTGTCTCGTTAAGACCGGCTCGCGACTCATCAATCAGAATTCTGTCATCGGCGAATGCATTGTGGCATCTCTCCTTGAGGTGTGTTAATGCATCCATCACCAAAGCGAATAAAAACGCACTGAGTGCAAAACCTTGGTGTAAGCCTAGCCATTACAACTGGAAAATGGTTAGATTCGCCTTCTACTGTCCTAACCCGAGTCTTAGCCCCATCTTACATGTCCTTAATCAAAAAAATTATGATAAAAAACATTTTCCTGCGATCGACATGAATTTTATTTGTTGGGATCGCAATGTGAATACTAGATACCGTAGAGAAAATCAAAAAATAAGATTCCCATATGTCTAGGGGCGGAGCTAGCCTTTCGCGTATAGTTCGAACAAATCAGTAGCTTTCGTCCATACTCTATATTTATCTTATGAAATGCATTGAATATATACAAATTATTAATTTAGAATTTAGTAACTTAAAAAAACTAGAATTTCAAATCCGTAAGCTTCAAATCCTAGCCCCGTCTGTGCATATATCATCTGCATTTATGACTCAACGGTCCTCATACTTCACCTTCTCTTACTCAATTAGCAAATATCCAAGAAATTGTTCTTCTGCAAATTACATAAATATTATTCCATTCAATTTTACCCATTAAGAAAATATGAACTCCTAGAGAAAAAAATATCTTCACTAAATTACCTTTAATTAATTGTTACATTGACACATTGGGATATGTAAATAAGAGCAAATTCTAGAAAAATAAAATTAGTTTACACTTATTTTGCTAAATAAAAAACCCAAAAGGTCGGGTGAAATTAAAAATAGTTAGCTTTACAACTGGTAATTGAAAAATAGCCACAGTTTCAAAAGTAATTGAAATTTAGTCACTTTTCATGTAAAGATAAATCTAAACGAAAATACTATTCAAAATCCGAGAAATACTCCATCATAATATATTGGAGTTCAAATATTTTAAATGTGACATTCTAGTATAATATACCGGTTTAGCATATTATGTTGGAAGTTCATATACATGTGCTCCAATCTCCATTATATTATTTGGATTTTTCCGTGCCACTATAAAATAACATATATTTTTCAGTGATTGTGCAACGGTTGAATATTTTTTAATTATCAATTTAAAAATTAGCTAGTCATACTATTTTTATTAAAATATCACTTATTATAGACCCAAGAGAGTATAATATCAATTGTAAGTACACAAATCCACTAGCTAATTAATGACATTTTAATTGCATTCTTGAGTTCCTAAAAGTTTGTATTTTTTCTCTGAATTAACAACATAACGCCGTCTTGTCTCCCTAAAACCAGACCCTGTATTTTAGGTACAGGCAGTTTTCCCTATTAATTAGGCGAGTTAATAATAGCTTTTTCTGAAAAAAGTGCGACCCTGATGATGAAAAGGACGTTTATTTAATTATTGGACACAATAAAATGGTCCATTATTAAAGAAAAAAAAAAGAGAAAAGAAATTCTCGATCAATTTCATAGTATTATCTTTTCTTTCTTTATCTTGTGTAGCTCTTAAAAGAATATGTTATTGCCTCAATCATTTGAATGGGTGTTTAAATTATCACTTTTTACCTTTAAACTTTTTTCTTAA
This sequence comes from Nicotiana noctiflora, assembly GCA_032618575.1. Classification (NCBI taxonomy): domain Eukaryota; kingdom Viridiplantae; phylum Streptophyta; class Magnoliopsida; order Solanales; family Solanaceae; genus Nicotiana; species Nicotiana noctiflora. The sequence goes on along the minus strand of JASVEL010003711.1, from coordinate 276,885 downwards.
TAAACACTCGACTGTTAGAAGTAACAATAATATATTTAAAAAAAAGGTTCTAAATGACTTTAAAAAAAAATATTATTTACTAAAATGAACCAAACTTGTTCCCTTTTATGTCATAAGAAAATTGTATTATTTCAGAAATTTGTTTAAGATCACACACATGATCTTTTGCTTCTTTTTATCGGATCCGACTCCTTTCCTTTTATTCTTTTTTCTATTTTAAATTTTTTTTCACTTGGATGAATAACAAGAGTCATATTTTGATATTAATAATTTAGATTTAACTAACAAAATTAATATAAATTATTGTTAGGATAATAAATCAGATGGAAGTTTTTTAGCAATAGCAATTATTGTCATGAATTAAACGGTAAAATAGTCATTTTAACTATAGAAATATGGATTATTACACAAATAGCCAGCCAAATGCAATATTTATTTTTTAAGTCGTTATGTATAGATTATACGTCGATGATTTTTAATTTAAGAGAACAAGTGGATAACTATTTGATTGTTATAGATCCAAATAGGGATGACAAAATGGTTAAAAGAAAATAATTAACCATCCATATTATATACTAGAAAATGGGTTGGATAATAAACTTTTTAAAAACGGGTCAAATGTGGGTAAACACCATATTATTCATTTAGAAAATGGATAACCAATGGTAACCAATAGATAACCAATGTGTCTAACTTTTACATTTGTAAAGTCTCAAATTAAGGGTTCCTCAAGTTAGAGAGACTAAGGGTGTGTTTGGTTAGAGAGTAGAAAATTATTTTTTTTTAGGAAAATATTTTGTATGCAACTCTCCTCACCCCTCCCCTCCCACCCTTCCCCCACCCATTCCATAAGTCTCTAAAAATTGACACAATCTAAAAGAATTAATGTGACGTTTTACTTTTTAACGCAAAAAATCGCGTATTTTCGAACCTGTAAACTTTATAATTTTTAAATCCGAAAACTTCCAAACACATAAACATCCGAACTCATAATTTTGGAACATATAAATTGAAAAATATTTTCCAAAAAATATTTTCCTTCATACCAAACATACCCTAAGAGTTCTCCCAAAAATGGTCATATACAAGAAATCATAGATCCATCGATTAATTTATTTTCTATCTATATTAAATACTCCCTCCGGTCCAAAATAATTGATTTTTGGCCCTTTTTTTGTGATCCAAAATAAGTGATTTTTCCGGATTTCAAGAATGACTTAATGATGTTTTTCTTACATTGTCCTTGGAGTAAATAGTGTTGGAATATGTGTTAGGAGTGTTTATGTGAGATAGTAAGATTAAAATGGTCAATTCTATTGCTAATTAATGTTAAAAGGTGACTTTCTTAATAAAAAAAAAAAAAAAAAAAAAAAAAAAAAAAAAAAACTTATTTTGGACAGGAGAGAGTATAGATCAAGTATGATAATTTACCCCATTTTTTCATTAACTGATCCGCCAGTTTGACACTCTTAGAGCCAAATATGGTTTGACCCTACAGTCACACTCTAGAGATTAGAAAAGGTTTAAATAAAGCAAGAAAGAGAAGGCACTTTTTAAGTGTGTAAGTTTTGTCCCTCTTTTCACGGCTTTTCTTGCAACAATTGTAATTCCATTATTCCTCTTCTGTTCTATCTCTTTCTGTTTACAGTGAAAAAGAGAAACTGTATTTGTTTTTTTTCCGTGTAAGTGAGAAATAAGACATACCATCCATCATTGTATAAAATTATAAAGAGCTACAGAAAAAGCCAAAGAACCCTCTTTTTTTCTCTCTACAATCGATTACTCAAGCACACTCTCATTCTTTATTCTCAGTAGTTCTTTACACATAATTCACTAACACATTTCTTGAATTTTTATGTCAATACCAATAGAGAACCATGTTTCTGCAATGGAAAGTGAGAACAAAAGTAAAGACTTGACCTTTAAAGCCACTGAACTAAGGCTAGGTTTACCTGGTTCTGAATCACCAAAGAGAGACAATAGCAATGGAGTTAAAGATTTGAAATTGTTTCCTTCTGGAGCCAAAAGGGTGTTTTGTGACACTATAAATGGTAATTCTGGGACATGGGGTTTTGGTTCTGAGGTTAATTTGGGTAAAGATTGTGGCTTTATTAACTCTCCTAAAGGTGTCAAAGTTGGAAGCAAGATTCTTGGCTCTAATGCTGTGAAAGAGGCTGCTCCAAAATCACCAAAACCAGTTCAAGAGAAAAAGGCTATGAGTTCTAGTAAAAATGGTCATGGGGTTGCTCCAGCTGCAAAGTAATCTTTTTTTACCTTACCTTATAGTAGCATAGTATGATTAGTTTTTTGTATGTCTTTAATTTCCTGCTTAGACTTATTGTTTCCTTATCTTCAGTGTTAGAAACTGTTTTTGGTTGATCCATTAGAGTATAATTTTGAGGATTGTGTCCATAATTTTCCTTTTGTTTTACTTGCTCAACTTTTAAGCATCACAATTTTATTGTTGGAGAATACTATGATTTATTTTGTATTGTGAGGATTCAACATAGAAGGGGAGCCTTGGCGCCAAAGTTGCCGTGGTGTGACCAAAGTTGCCTGATCAGGATGTCAGGAGTTCAAGTTTCGGAAACTGCCTCTTGTAGACACATGCAATGTGGTCCGGCCCTTCTACGGACCCCACCACATCGCGGGAGCTTAGTGCACCGAGCTGCCTTTGTGAGGATTCATCAGAAAATTTTGACTTGTGTTATGCTATCACAATCCTCTAGTAGATTTTATTTCTATTTTTATGTTTGGTATTAGTATTGGTCTTGGATGAGCTTAACATGGAGCAACATGGTTAGTGACTATTCATATAGTCGACCCCAACTCGCTTGGATTTGACGCATAGTTGTTGTTGTAACTTTAATTAAATCTCTGATAAATTGGTTATACTGTTATTCCTTTTCTCTATGTTTGGTTGACATGTAATCCGTCCTGCCGCTGGTCTTAATCTTTGCTCTAATTTTGCATCTAGCTATTCAGTTTTGACCTTAAGAAGCAAGATAATTACAACAACAAATGAATTGAAGCTTCTTTTATTATCTGGTCAGGGCACAAGTAGTGGGATGGCCACCAATTCGATCTTTTAGGAAGAATATGGTTAGTAATAATCCTCCCAAGACCGAGGACGATGCAAATGGTAAGCTATTAGCAGGTTGCCATTATGTCAAAGTTAGTATGGATGGTGCTCCTTACCTGAGAAAGGTTGATCTTACAATCTACAACAGCTATAATGATCTTTCTTCAGCATTGGAGAAAATGTTCAGTTGCTTCAAAGATGGTAATGTTTTATGAGAGCATTACATGTTAATTATTGGTTTTTGTTTGTTATGACTTTTACCGGTGACTCGGTGAGGGAGATTGCGCTTTGTGTTATTGTTCTTGTGTGAAATGTTGAATGAAGTGTGATGGTAGTCTGATGAGAAGCTTTTGACTGCATAAATTTTGTTATCTACTTCCCGATAGTACGTTGTACTGAATTTTCCATCTTCTAGAGGGTCAATTGTTGAAGGGAAGCCTTAGCGTAACCGGTAAAGTTGTTGCCATATGACCAGAATGTCACGGGCCGTGGAAACAAGATCTTGCAGAAATGTAGGGTAGGACTGCGTACAATAGACCTTGTGGTCTAGCCCTTCCCCGTACCATGCGCACAACGGGAGCGTAGTGCACCGGACTGTCCTTTCTTTGTTTTAGTGGACTAATTGTTATATGCTGTCACTGAACTGACTTTAAAAAGCTCAAACTCAAATTGGTACCTTCTGTTGTTGAAAATATATTCTTTTTAGTTATCTGAAATTTCAATATTCTTTATCTTGATCAAGGATTTAAGCCCTTAAAGGCAGCTAAATATGCCGCTTCAGTTGGGATGTGTATGTTTTCAATTGCTTGCAAATCCTAAAAAGCTGTTCTTTTGCAGCCTAAAGAAAGATAATGTGCTTAAAAAAGGTGGAAATCTATAGCTGAGTAAAATTGTTGGTATCATCTATTTGATTGAAAGAATAGTATTATACAGAAACCAAGTTCCGCTACATCCTACTAACATGAGTTTTCTTTTTCTTCTGCATTAAGGGCTGTTAGTTTTGACCTTTATCTATAATTTATGTAGGTCAATGTGGAACTCAAGTCATTTCTAGCAGTGATGGACTAAATGAAAGTAAATCGGTGGATCTTCTACACGGATCTGAATACGTTCTTACGTACGAAGACAAGGATAGTGATTGGATGCTTGTTGGTGATGTCCCATGGAAGTAAGTCTGACATCAAATCTTGAATTCTAAACGTTTCCTGAGAACTTTCTTATAGCTCACAAACAGGTTAGTTCATTAGCGCTCTAATGCATTAATCTGATTTTGAACCTGTCTAGAAGATGGAGGAGTGGTATAAACTGTCCCTGTGCACACTACAATTCATACTTCGCCTCTCAAACTTAATAAATTTATTATGAAAGTTATCCTATATTTTTCTGTCTTGTGAAGATCTCATCGTGTCTTCAGATGTATTCCAAGAGAACAACAACCCAGTAAAATCCCACTAGTAGGATATGGGGAGAGTATTCCAAGAGAGTTTAATTGTTCATTAATCCAACATTTCCGTCAACCTGCCCTATTTCTACTCAAATGGACAGGTTGCGACTTAGTGATGAACACTAATATCTATGACGGACATTGCATATATTCTACTGGAAATCATGCAAGTTTTATGTCCGACTTTTTTGTTTATTTTATTTAGTTGACATTTGTGATGCTGTTATGTTTGAACTAGTAGATTCTGTAGCTTTTTGAATACTTTTGGTGCTATTTTTCTCCTCTACCAGAATCTATAACCTATTTTTACTATGCAAATTATATTTGTTATACTTGGCGTTTGTAGGATGTTTACAGAGTCTTGCAAAAAGCTGAGGATCATGAAGAGTTCAGATGCAAATGGTTTAGGTAATTACATTTTGCTGTTATTAGACACTCTATTTCATTGCATGAAATCAGTTTCATCTGAAAAAATGCGCGTGAAATTTATCTAGTACAAAGGCTACTTTCTCAAGGTAAATGTCGAAAACTGAGTAATGCAGAATGAATCTTGTATTATACTATATGACATATAACATGCAGTATGTTCATTTGCTGCAGCTCCACGAGCCATAGAGAAGTGCAAAAATCGTTGAAAATCTACAGTAGTCTCGCTGCAAATTATGTTCCTACAAGCAATGAGAAATGGAAATTCAGGTGTCTAGGCTCTAGCTTTCTGATATATGTTAAGAGTAGAAGACCAAATTCAGATTTGAAGGTGGGCACCAGGATATTAAGTTTCTTTGTCTTAAGTGTATTTTAGTGTACTGGGTAACTAACTACTATTTTGAGTTACATATTCATAATATCCAAGAGTATTCTAGCCTTTGTAGGGATACTATGTTATTCTTCTCTGTGTTCTTAGTGCTTGAGTCTCCTAAACTTCAATAATAAGATATGTAAATGTTGTCTGTCAGTCATTTATTCTCCCTCTCTTTCCCTCTTTGTCTATATCTATGTTGCTCGAACTCTCCGAAAATATCGTTGGATGTGTGTCGGATTCCAAAAGTAGTGTATATTTAAAGGATCCGACACAAGTGCGACACCATTTTAATTAGTGGAATTTAGTAAACTGAAAATAAGGCAAGTAACCTTCTATAGTATGTTAAATTTTACTGGTTGTGTAAAAATTCATTTACACTGTTGGTGGATATAAGATAAATCTTTTTATCATTTGATCACTTGTTTAGAAGAATGATGGTTGTTGAGGAGACATTAACGGTTTGATCTTCAAGGTAAACATTGAAGTACCAAATGCTAAAATTTAGTGGGAATTGAATACACATTTTGTAGAGTAAATATAGCATAAACTCTACCAATCCGGTAGAAAAATGCTGATAACTGTGTGCAGATCAGGGGCTATTTTTCAAATAGCGTCAATTTGGGGACATCTTGGCTAAGATCAGCTCCTTATGGGGCCATAAGCCATTCATGTCAATCACTCTATGCTTCTAGCACTTCAAATTTCTCAGCTCAAAGTCCGCCCAGTATAATCCATATCTTTAGTAAAAATAGCATGAGCTAGCCAGTTTTCGGACTGATCATTCAAAAATAGTCAACGTTTGCAAAGTCATTGAAAAATAACTATTATTTTGCTGCAATACGGAAAGTTTTAGCATAACATACTAGAGATCGGTATACTTATATATAAACTTCCAGCATATTATGCTGGAACTCCAACGCGCGAAAAATTTCAGTATAATATACTGGAGCTCCAATATATTATACTGAAATTCTAGTATACTTATGCTAGAACTTCAGTATAATATATTGGAGTATTGTCCGTAACTTCGGAAAAATATATGTATATATTTTGATTAGAAATCTAGGATTCAAATCGAGGCAGTTGCAGTATTGGTCAATTTTAGGGTACAACTTGACTTTTAGTGTGCTGTCTCGGTTCGATTCAAATTTTTTATTCGACAACTCTCATCATAAAGCTGTAACAAAAATTCTTCATGTGAGACGCCTTTCGTCATGGGCCTAGACCACCGGATCCGGATTATCTAAATTTTTTACAAGATGCCAAATACATCCTAAGACTTAGGACTCATTAAAAAATAAACCATAAGAAAGTTTAGCTACAGAGGGTAAAGAGAGGGGCGGACGAGAGTTTTAATAGTTCTCTTCCTATTCCATAATGGTCTGCGAGGACAATTGTGCCCCGCCACCTTCAAATTCTAGGCATGCCTCTAGTAGCAAGTACTCGATGAAATTGGTCCAGTGGAGGACGGGTGAAATTCAAGAATAGCTAGATTTACAAGTTGTAATTGAAAAATAGCCACCATTTCAAAAGTAATCGAAATTTCGTCACTTTCATGTAAAGATAAATCCGAACGAAAATACTGCTATAAAAATCCAAAAAATATTCCAGCATAGTATACTAGTCCAGCATAATATGCTAGAAGTTCATACACACGTGCTCCAATCTCTAGTATATTATCCTGGACCTTTGAGTGTATTGAAATTCCAACATAATATGCTGGAAGTTCATACGCAGGTACACCAATCTCTGGTATATTATGCTGGAACTTCCGTATTGTAACTAAATAGTGGCTATTTTTTAAAATGGCTTTGCAAACACAGTCTATTTTAATTACTAGTCCGAAAACTGGCTAGCCCGTGTTATTTTTACATGGTGAATTTACAGACACTTGTGGGTGCTTGAACACCCACTACAACATAATGCATCTATAGCTATGAAATATATTGTAGCTAAATATAAAAACTTCTGTGGCTAAACACTTTAGCCACAATATTTTTTTCCGTAGCATTCGTAGCTAAATGTAGCGTAGCTAAAAGTTAGCTACAAACTTTACATGATCCGTGGCTAAGGATTAATACTTATTGCCACAATTTTTTTTATGTTGTAGCTGTAATGATAAAAATTTCTTGCCACAGAGTATATCTTTGTAGCAAGTGATTTTATTCTTTTGCCACGACAAATAAAATTTATAGCTATCTTCATATTGTAGCCACAAAATTTTGTGTTTGTAGCAAAAGATTTAATTTATTTGTCACGCAAGCTCAACTTCTGTGGCTAAACTTATAATATAGTCTCGTAGCAATAGTACTTGTGATTAGCTATGAATTCAAAAGTTCATAGCAACACATTAAAGTATTTGCCACGATAATTTTTATATCATAGCTAAGAATTCATACTTTTAGCTATGAATTCCATAATTTCATAGCAATAAACTGAAGAATTTTTCATGATCAACTTTAGCCACAAGAATTTATGTATTGTAGCTAACAATCCATATTATATCATCAAATATATAAAAAAAGATTAGCAAAATATTTTAAATTTTATTAAATAAATGATATACATTAGTAAGAATAAATAATTAAAGGTTAAACAATATTATTCAAGATAAATTAGAATACTAAAATGTTGTTATACTCAAAACATACGATATGTTTTACAAGAAAAAGAATAATTCATACAGATCCACACTACATAACTATTTTACAACACGAGTAATAAAATTCTAAAAAAAAAAACTAGCTAATGTGAGTCTGGATAGGGATGGTAACCATCAGCGGACAGTAAAGAGAAATGAAAACTCATAAGTGCTCCAATGCTTTTCTAATACCAGGTTCCGATGGCGAATTGAAAGACATTAATCGATTGTATTTGTACCCTGTGCGTGAAAGAAATTGTTGTTTTTGTGGATATCAAGAAGCACGCAACAAAATAAGATCTTATAGCACTCCATCGATTATTTCACCTGGTGACACCACCTCCTGATCCAGCAAGATTGCCTTGTTACCCTCTTGATCTTGCAGGACTGTCACCTTTCTACAACTATGAAGGAGTCATATATTCTAACCTGTATACAAAAAATGACATCGACACCACAAGTTTAGTACATTAGTTAGTTGGGACTTGTCAATCACATTTAAACTAAATAACATTTCCTTTTGTAGGGTAAGATTCTGCCAGAAACAATAACCTGCTTCTTTAAAACCTTAAGATTATTAGTGCAATGTATATACCAAAAAACTACAAACCGTTCAAAACATAAGTCTTATTTAGCAGTTCTTAGTTTGAAGCACAACACTACTAGAAAATACTACCAACCTCATAAGCTGCATTTCTTCTTAAGCTCGTAATTGCCAAAAAAATTATATTCTCATATTTCTCTGCTCAAGAAAAGAGCATAAGCTAAACCAGTTCAACATCACGCCCGTTCTAATAACAAACAATACTAGAGTAAAATACAATTATTCTAAATAAATTTTCAGAAGTCCTAAAGATTTTAACAAGAACTTTGTAAATACTCCATCCTTCACTAGGTAGTATATCCAATTGATTTTGTTTTCAGAAAGAGTGAAGTATCATACATACCTCATGATTATTATACTTGTGTGTTTCTACGTTGATACCCATAACACAAGTGCCTGAAAAGACAAATTCGGGTTTACTTAAAAAGAATGAACCTAATCTACATACTGCAACATAAATTTGGAACATATGCTTACAAATGGTTATGCTAATGCATCCCATAATTTTACCCTTATAAGCTGTTGGAGTATTTATACGGTATATTTGAGAAGCTTTTCCATCATCTCAGTAAATTCATTGGATAGCGTCTAGAAGTATTTAGGAGTTATGAATTTATCCTAATTGTTGAATTGAAGTTTTAGAAATAAAGGAATGGTAATATCTTAAAAACCAACTCTTCTTCACCTATTTGCATCATTGCTAGATTCCACAAAAAGTACAAAAATATATAGGAAGCAAAGATGCATTTCCATATGACCATTTATTTAGTAAGTTGTACATCAAATGAATGCATATACTCACCCTGTATATACTCACCCTGTATCCACTCAACTGATCATCAAGTTTGGGTGAATATTGTATCTCACCAACTCATTTACTTTCTGCAATTATTCACATAGATATTAGCGACTATAACTGTGAACAGTACATACTATAATAGAGAAGATTTATTAGTATATTTGTTTTGTATGTGCATATAACTGTAAACAGGGTACAACCCAAAAGCCATTTAAGATCCTCAATCTGCAAATGAAGATAATGAAGAATATACAATATACAAGAAAATAGAAAAACTAATTTAAACAAATTACAAAAGGTAAATATAGGCAATATAAAAGGCTTGTTCAGGCTTAGTACTACAGAATTAAGATTCAACTACTAATTTCCATACACCAAACTAATTTAAACAGATTACAAAAGGAAAATACAGGAATTAATATATACGAAAAAGGCCCTCCATTCATAATAGGGGAGATTCCTAATTTATTGCTTTGAATTTGGCAATCTTTTAAATTCTTGGCACTTATCAATATAGCTAAAGTCGGGATTGCCATTTCACTATCATAATGTAATATTGAAACTGAAAGGAACTATTCTCGATCAAGAATACTACGAAAGCATGGAAAAAATCGAAATAATTAAGAGAGGAAAAAAAATCTAGGGTGGCCATACCTTAACAATTTCTATTTTCTAAAACAAGAGGAACGAGTGTTTAAGGGATAGTTGCTTACTATCCCTGTGCATCTACATTTCTGTTTTCTAAAACAAGAGGAAAGAGGAACGAGGGTTTTAGAGTGGGGAAGGGTTAGAGTATGAGATGTGCGGATATTTTTGGGAGGGAATGGGTTTGGGAGTCTAAATATTTTAGGTCTTAAAGGGAATGTAGAGATTTGGGCTTTAATCTTTTACTTTCTAAATAGATAATATAGTACTCAATAGGATTGGACTTTAAAATAACGGGATGAGCCTCGTATAAGAATAAAAATACGCGGGGCCGCCATATGAACGTTAATAAATGTTAGACTCGGGAAGACCGTTTAGCGAATTTCACGATCTTTCCTAAAGATAATAAGACGTAGACGATATAGGCACGACTAAAACATACATTCCTAAATATGAGCGCACATTTATGTGACTCAAATCTTAAATCCCGGCGAAGCTGAAACGTATTAAAGTCACAGGCGTACTAATTGCGGTGTGACACGAAATGCATTTTCGTGACGTTGCAAGATGTTAAAATATCAAAACGGGACATTCACATTCTGTAAAAGCATATAATAAAATCAAATAAGTCAAAAAGGATAGTTGAGCGACCGTGCTAAAACCACGAAATTCGAGAGTGCCTAACACCTTCTCCCGGGTTAACAGAATTCCTTATCCGGATTTCTAGTTTTGCGGACTGTTTAAACATAGTCAATTTCCTCGGATTCGGGATTAACCGGTGACTTGTGACACCATTATCTTCCCAAGTGGCGACTTTGAAAATCTAAATAAATCCCGTTCCGATTGTCCTTAAAGTGAAAAAACTCCTTCCTCGTTGTTATTATTATATCCTATCCTGGGGTGTATTAGTAATTAACGGGGTATACCTTATCCTTTCGAAAAAGAGGTAGTAAAAAGGGAGGTGTGACAATATATAACATTTAACATCTAAATTTTATTTTGTTTTTGATTAAAATATATCCAAAAAAAATTAAATTTATTTATGTCATCAAAGATAATAACATAATTTGTTTTTAAAATTTTAAATGATAATCCAATTTTATTAATTAAAAAATTAAAATTTAAAAAATCTAATGCATTATCAATAAGGTGGAACGTATGAACAAATATTAAAATATAAAAAGTTTCAACTTTTATATTTTTCAATGTTTTTTTTCATAGTTAACAGAATTTTTTATGTTCCCGTTTTTTTTTTCCACTAAAATTTAGAAAATTTATTAAAGGTACGTCTCCAAAAAATATAATTATATTATTTTTTACTCTATAAAATAATAATCATATAGAATAATTAGTATATAGATATTTAACCAAGTAGTGTGGGTAAATTAGTGCAATTGTTATATCATATTCCCCTATCATGTCAATTATGCCTTAGTTTCAAGTATCCGTCATTTGGCCACCTAGGCGGATGTCACTGCCCTAATGCCTTTTAAACCATTAGATACAACTTAAAATTTTTATCTCTTAGCTTAATGTAGTTGCATTTTCAATTAGTAGTTTAATAAAAAAAATAGAAGAGTTAATACCTTAAAACTTAATCATCTGCATTGCTACGCCTAGTAGGCCACTAGAGTTATTTATACATGTGCAACAAAAATGCACAGAAGTGCAGTATCAGTACGTAATCAACGTGGACTCAATGAGTATCGCATAATCTCGAAGAAGTAGAGACGAGATGTTTATTAATAAAATTATAAATAATTTGATATAGATAACAACCATATTAAATTCATATTACTTAATGTAATTAAATATATGAAAATTGTTTAAAAATGTAACAACTATTTCCACATTTTTCATATATCTTGAATTAAAAATATGCATTTAGCTACAAGATGTTATTCCAATAGTTTAATGTGGCTAAGAGTTTACTATTTTTATGGTTAGTTTTAAATCATGGAAAAAAGTTAATGATTAGCTACAAAATTTTATCATATCAATAAAATTGTGGATATGTCGTTTCCCATAAAACTAATAATTATATCTACTTATTAGCTAAAAATTGCTATAATTTTTAAAACTTGAAGTAAATTTTTTAGGACAAATATAAATTGACCGGTTGGGCAAAATTAATTGCATTCTTTAGCCTAGTATATAAAATATGTATATTATATGTATATGATACACATATATACAAAGGAGATATATTTTATCGATTATTATTTTTGGGAACGGCTAAAAATATATGTTTCTCATCAATATTTATTTAGATACAACATTTAATTTCAAACATATTTAGTTTGGTAACAAGGTTACTTGCGCTATAGAGAGCTTCAATCGTGGCAAAAATGTATTATTAGCTACAAAATTTTATTGTAATAATAAATTTGTGGCTATATCCTTTAGTCATGACAACAAACTGCGGCTATTAAGCCAAATGTGGCAATACTTTTTTTATAACTTGAAGTAAAAATATTTATTTAACAATAATATTTTATTTTAAATAATTTATTATGACTAGAAGGTTACTTTTACTATAAACTTTAACTCGTGGCCAAATTATGTGACTAGTTACGAAATATTATCATAGCAATGAATCAGTGACTATATAATGTCATCATGACAACTAATTGTAGCTATTAAGCCAACTGTTGTCATATTTTTTTTAAATAGTTTAAAGTAAAAATATTTATTTTGTTACAACATTTTGTTTCAAATAGTTTATTGGGAAAAAATGGTTACTTTTGCTATAGTAAGTTTTAACCCGTGGCAAAAATATAGATTTAGCTATGAAATTTTATCATACAAATAAATATGTAGCTGTATCATTTTGTCATGATTATTAATTGTAGTTGTTAAGTCAACTATTGCCACGATATTTTATAACTTGAAGAAAAAAAATATTATTTAGCTATAATATTTTGGTTTGAATAATTTATTGTGTCTAAAAGATTACTATTGCTACAAAACTGTTAACATGTGGCAAAAACTTGTGATTAGCTACAAAATGTTATTGTAGCAAAAAACTTGTAGCTATTTAGGTAATTATAGCCACGATAGTTAGCAATCGTAGCAAAAATAAGGAATTAGCTTCACTAATTTAATTTTCGTAGCTATGAAATTTTATGATTTTATAAATAGCTATGAAAATGTTATTTCTATAACTATTGTTAGGTATTAGCCACGATTTTTTAATCTGTAACCGAGATTTCGTAGCTATAGATATATTATGTTGTAGTGACCCATTATTTTAATTTTGACCAGATTTAGTAAATCTTATCCCTTTTCAAAGGCAATTACAAAAATATTGAGTGAGCACCAACAGTGAAACTCCTTTGTTGTGTTTTTTTGGGGGTTTTTGTCGGCGAGCACCCTTGACTTTAAAATCTTGAATCCGCCTCTAAATTGTTCGAGGTGCGTACAAGCTTACCCGACACAAGTCATATTAAAAAAACGTGTGAGACAACAAGATGCTCCAACTACTACAACTTAACTCGGACTTTGTGAGCTGCATGAATGCTGAGTGTTAACAAGCAAGTTGGCTAATAATTCTAATACAATGATCAGCTTTAGTGAGTTGCAAAAGCAAACTTACAAAAGATTTTTCATCATTCAAAAGCTTTAAGTGGTGGAATGAGGCAAAAAACAAACAATATCTCCATCATCAAATGTTAATTTCCAAGAACAGATTCTACTAGATAAATAAAAGTTCGTATAGGGAAATTTCCTTCTTGGCACATTGATACCATTTTATAGTTTAAACTACTAAATATATCCCACCTGCTCAATAAAAATAAGAAATAAACCATCCAAAAGAAACAAGTTGATTCTTTTGCTACCATCACTCGTGAGGTCAGTGCATGTGTTCTTGAATATTTCTTGATATGAAATGTATATGACAGCCCGTGCACTAAATTTTTGTTATGTGCAGGATCGAAAAAAAGACCAGACCACATATACTTGAACTCATGAACTCCCGGTCATACGGCGAGAATTTCTGTCATTGCTTAGCTTGAACATACTAATAAAACTTCATAATTTATTTGGCATATACTACATTTTAGTATAACAAGCTCAAGAGATTGGATCTTTTCGAAACTAGATACTTTTAATTTGCTATAGTTCATCAAATCTGCTACATTATAAATTGATTGTGCTTTTAAATACTAGTTGATAGAGTTGTTGCCTAGAGATGAATATTTCTAGGTTCTTTGATAAATGTTTGATCAATTTACGCGTAGTGGTGATGGTGGAAACTAGCAACTACCCTAATAACATGGTAGAGAACAGAACACTACCAGTATAAAAAAATAATTACATAGAGGCTTATAGAAGGTATATATTAGTCATAAGATAATTAAAGGATTATGTTTACTTTGAATATGTAATTACAATAAAATTTGATTTTGTGGTTAAAAAATACGCGATTCATTTTAATGCTAGTTGTTAGGCGATAGATACTAAGTGTGAGTCAGGAAAATGAGATAAGAGCTTGAAGACAATATGTTATGCAAAAATGGCCGTGAATCAGGGTCTCGAACTGGCCTACGATGGGCCTCGAGGTCGAGCTAGAGCGTCAAACTGTAGATGGTCAACGGAGAACTAACAGTTCTAAGAACCTTGATGATGGCTCTTTATAATCAATGATGGGTAGTAAATGAAGAACAGTCAATAAAATACAATAAATGTAAGCAATAAAATCAAAGAAGCGACAATAGAATATGCTTAAGTTGAAGAGCAGAGAATGTATTCTTGTTCTTGTATTATTGAGTATCATGTGTGTAAGAAATAACAAGGGTCGCCTTATATAGGAGGGTGAATCCTAACATGGTACGTGTATAATTATTACAATGAAACGAAGCTGGTACAACTACTTAACGGCCCGGTATGGACTTGTACTATTTTTGCATGCATTGTCAGCTTTGACCTCATGCCTAAGGAATTTCCCGCTTATGCATGATAGCCACCGACGATTTGTGCTACCCCGAGATCGAGCATAGGGGACCCTCGGGGTTGAACCTCGAACTGTGCCTCGAGCCTTCTGGAAACGGATTATGGAGTGTCATGATGATCATAAAATCAGACTTTCCGATTTTAACCGTATACAGATTATGAATAAACATTATCATATTAATAAGAATTTGATCTTTAGATTACTGGGGATGTTGGTTTTTAAGAATGATCTTAGGATAATTTTTCCTATGTTGGCGACGATCGCATTACTTTATTTTTCTCAAGGTCTTCATTTTAGTCAAAAAGTGGGATCATATTTTATCTTCATATATTCATTTTTTTATTTCTCAAAATGTCTTTCAATATTTTCCAAGCAAAACCAGGTGTGGATCAAGCTAGCTATGTAGCATCTTAACACGTGAATCAGAACTTTCTTTGGGGTTTCCTAGATTCTATTTTCTTGGACTTAATTAAAACATTTTAAGTAATTCTTTATTTTTCTGCCAATGCAAGAGGAAATATAAATCTTCGGTTCTATGGCTACTAAAGAAAATATTTAATGTCATCAATATTTGCACCATCTGGGGTAATAGATTAATATGTTCCGTCCATCCTTAATAGCAGTCTCGAATTTGAGCCATGATAATAAAATAAATTGGTCAGAAGGATTTATCCTTTTGATAGGTCCTACACATCGCAAATTCAAATTAATCGGAATCCTACTTTCGAAAATTGGACATAAAAGATGAATATGATCCTTTTATCCTTAATTAGAAATTTCGAGTTGGCGTCCTAATAATAATAAAAATTATGGTTAGAAACGCTTGCCCTTCTGATAGGTCTTACGCAGTGCGAATCTAAATCATGGATCTTAATGCAAATATCGAACATCGAACGAAAAAGAAAAAAAAAAGGCAACACTTGCTTATATAGTTGCATATGAGATGTAAAAATCCATAAGTTCTTAGAATTAATAATGCACTAAACTATTTCTCCATTCTTGGTATTATAACAACCAAACTAATATAATATACTCCCACATGATTCCACCAAATCCCAAGTCCAATCAATGACTATAGAAAAATAAATAAATAATATTATAACATCAAAGTTGCATGCAAATGTTGTGGATAGACTTGTGTATTCATGTCAAATGGGGTGGGCGTGGGGTGACGTGTTTGGTATATAAACTAAATAATATAGATAATTTAATTTGAGAGAATTATGTTTTCTTTCCTCTTATGGTCAATACAAAATGGATCTAAATATTTTGTACTTTGATAATTAATCTTCACGCGTATCAAATTTCACTATATGTAAAATGAAGCGGATAGACGTCTATATAGTTTTAAATTTGAAACAATTATTAGATTCAATTTTGGTGCTTAATTAAAACCACAATTTTAACAAGTAATTTAAAAATATAGAGTTCTTATTAAACAAAAAAAGGTCCAATTTTAACAGAAATTGTACATTCTTGTTCAATGCCATCAGTACTAATTAACATATCCAACAATGCCTAGTCTGATTTTTTTTTAATTATATATTATGCGTCCAATAAGTAATAAGTAAAAGAAATTATCAACGAGAGTTGTAATGGAGTGATAAGTACTTCATCCTTAACTAGATGTAACGGATTCGAGTCCCTAAGTATGGAATAGCCTTTTGTTAAGGACATTTTATTTCACAATGTGAGATTTTTCGATGCGAATCCAAATTTAATATGGCCCCAATATTATTGGTACCCGACAACAAATAGGAAGCCCCAAAAAAGTAAGAGACATTTGTGTTGTGTAGCAAGAGAAGGAGAAAAAAGCATATAGATAAATTTATTTATTTGCTTTTTCGCTCGACAACATCAAGTCTTAATCACTAATTGTCTATCTTATAGTGTATTTGCACTTTACTTCACTTATAACCACTTGATTAATTCATTGAACGAGGCCTAGTTATAATTCTTTTATACAATATATGGCATTGTATTATTTTAATAAACACGCACTAAGATAACATTTTATCAATTAGTTACAATATATTAACAATAGACAAACGAAACATAGTGAACCTCAACATCACTAAAAAGTCCATTAAAAAAGAGGAAGTTTCAACATTTTATTATTCTTTTTGTAAAGATTTTAAAAAAATTGTTTTGCAAATAATTTCGCTTTTTTAAACTACCAATATACCACTAATTTAGTAAAGTCTTTTTATTTAATTTTTACATTTTTTACATTTTTTTTTACATTTTTTCAATTTTTAAAGCATTTTTTTATTTGTAAAAACTGATTTTATAAAATATTTCATTTTTTTAAAACTGAAAAAATAATTTCAACAAAATATTGTCGTTTTGAAAAATATTTTTTTTTATTTTTTCATTTTTTCAAAATTTTTAAAGCATTTTGTTTTTTTGTAAAAACTCCTTTTTTTGTTGTAAAAACAGAAAAAATGATTTTAATAAAACATTTTCAACAAAAAATTTTTTGTTCTTTAATTTTTTTTCTTTCATTTTATCAATTTTTTAAAGCATTTCGTTTTATCTTCGTTTTCAGTTTTTTTTAAAGAAACAATATTTTTTTTTTGAAAAAAACTAAAAAATGAAAAAACATATTTTGCAAATACAAAAATATTTTGTTGAAGTTTTTTTCCAGTTTTTTTAAACAATGCTTTAATTAAACTAAAAAACATTTTTTTGTAAAAATTATATTTTTTTTTGGTAAAAACTGAAAAAAAGAAGAAGACTTTACTAAATTAATGGACTACTGGTGCATTAGTTTGAAAATGAAACTATTTTGAAAAATATTCTTTCTTTACATTTTACAAAATGAATAATTATTATTTTTAGCATTGACCTAACGGTTAAAGGGCATAAGTGAATCAAAAAGGTGGATGAAGGGGTATTTTTAGCCCAATAAGTAGATGAAGAATGTTTTAAAATATTTTCTATTAGTTTAGGGGCATTTTGAACTTTTCCGTAATGTATTAGCCCATTTAAAAACTAAAGTAAATAAAAGTGGAAGTTACAACATTCAACATCTTTAAGCTTACATAAATTGATCCCATTATCATATGATTATGGGTCAATCTTTTTCTTTGGGGTTGGGTGTGTGTCTTTGGGGGAGGGGGGGATTGGATGACTGTATTAAAATGTTCATATTGTTTGACTGAATGAGTTATTATCTGTAGTCTAGGGTAATTCTCACTTTATCATAAGATATTTTTCGAAATTGAGTTAGGCCATATTGTTGAAGACATGAGTGGTCACGTGCTAATCACGTGAGTGTAGTTAAGTCGATTAAGAGGGATTAGTTAGTTATAACTAATTATGGAATTGGTTAGTTTAGGTGATAAAAGGCAGTAGATTAGATATAATTGTAGAAGTATATATATATATATATATACATGGAATCAACTTATTATAAAGTAGAGCTTTAATAATACAAGCCAATTTTCTCTTAAAATAGAAAATCTCTCCTAAGAACCTTCTCTTCTATTTTCCGCCATTGTGTCTTCACTGAAGCTCTCAGATCTTTATTATGGTATCAGAGAAGGAATGATAGATCCGTATTCACTGCAATTGTCATTCCTTGTTTTCTCTGGCAAATATCTATCGTAGATCGATTGTGATTTTTTCGATCGATTAAGCTAGGGCACACAGCTTTTTTGCAATTTGCGGCTGAAAACTTTGTTAATTGTGGAATTCAAAACTTAGGTTACTTAAATTAATAGACATGGTAGTTGGAGAAGAAGTTTCAATTTGAACCAGCACAGGAACAACCGCAATAATCGTCGATCATCATCATCCTCAGTTTTTACAGCCAAGTGATACACCAGGTAGCTCCTTGATTTCAATTCAGCCAACCGAAATTGAGAACTATGCAGTATGGAGTAGGATTGGTAGGCAAGTGTAAGCTAGGGTTTATTGATGGACGGTGCACTAAGGATAAGTTCGATCTGTCATTGCACGAACTTTGGGAGAAGTGTAATGCAAATAGTTTTTCCTTGGATCATGAATGCTGTAAGCAAGGAATTGCTTAGTGGTATTGTGCAAAAATCAAGTGCACATAAAGTTTGGATAGATTTGAAGGATAAATACTATAAAGTGGATGGATCTCGTTTTTTTTCTGCATAAAGAAATCACAACTTTGTCGTAAAGAATTTCTATTGTGTTAGCCTATTTATCACGGTTGACAGATTCATGGGAAGAATATGATGCCTTAATGCCATGTCCTGGATGTGATTGTCCAGAGTCTAAGAACTATTCAGAGCATTTTGAATATCAGAGGTTGCTACAATTTATGATGGACCAAAATGAGACATATGCACAACCTGAGAGTCAAATTTTGATGATGAGCCCAGTACCTTCCGTAAACAAGGCATATTCCATGGTTATTTCTGAAGAAAGTCAGAAAAATGTGGGAAGATCTACATAGGCATTAGATATGGGGGACAACACAACATTTTTCATTAACAAAGGAGGCATGACTATAGGAAACACTTATAAGGCCATAAGAAATAATATATTTTGTGACTACTGTAACTATAAAGGTCACAAAAGAGAAACATGCTACAAAATACATGGGTATCCAAATGATTTCAAACTAAGGAAGAAAGCCAATAATTTTCGACAAAGATCAATGGTTAATAACACAACAACAAATGAAGGACAACAGTACGTGGGAAAGGCAGCAACAAATGCAGTATTTGAGGAAGGGCGCCAGATGCTGAACTCACAAGTTGGGAATCCAACACCTGCACTGCCTCAGCTAATCATATTTACTCAGGAATAATATGACCAAATTTTAAAATTGCTCAACAAAGACACAAATGACAATTTAAAGCATTTTGCAGGTATGACTAAGACCACTACATTAACTGACGAAAAAAAAGTGAAAACTGGATAGTAGATTCTAGTGCAACCAATCACATGGTTCACATCCAGAGAAGTTTTTGACAAGATTAATAATAATAGCTTAAATTCTGGATATAAGGTTCATTCTTAATGGTACCTGACTAGATATTACTTGTATTGGATAAAGCAAGATTGGTGAATGTGGTGTTATTAGGAATGTACTATACATTCCGGATTTTAAATACAACATGTTGTTAGTCTCTAAGCTTACAAGGAATTTACATTGTTTTTTATCTTTCTATCTTGAATTCTGGATCATGCCGGACCTTCCCAATGGGAAAGTGAAGGGGATTGGTAAAGATCTTGAATGATTGTATAAAAATTATAATAAGTGAATAATATATTAGGTAGTTCATATGAAAGCTAAAGTAAATGAATGGGGAACTTACAACATTCATATTTTTAAGCTTACGTAAATTGATCACATTATAATATGATTATATATAGGTCAATCTTTTTTCTTTGAGGGTGGGGTGGGGTGGGGGTGGGGGTTAAAATAAGAAATTTTGGATGATTGAGTTAGAATGTCCATGTCGGTTGACATAATGAGTTGTTATCGATAATATTGAATAGTTCTCACTTTATTATGAGCTAATTTTTGAGATAGAGTTAATCTAAATATATTTTTTCTTTATATAGGTTAAGATTAGCTCATAATATATGAGAAGTCATTAAAAATTATTGAGCAGCGCGAGCAGCTACAGGCGATTTAAGAATCGATCTTTCTGGTGATTAAGGAAAAATGATACTGCTATTCTAGTGATTTGGCAGGGTATATGGTCAAAAGGGACAAGGTAATATAAACTGATAATATTTAGTGGTATGGTGGTATTCTCTTGTTGGATCAACTGTGATGATTGAGTTGATGATGGCGTAGGGAAATTTCTGAATGACTCTCATGGTATGAATGGATGCTTGATGTGTGTTATGTATTCGTACAGTGGAGTGTGGGATCAGGCATAGTGATTCATGTGTTATATAGGTGATAGATATTAGAAGTTCTCGTAATCCACCCATGCAGTGGCTGTATATCGTGTGTATCAGCACCGTTTAGCGATTATTGGAAATTGGAAGCCCTAGTGGCTCTCTCTTAGCTTGATATGATAAATTTGGGTTATGATACTTGATTGCAGACTGGTAGTCATAAGTCAGGTCATCTAGACTAATGTGATAGTGACTATGTCGGTAATGGCACAAATTGCGTAGCAGTGTGCATCAGAGTATGCTCCAGCAGGGTAGTTGTACCTAGGACCAGCGGGCGGCTGGTAGGTATTGCTTTATCAGTTGGGCCTTCCTGGCGGATATCAGTGCAGAGGTTTCTACCATTGATTCAGCTCCAGTATTGAGGAACTTTGTCGGATGCTTTTCTTGTGGCCGAGCTTTAGGCTATATATGCTTATCGTAATGAGCAATTTAACTCGGTGTGCATTTCTTTTTGCGAGATTTACGCGCGGATCGGGTGGCACGCCGCCACGGGTTATTTGGATCGGGTAGCACGCCGCCACATGTATGGTATCTGGAACGGGTGGCACGCCGCCACGGGTATGTCATTTTGAGCAGGTTGCACGCCGCAACCGTGTAATATGGAGCATAGCTTTTCTATAGGTTACCTTGTGTACTATACTTCCTAGTCTTTGAGGAAAGTCAGGTTGGATGTCGCTCGGCGAATGGCGCATTGGTTATGTCCTTACAAGATTTGATGGCGTACATTAGTTGTTTCACGTGGGTGAGATTGATTGCTTGAGTTCAGACCTAAATCACTACGTGGCTGACTGTTTTGAGCATGATGACTTGAGGTGCTTCGTGGGTAATGGTTTTTGGATGGAATCATAAGTTGTGGCAAGGCCATATGATGTTATGACATTTCGAGGAGAATTCAGGTACTCTATTTTTATAATATGAGACGGGATCTAAGTCCTATGTTATGAATGTATGGAGGAATTGAACTACAACTCTTTTGTTTGAGTTAGTGGTCATGATTTGAGAATGTTCAGACGTTTCTTATTGGAGCACGTGTGGTGCTCGTCGTGGCTTAGGCCGGTGTTGAGGTGTCATATCACCAGTGCGGTGTGTTATAATCGGAATGATCGGTGGATCCGTTAATGAGTGCGAACATATGTGATTTCAGCTGTTTAGAAAAAGGTATATCGAGGATTGGCTCCGAAATCTATTGTGGTATTAGTTAAAACGGAAATGGAATCATGAATGGATGACCTGAGAAATGGATTCGATATATCGCGTGTTTCATCTGCCGTGGGCAGGATACGGAGGTGTTGGAATAAGATGTTAGCTAATGAAAAAGGTTTTTCAGTTAGTATTTGGTTATCGCGGGAAATTGTTGTGATTAGAAGGCATCGTCTCGAGTGATTGGGTGGTTTGGTACACCATATGATCTCACCCGGGGTGGGGAGTATGAGCAATTACAGTTGGTTCGGGTGTATTCTGAGTATAGACATGGGATTCAGAATTTTGGAATATGATTTCGGAAAGTGCAATATGGTCTATGGTTCAGATGGACTGTGGAGGTTCAGCTATATTGTGTTATCGGACTTATGATAGATAGGGTGACGTGGTATTCACCCCGCATATATGCTTGGTAAGGTCATTCAGCTATTGAATTGCTTCTAGTACAACTCTGGGTACGCTCGAGGACGAGCGCTTGTTTAAGTTGGGGAGAATGTAACGACCCGACCCGTTGTTACGGGAGTTATCGCCCCGTTTTCTTCATTTAATACTTCAATATGCTAATTTATATGTGTTGGGAAAGTTAGAAGCAAATCGGAGGGAATTTATATAGGAATAAGGCCATAAATCTCTTTATGAGAAGAACAGGTTGGAAAAGTCAACCGAATGTTGACCGATGAGTTAGACAGCTCGAAATGGAAATCTGATGATTCAACTAGTTTCGGGGGATCATTAATGATTTAGGAGAGCAATCGAAATCGAATTCGGAGGTCCGATGTAGTTTTAGGCTTGAATTGGCTAAGGTTGAATTTTGATGGAATCCGAACGGTAGGTGAGATTTTGATCCGGGAGTCGGAATGGAATTTCGATAGTTGCAGTAGCTCCGTTAGGTTATTTTGGATATGTCTGTAAATTTTCAGGTCATTCGGATATCGTTTGGTCGAGTTTTTGATTGGATGTTGTTTTCGGAAGTTCTAGTTGAAACTTAGGCTTGAATTCGCCTTGATTCTATGGTTTTCGTGTTTAAGGGTGTATTTTTATGATTGGAACAAGTTTGTATGGTGTTTTGGAGTAGGCTTCTAATTTTCGTTAGTGTCCCAAGGGCCTCGGGATGAATCCGGGGGTCCAAACGGACCATTTTTTGCCAAAGGAAAGAGCTGGTTTGCTATCATAAATGCAGCAGACATTTACTCTCTACGATCGCACTAATGGGCATGCGACTGCGTAGAGCACTGGATAGGGCGAGAATTTTACCCTTCGCGATCGCAAGGCGAGGGACGCGATCACGTAAGGTCAGGATCAGGATCAATGCGATCGCATGAGGCAAGGTCGCGATCGCGTAGAGTTACCTAGTTGTCCACCGCGATCGCATGAGAGTCTACGCAATCGTGTAGAAGGAAAATATGGTCTGAGATTTTTGTGATACGCGATCGCATGAAGGGAGTCACGATCGGGTGATGCCGGTAAGTTGTGCATCGCGATCGCGTGAGGGGAGTCGCGATCGCATAAGGCAAATGTGATGTCTGACATAAACAGATATAAACCATAACAGACGCGAGGGTTTCATTATTTACTCCGTTTTTACATCACATTGAGAGAAAATTGATAGCTTTGAAGAGAGAAATCAATGGGGAAACAATGTAGGTAAGTTTCTTGACTCAAAAACGCAATTATATGCTAGAATCAACATCAAAACTCGTGAATTTGGGTAGAAATTGTGAAGAATTAGGGCCTAAATTATGAAAACGAGATTTTGACTTTTGAAAGGCCATTCGAACTCCAATTTCGATAAAATTTATATGCACGGACTCGTGGCGAGACGAGGAATACGTTGGTATAAATTTCGTAATTTTTTGAGAAGCGGGCCCTGGGTCCGGGTTTTACCAACTTGGTGCATTATTGCGTATTTTGTGTAAATTGAATTGGGTTATATTTCTTTGAATCGTATTTTATATAATTGTTGTGGTTTGACTAGATTCTACGCATGAGACGGCGAATTCAAATGGAAAAGGCATCTCGGACGAGTTCACGGCCGGCTAAAGGTGAGTTGTTAGTGTATATGGTAGCCTTAGGGTTCGAAACCCCGGCTTAGCACATTATGACGCTAGTAGGGCGTGGCTCGCACCCCGTGCAGGTGCGAGATTGATTGTGACTGGGGATTGAGACTTAGTCCATCCCAAATAAGAATAATATGATATATGTGGTTGAAACACCCTGTGTTTGATATATTTGTGGGCTGTAAGCCATGTTTGGGGCCTTGTGCCGACCTGTAGTATCCCTAGGGGATAGTTATATATGTGATAGCTCTATTTGCTTAGTCACTAATCTCAATCCTGGTTTGATATCACCATGTTGAAATGCTAAGTCACTTGCTTTTGGAAAATTAAATAAGAATTAAAGCATTTTCATAATTTAATGAACTGAAACCTAGAATTAAATAAATTGAACTGTTGTATGACTCATATGCATGTTCTGGACTGAGGATGGATCGAGCTGCACGTCGCAGTAGTTGATATAAGGATCGGGCTGCACGTCGCATCATTATTGCGCTTGGGCTGTAGGAGCCCCTCCGGAGTCTGTACATACCCCTAGTGAGCGACGTCGATGTTAAATGGATCGGGCTACATGCCGTAGCAGTTATGTGTATTGCATTGCATCTTTATCTGTGAATTATCCGTGATAATTGTAATGTATTGTTGTTGCTAGTTCATAGGAGGAATCGGACTGTAGTTTAGCTTTACTTTGTGGTATTCTGTGGATTTCTTGCTTTCAGCTATTGATATATATTTATTACTCATTGAGTACTTAGTACTCACCCCTACTCCCTGCACCTTTGTGTGCAGATTCAGGTACACAGGAGGGATAGACGAGCACTCCAGCTTTTATTAGTATTTATCCGAGTTGTTGAGGTAGCTGCCGGCGTTCGCAGGACCTGGCTTCTCTTCTTATTTCTGTTTTTCCTATATATACATTATTCAAACTTGAGTAATTTGTTCAGATATTGTTATCCGATTTTGTTTAGAGGCTCTTGACTCGTGACCCTAGATCTTTGGGTGATTATTCAGTTTAGCTTTATTGTTTGATAATAATATTCAGGTAATTGATTTGAGCTTCATGCTCGGGATGAGAGTGTAAATGGTCGGGCTTGCCTAGCCGTTGTGTTGGGCGCCATCACGATCGGGATTGGGGTCGTGACATTTGGGTTGGCCCCGCCCTACATTAATGACCGAGATCAGGTGTTTCCTTGGGACCTTGAGTTCCCTCTGAACATGGATACTTGAGGGCTGGCCTTTCTATATTTCACTATGTAGTAATCTGGTAATGTATTTTGGGTGTAAGCACTGCCCGGAGTTCACGTGAGACTCTTAGGGAACTTTGACACACCCCAAATGGGAGAAAGGCTTTGAAATCTAATTTATTGGGGTTGGTTTACTACATACTTCAGACATGAAGTCTGAATAATGCTCTCTTTGGTTGTACTTTAATTTTTGATGTATTTTTATTTTCTTTACTTATTAGAGCTGTAATAACTTTGTAATAACGCTCTTAGGGATGGCTAGTGAAAAAGGAGGGGTAACCATGTATGCAAAAGGGTTAGATATCATATCTATAGGAATTTTTGCATTCCCACATGTAGATAACCTGCCTATAGGAATTTCTAATTCCGGCATTCTCATATGTAGATGATATGTCTATAGGATTTCTAATTTCAACATTCTCATATGTAGATAGCATGTCTATAGGATTTCTGTATCCCCACATGTAGATAACTAGCCTATAGAAATTTCTAATTTCAGCATCCTCATATGTAGATAACATGTCTATAGGGTTTCTACATTCTCATGTATAGATACCATGTCTATAGGATGCACATGCATGTAGAAAATATGCCTATAAGTCCTTTCTGATTCTTGCATATCCACTTTTCACTAGGCAAATATGTTATAGGTCTTAATAACCAAATGCAATCAGATGTCATGTTCATATAAAATTCAGCATTTAGATGTCACGCTTATAGGATTTCTGCATTACTCTATGTCTATAAAAGTGTTCTAAAGTCGACAAACACATAGAAATCATGCATATAGGAGTTCTAATCAAATCTGAATCGCCTCACTCATTTATAAGTCTGAAACTAGCAATAATAATGCATTACTAGCTGCAGAACTTATGATCTTTTGCCAAACCTCACCCTTCTTTGATAACTGGCAACTTTTTCTTAAATCACTATGTATTCAGTTTAATTCATTGTTTTTGAAACCAATAGATATCATGCCTATAGGACCCTTGTCGAACACTTAGGCAAGCCCTAGGATAAGTCTTATAAACTAAATCAGATTTTTATTAGCTACAACCCGCACGCAGGCCTGATTTGGGCTTCTTATCCGAACTATGTAATAAATCAGTCTACCTCAAATCTTTAAGTTTTAATTGGACCTTAAACAGTACATGCGAGTCATACGACATTATCTGCTATTCTTTGGTTTAAAGGAGGTCTCTCTAAGTCTTTTTATTTGTTTATATGATTCCCCAAACTTACTATATGTGTTTTGTTTGTCGCCTTAGGATAATTTCTTAATTAAACCTGGTTAAAGAGGTAAATGCACATAGATTTTAAAATATGTAATTAGACAATTTAATTGAGCCAAGTAGGGATGTCATAAAAACTCGAAAAATCGAACCAAACCGAAAACCAAACCAAACCGACCAAAAAAATACTTTTTTGTTTGGTTTGGTTTTGGTTTTGAATTTTAAAAACTCTTCAAATTTTGTTTGGTTTTGGTTTTAACCAGAAAAAAACCGAACCAAACTGATTATAGGAGTATCTATTTCAAATTTATTTGTACACCTAATATATGTATATTGTTATGCAAAGTTTCAAAAAATTTATAGTAAATGTTAATAGTTTGCACTTTTAATATAGTTCTTTACCTTTACATTCTAGTTTGATTGGTAATTTTCTTTCTGTTTAGTGTAAGAATCCATTTCGCGTTAAAAATAATATATTTTTAATTGAGTCCTTAAATTATTCATCACTATATGATTCAATTATCATCAATATATTTTGGTAAGTAATAGATTTCTCAAAGGGCAATTGATTTGATAGTATTACATTGAAAATATGGTCGCTTGAATATATGTTTGGTAGTGTATGTCTTATATTTAAGAAAAACCGATAAATAACCGAAAAAATGAAAAAACCCGACATATATTGAATTGAGAAAAACCGATTTAATTGGTTTGGTTTGGTTCTAATATTTGAAAAATCGACTTATTTGGTTTTGTTTCTTTTTAGGGAAAAACTCATCCAAACCGAATCATGAACTCCCCTAGAGCCAAGTATGATTAAAGCAATCGTACTAGAACCACGGAATTCGGGAATGCCTAACACCTTCTCCCCGGTTAATAGAATTTCTTACCCAGATTTTTGTGTTTCGCAGACCGTAAATAAGAGTCAAACATCCTCGATTCGGGATTTTAAACCTGTGACTTGGGACACCATAAATTATCCCAAGTGGCAGACTATGGTTTTAATATAAATAATCCCATTTCGATTGTCACTAAAATTGGAAAACTCCCCATATACCCTTTCAGAGTAGAAAAAGGAGGTGTGACAAATGGTGTGATGCATTTTAGAAAAAACCGTGGGGACTTAAGGGGACAATATCATACCATATTAAGAAAATATTTGGTTGCCACTTGCCATGGCACTTTCCGAGGGTCTTTTGGAAATAACCTTTCTGCCTTCATATGTAGGGATAAGGTCGGCATACACACTGACCTACCCAAGCCCCACTTGTGGGATTCCATTGGGTTGTTGTATTAAGAAAATATTGGACCATTTTAGCCCAACAACTGGTATTAGAGTCAACTGTTTGACGGGACAATGGGGATAATGGAGTGTAGCGTGTGTCCCAGCTTAGCGCCTTTACCCGTCTACGAGGTTTACGGTGACCTTTACCCACAACTTTGAAGGGCATACACAACCTTTGGGACTTCGGTGACCATAAATACTCAAGATCATGTGGATAACACACAATTAATTTCCAAATTAAGCCATAAATGATGATGGCTCATGTGAAACTTAGTTCAAGGGAGAGATTGTTGGGTGTATGTGAACGAAGTCCTACATGAAAAGTAAAAAATAAAAAGAAGCTATCTTTTGAGGAATATCATGCGGACTTGAACCAAGACGCGTAATATTACAGTATATTCAAAGTATCTTTGGACCATTTTAGCCCAATAACATCCTCATTAATGATGAACTAACTTTTAGTATCGAGTTAAATCTTATGGTCTTTTTCTTTACAAGCTGCTGTCTTAATTTTTACTGATAAAAATGGCAACATAATATATATAGTTACATAACAATCTAGAGGAAGGAACACAATGAGCCTCAACCTTTATAGGAGGGTTTGGTAAAGGTCCCCTTTTGTTGTTTAACAACATTATTAACTATAGAGGTTCATTATTTTATTAGATTATGCTTGATATGGTGTCTAGTTGGACTGATATGGAAGTGTTGGGTATTCTCTTTTTCTACTATTTTTTATAATTTTTCTTTTTCCTAGGGATTTGTTTAGCAAATCGTGTAGAGTAATGTATCCTGTGGTTTTGCATGTGCCCACAAATCTACAGTAGATATTCTCCCACCATTTTTTGCCTTTAGTTTTTTTAATTTCTTCCCTATTTTAATACTAAACAAATCAAATGATTACTACTAACAACAACATCAAATCGCCACCTAATCAACATAATCCCTTGTTTCCTCCTACAATCGCTTTGTTATTTGTTTATTAATTACTGTATTTATTGAACCTTTATCATAATACTTCTTTTACGCTGTATAAAACTTGGCTTTTGTGAAACCATTTTCTTTTTAAATTTAACATATATACAGAATATTTTACACTATCAGGTGTCCGTCAAAGATGGGATTCTACGATCTTGAAATAAGGTAAATTACATGCTATACACGTAAAAGTAACATGATAGATTAAATATTAGTTAAACTCATTTTTTAATCCTGATTATGAATGAAAGAAAGGTGATTCTCTAATGCTATTAATTATGCTTTAGGAGACAAACTTTGGGCTCTACATGTCTAAGCTAATCCACTTTTTAATAAGCTTTAACAAATATTCTATTGTGATTTTGGAGAAAAAGGAAAAGGACACCTTTATTGAAGCAACCTGAAGAGAGAAATCACCCAGCTATGTGTTTATTTATTTATTTATTACCTTTTTGTTTTTACTTCAATTATATTTTTCAAATATTTATTATCTTTCATCATTACAGATACCAACTAACTTTGTTATCCTGTATAAACTACTTCTAGTCATGCCATCAACAATTAAGTTTATATATATATATATATATATATATATATATATATATATATATATATATATATATCGAATGCAAATATCAATTGGCAAAATAAAAGTGGAGTTCCTTCTCTATATTATTTTTAAACCCCGTCACATGAGTTCCCTACTTTGCTTCCTTCGTGACCGGAACCCACAGACTTCGTAGTTGAAGAAGAAGGGTGTTTATCATTAGCAACCCCTATTTTTCTTGAGATTTTTTTTTTTGCTAATTCTTATCGAGATATAAGCATCATACATGTTGGTGATTTTTTATTATTAATTAAGCAATGGATTATAGTTAGGCATTTAAGTGACCAAGGAAATCCATGTCTTTTAAGTCAATCCAAGGAAAATAAGACCATGTTAAAAATTTAGTAAATAATGTTTTTCTTGGTTTTAGGGAATTTATGCTTGCCGTAGTCAGTCATAATCTTTGAACTATATAAAAATAGTATCTGCCTTGGTGTTAGGGCGTGGCTCCTTCTTGAACGCAAAAATAAACAACATTAAAATACAAGAATTAAAAAAACATAGGTAGATTAATTAATTATCATTTAATAATACTAAATGAATTTTAAATAGCTAATGTTACATTAAAATTACTATGCGTGGAGGCAAGAACCAAGCATTTGCAAATAAGTTATAGAAGACTTTATTTTTATATTATTAGTTAGGATCCAAGTTTGACTACTAATACATAAAAAGAAAACGAAATATTATGCAGAATTGAATTCAGTGTATGCACATATAGACATATTAATTATCTAATGTTGATAATTCAAACTCAAGAGAAAAAAAGAAAATCAGAATAAAATAGGGGAATTGCAAGTTCAAAATAGTTGAAATGTTGAATACGAATATATATAAATAAACTGAGGAATAATTGGACTAAGTTTTATTTTCCTGCTATTATTTTTCTGACCTTTTGCCTGCATACTAATTTATATTAACCACACAAATTGACATTGTTTGGAAAGAGAAAACCATACAAATATAAAATTAAATAAGAAAATGAAATCATTTTTAAGGAATTGATGGTTTGTTTTGTAGTAATTGCTTGAGTTCACATGTCTGTTTAACAAATGAGATGATTCTCTCTTTACACCACAAAACAACTCATAATATATGACCCACAAATTGATAGCGTGTAACAGCTCGATTTGATATGGTTTCATGCCATCACCCCTATTCTTTCTCAGCATAAAATATTTATTTCTGCTCGATATATTTATGTACATAAGAATACTATAAGTTACGAGTTCGAGTCGTGCTTAGTCACTGATGGTTGCATTACATTTGATTGCTTATACGGTTTTTGCTCGTACCATACGTGAACACATAATGCTTTCTATACCGGGACGGATACATTATAGAACTGTTGGGTTCAGCTGGACCAGTGTTTTTGATACGGAACATAATTAAATTTATGTGTAAAGAATTACTAAAATTACAATAAATAATAGATAACTAAAATCCTAGATTCGCCTCCGTTCATACACCACACTTCTATTTTATATATACAATATGTTTATTGTCTATAAAAACTTACTTAATCACTTTAGACCTAACCATAGTAAATTATATGTATTATTACTTTAATTTGTGACTCTTAAATTTAAAATGTTTGGTAATCCTTGAGCAATATTTTAAAAGGCACGGGCGTGAGGCGGGGCATTTTATCTTTGACGGGGTGAGGCGTAAGCCCTAATACATGGGGGCGTAAGTCCCACGGATCTTTAAATTTTACGAATTTTAAGATAGTATAAAATAAAAATAATTATAAAAATTATATTTAAATCATAAAATTATAACAAATAATTTATTAAAAATATTTATAAATTATAATTCAAGTATGAATAATACGAAAAATATGACATATATCGTAATATGTAAATTAGCTACAATGTCATTACAACTCAAACATCAAAAGTAATGTATTCTATACGAATTCTTATATGTATCTCTTAAAGAATAATGAATCTTAAAAGAATTTCGATATTATAATTTGATATTTTTCTTAAAATACTCCTTTTATTTAATATGCTTTCTATTTGAAAGAGAATTTATATAAAAACATAATTCACAATTTAAATATGATTATCTAGCATCATACAATACCATGATAAATAATTACCTATAAATAGTTACTAGCTAATAGTGAACTATTAAATTAATAACTATTGTATCTCGTAAACATGAAGAAAAATTTTTTAAAAAATAATTATAAAAGAAGGACTATTATAAAATAAAGACATAGCAGAAATTAATAAATAAATACTTTTTAAATGAAAGCTTTATTTAAATTAACTATTATAGCAGTCTTAGTGGATAACATACAATAATTTTTATTTTAATTGTGACATACTCTCAGTTTAATAATATATGATAAGAAAAAAGTAATTTTGAATAGTCAACGGTTTATTAAGAAAATTTGAGAATTTACAAGGTTAGTTACAAACAATTGCATAAAGTTCTATTAGGCAAGCCAAGTATCTGAACGTTGGGCGTGTCCGGGGCGTACGCCCCGATGGCTGAGGCGTAAGTCTCACTGAAGTAAGCCCCACACATTAGCGCCATGGACGTTTTGCAAGTACACCTCCCCAGGACGAACCCCGAGCGAGTCTCAATTTTATATTTTAAAACAGAGGCACAAATATAACAAATAAGTATTTTCCAACCCGGTACTACTTATTTTATTTATTTGTTCTTTGTTATAGGAGTAATAAATATTATCACTAATGAATATTTAAGCTGTAAATCTGGTTAGACAACTGCATTGAAAACAGAACTAGGAATCCACATAGATGGAAGGAAATTTTGAGCAATGAAAATCACTGAATCAGACATGATCATTTGACAAACTAAGTAACATTATAATTTGATTGTATCTTACCTAAATGATCCACCAACCAAATTCCCATAGATTTTCTCTCAAGTTTTATCAAGAACACATAATTATGAATATATTATAATTGAATTATTAGGGTATTAAGCACGCTACTTGGAATCTTTTACGCTAATTTGAAGTTTATTAATTAGGAGAATATATCGTCACCTAGAAGATTAGGTTAGATGCGAAAGGAAACTTATTAACTAATTAATCTAATAATGTAGAATCAGTGCGAGCTACATTACATGAAAGGGATTCAATTGAATATCCTTTGTCTATATATGAATCGTTGAGTTCGATCTCTTGACATCCTAAGAAATTTTTTAGTTTAACAGAAATTACTTTAGGTCATAGATCGATTAAATCCTAAGTGAGAATTTTTACTTTTTTTTTAAAAAAAAATTCTTCTTGTTAAAATTCCTTCTTTAATTCGTCATTAGTGGATATTCAATAAATAGAGTAAGATTTCTTTTTTTAAAAAGAAAGACAGAAAGAAAAAAAGGTTAAAAAAAAAGAATTTACAAATGGTAGAAGGAAAGAAGTAAAAATTTATTCATGTTAGGTGTTTACATCGTACTGTATTAATTTACCTAACACCACATTAGTAGTTGGGAAATTAAAAAAAATTCTCTCTCTTCGCTCATGCTCTCGGCGCACAACAGCTAACGTGCGATGCTTGGCGTTTCCATGGCGAATGGTAGAGATAAGGGACGAGGAAGGGGTCGACGAAGACCCAGGAAACATCCCATAGCTATCTATGATAGCTCTCTGGGAATTCGAATACAAGCTGAAGACACTTTACAAGACAAAGAAACTACACCAGAGGTAGAACAAGGTCCAAGCTGTGAAGCTGAATCTTCGTTGATGGGTACAAAAGTGAAGAAGAAACATGATCTGAGTACTACAGTGACAACTAGTAGAGCTGAAAAGGTGAAGATTCAACAAACAAATAAGGAGATCCCTGGCTCAAGCAATGAAATCGTGACAATAGTACATGCAGCTAGTGAAGTGCTACTAATAAAGGATAATTAGCATAAGGAAGCAGCTAATAAGCAAGGAAAAGCATGGAAAAACCTATTTCGGGGTAATCGAGCAGCGGAAAATGGTAACTTACATACCGCCACAAATCATTGATGGCCAAGTTGTGGTCCAATTAGACAAAATAGAGGTATATCTGGAAACAGAAAAGTGGAAGAGTGCGATAATTGCTTATATAATTGGAGATTCTCCAGGTTATAATGCTATGAAAAAGTTTATTGGGATAAATTGGGAAAATGTGGTAGAGCCATACCTATATCTACATGATGAAGGATGCTATATCATCAAATTCCAAACTATCGATGATATGAAATAAATTCTCTACTCTAGACTTTACTCATTCAATAATTGGCCTATCATATTGAAGTAGTGGACACCAGAATTTGATTTCAATGAGGAATTTTCCACTGAAATTCCTCTATGGGTACATTTCCTAACCTCCTAATGAATTGTTGGGTAATAACTCTTTGAGCAGAATGGCTAGTGCACTTGGTACTCCAATCTATGCAGATGAGTGTACTGCTAAGAACAAGAGAGTATCATTTGTAAGGATATTGATAGAAGTAAATGTTACCAGAGAATTGCCTACTGAGATAAAGGTAATGGACCCTAATGGAAAGACATTCCTGCAAGATGTCAGGTATGACTGGAAACGAGAATTTTGCCAGAAATGCTTAGTGGTTAGATATGAATGTGGTGTTGTCACGACCCAAACCCCGGTCGGGATGGCGCCCAACACATTGCTAGGCAAGCCCGACCATTTTCCAGATAACTAGCTCAATTATTAAATAATATTGTTCCATTTAGAGTTAACTAGATTGTTTTAATAGCAATAGTAATAAATGCTAAAATAGAAACATCTGAAATACAGCCCAATGAATTCGGTGTCACAAGTCTGAGCCTCTAACAGAAGAGTAAATCTTATACAACTGATGACTAAGCAGGAAAACCAAGAGATAAATAGAGGAAGGGAGAGATCGGGTCCTAGGGAAGCCGACAGCAACCTCGAAATCTTCTCAGCTGATGGTAAGACAGTAGTGTATAGCTCAACTGCCCTCCTGGATCCCTATATTTGCACACAAGGTGCAGGGAGTAGAGATCACATTGATCCAACACTGGTGTGGCGTGCAGCCCGATATATATATATATATATATATATATATATATATATATATATATATATATATATATATATATATATATATATATATATATATATATATATATATATATATATATATATATATATATATATATATATATAAGCGGCGTGCAGTCCGATCGGACCCCCAGGTTCACCCCGAGGCCCCCGAGACCTCAACGAAAATCACCAACCTATTCCAAAATACGATATGAATTTGTTCCAATAATAAAAACACATCCTTAAACACGAAAATCATCAAATCAAGGCGGATTCAAGCCTAAGTTTCAACTATAACTTCCGAAACCAACATCCAATCAAAAACCCGACCAAATTATCTCTGAATGACTTGAAAATTTGCAGACATATCCAAAATCACCTAACAAATCTACTGCAACTATCGGGATACCATTCCGACGCCCGAATCAAAATCTCACCTATCGACCGGATTTCGCCAAAATTCCAACTTTGCCAATTCAAGCCTAATTCTACACCGGACCTCCAAATTCAATTTCGATCACTGTCCTAAGCCACAAGTAATCCCTCGAAGCTAACTGAACCATCAGGATTCGATTTTGACCCCTCTAACTCACAAGTCAACATCCAGTTGACTTTTCTCAACTATTCCTTCATCAAAGAGACTATTTGTCTCATTTCCTACCAAACTCGATTCGAATTGACTCAAATTCACTAAATACATATATTGAAATATGAAAAAGCATATAACGTGGAAAACAAGGCGGTAAATCATGTGATGACGGACCAGATCATCACAGGTGTGGAATAAAAGCGACACAAACAACAAGGCTAAAGAAGATAAGCAAAGAAAATAACTATGAAATGGAGAACTAAAGACCTAGTGAAAGAAGTGAATAATTCAACAGAGGAGGCTAATCTTCAGCAGAAGGAATCACAGATTCTTAGTCAAAGTAAAGCTGCAGATGAGGAGGTTATACAGCCAATGGTGGAGCAGGTAAATGTTCAGAAGGATCACATACAATCAGCCTCTCAGCAACAGAGCATAATGGAAAACTTAGTGGACAAAGGTAAAGCTATAGAGGACAGGTTTGAACTGGTTATGACAAGCTTTCCATCTTTATCAGTCGTTGCTTTGAGGAATTCCTTTGGAGCTTTGGCTAATAGATCATGGTGTTCTAGTAGTGTACTTCCTGATAAAGGAAGAGGTAGACTAACTTGCTGATGAAGTGGATATTTTAGAATATTAGGTGTGTAAATAAGAGATACAAACAAAAACAGTTGAAAAAATATATGGCTACTAAAGAATAAAGCTAGTTGTCATAGTGAAAACAAGAGTTAAAGAGCATAGTGCTAGTAAAATTATTTTAAATATACTGCCAGGTTGGAATTATGCTGCCAATTATCAGGATGCTTCAAATGGGAGGATATGGGTTACTTGGGACTCATAGTGGTATAATGTTACTATCATAAGTGTTGTAGCTCAATACATATATTTTTTGGTGCAAGATAGGATGAGAATAATTGATTGTGCAGTTACAGCTAGATATGGTTACAATACCATAGAGCAAAGGAAACAATTATGGAGTGGTCTGAAGGACATTATAGTAGGAAACACAAAACCATGGTTACTATGTGGAGATTTCAATGTTGTATTACATACAAATGACAGGCTGATGGGCAACCCCATTACATATGTAGAAGTGCAGGACTTTGCTGAATGTGTAGCTAGTCTAACTCTAAAGGAACTGGCATGGACATGTGACTATTACACATAGTCTAATAAGCAACATTGTGTAGAGAGATTCAGCAGTAGAATAGACAGAGCTTTTGGCAATTATGAGTGGATGATGCAGTGAGGTCCTGTGGTTACTACATATGGATTGCCATACATATCTGATCATACTCCAATGCTTTTAACTCTTCACTTAGCTCACAAACCTGGCAAAACTTCTTTCAGATTCTTTAATGTATGGGCAGATCATTAATACTTTATATCCATTTTAGAAGGAATCTGGAAGTAGGGGTGGCAAATGGGCGGGTTGGCTGAATTTGGGCGGGTCAAGATGGGTTAGTCAATAAATGGGTCATTGCCCAACCTAGTCCAAAGTGAATTTGGGTTAAGATGGGCTAGGTCAAGATGGGCTAAACAATGGGTCATAACCCTAACATAACCCATATTTTATAATCATGCTCATCTTGCAGAAAAATGTTTTAGAAGGTTTGCGCCCGGGGTGGGGTTGGGGAGAGGAGGGGGGCAGGGGAGGGGTAGGGGTAGGAGGTGTAGAAAAATAAAATAATAGAATATTAAAAATACAATAAAAAAATAAATTTTTAGGAATTTTGGTGGCGGGGGGAGGGGTAGGGGTAGGGGTAGGGAGTATGGTGGGGTGGTAGAAAAATTGAAAAATAAAAAATAAAAATTTAAAAATAAAAATAAAAAGTAAATTTTTTTTAGGGGTTTGGCATCGGGGGTAAGGTGTGTGTCGAGGGGTATTGGTAGGGTGGGGTGTGGTGCGGTGGGGTGGAGTGACAGAAAAACTGGAAAATAAAAAAATAGGAATTTAAAAATAAAAACAAAAAACTAAATTTTTTTAGGGGGTTTGCGCCAGGGGGGTTAGGTGGTGCGTATGGTGGGGTTGGGTGGATGGCAGAAAAACTGAAAAACAAAAAATAGAAATCTAAAAATAAAAAGTAAAATTTTTTTAAGGGGTTTGCACATGTGGTAGGGTAGGGGTAGGGTAGGTGATGTAGAAAATAAAATAATTAAAAATTTAAAATACAACAAAAAAACTTAATCTTTTATAGGGGTTTTGCGGGTGGTGGGGGTGCAGGGTGTGGGGTGGGATGGGGTGGGGTAGGTGAGTGAGTGGCGTAGAAAAACAAAAGAACAGAAAATAAAAAATACAAAAAATAAAAAAAATTGGAGCAACTAAGTAAATTTCTAGATAACTTAGGTTGAGATACTTTGTTTGGGGTGAGTTTCATAGGTTGTATTTGGGCTGTTAATGGATCAGAATTGGCTATAAAAAATAATTGGTTAACTTGAGCTCAACCCAAATTGACCCATGAGCTAAAATGGTTGTAGCCCAACCCATTAATCTCTGAGCTAGTTGGTCGGGTTAGATGAGTTTGGTATCAAATTGCCACCCCTATCTGGAAGCAATCTTTCACTAAGGGAAACATGAAGAACATTTGGATCAAATTGAAGAAGTTAAGACCTCTATTCAGGACTCTAAACACTGAGCACTATAGAACTATTAACATGAAGATTGAACAAGCTGGAACAACCTTAGAGGAGGTGCAGTAAAAGATAAATATAGCTTGCATTGATAATCTGATTGAAGAAGTGAAAAGTCTATAGCAGAACTTAGAAAAGTAGTCCCTTATTGAAGAAAGTGTATTAAGGAAGAAAGCAAGAACTAAGTGGATCAAACTGGGAGATTCTAATACAAAGTAGTTTGTAGCTGATATAAAGAAAAGAAGCCAGAGAAAGCAAATAAATGAGCTACAATCAACCATAGGAGATAAATTGATTCGTCTTGACAACATAAAGTAGGAAGTGGTAGGTTTTTATAAATCTTTAATGGGATCAGCAGCTCAGTCTCTACCTGCAATAGATAAAATGATTATGAAGAATGGGCCAAAATTATCACTAATGCAAAAACTTTCTTTATGTGCTCAGGTGACTGATAAAGAGATATATAATGGATTATGTGTTATATAGTGACAAAGCACAAGAAATTGATGGCTACAATTCTTACTTTTTCAAGAAGGCATGGGTGATTGTAAAAAACAAAAGTCAGTCAAGCAGTGAAATAGTTTTTTAGTACTGAAAAATTGTATAAAGCAGTGAATTGTACTTCCATCATATTGGTTCCTAAAATGGCCAATCCTAGTACAATAAAAGATTACAGACCTATTGCTTGTTGCACCATGTTATTCAAGTTAATTTCTAAAGTTCTAGCTGGCAGAATACAACAAGTGATAGCATCAGTGATAAGTGAAGCTCAATCTGGTTTCATACCTGGAAGGAGGATAGCACACAATATCATATTAGCCCACGAACTAGTCAAAGCCTATACAAGAAAAATCATTTTTGCCAGATGCATGATCAAGATTGATCTCCAAAAAGTTTATGATTCAATAGAATGGAGTTTTTTAGAGCAAGTCATGATTGAAATGGGATTCCCTGAACTGGACAATGGAATATGTGAAAATTGTTAACTATACTACTATGGTTAATAGAGAGATCACTCCACCTTTGATGTTGCCAAAGGTTTAAGACAAGGTGACTTCATCTCCCCTTTCTTGTTTGGAATTGTATGGAGTATCTCAGTAGAAAGCTTAACAAATTGAAGGAGGAAAAAAACTTTAACTTCCATCCAAGGCATGCAAAGTTAGGGATTACTCACTTAAGCTATGCAGATGATCTTCTGATATTTTCTAGGGGTGATATCAACTCTGTTACTCATATTCAAGACTGCTTCAATCATTTCTCTCAAGTGTCTTGCTTATAGGCAAAACAGAAAAAGAGCTCAGTATATTTTGGAGGTGTACATTGGAGTGCTAGGATTTAAATCATTCAAAATTTTGGCTACACAATAGGAGAGTTACCTTTTAAATAACTTTGTATCCCTCTTGATACGAAGAAAATATCCCTGATACAATGGCAACCTTTAATAGAAAATATAGTTGTAAGGATTTCCTCATGGACTGCCAAAAAACTCTCTTATGCTGGAAGAGTGGAGCTGGTTCAAACTGTCCTATTTGGTATTCAATCTTATTGGTCACAACTATTCAACTTACCAATAAACGTTATGAATGTGATAGAGGCTTATTGTAAAAGTTATATTTGGTCTGGGATCAACACCAACACAAAGAAATCCCTGGTGGCTTGGCACAAGATGTGTACACCTAAGTCGGGAGGGAGATATGGCTTAATTAGTTTGCAAGTGTGGAACGTGGCAGCTATAGCAAAACTGTGTTGGGATGTAGCAAGTAAAAGAGATAGATTATGAATAAAATGGATCCATTAATACTACATCAAAGATAAGAGGATAGAAGATATAACAATCCCACAACAGGCAAGCTGGATGGTGAGACAGATTTTAAATGCCAAAACAGTTCTTCAACAAATTCAACAGAGGCATCAGGGCAAAAAGAGCATGATCAGTCAGTTCTATTATTAGTTGCTGGAAAATAGTCCAAGAGTTGCATGGAAGTCTATGATGTTCAAAAACAAAGCTAGACCAAAAGCTATTTTCACAATGTGGCTACAATTGCAAGGAAAACTGTTAACTACAGATAGATTGATTAAATTGGGAGTCAATGTGGATCCAAAATATTCCCTATGTCAGCTGAATGTTGAAACCAGAGATCATCTATTTGTGAACCGCTCCTTTACTAAAGCAGTGTGGTACAAGGTTCTACAATGGATGCGAAGAAAAGAAGTAATTGGAGATAACTGGGGGCAACATCAAGAATGGATAACATAGAGAACTAAAGGCAGATCATATGGAGCACAACTATACAGAATGGTTTATGCAGAGGTAACTCATGGTTTTTGGATTGAAAGGAACATGAGAACATTTCAACAGAGAAGTAGAAGTGTAGATAGTTAGCTAGAGAAATAGCCTACATCTGTAATGTACGAGCTACAAAAGAAATCAGTAGTTTAGTTCAATATTTTATGTTTCATTAGACATAGTATGTAGGATAAAATTGTCTTGTTGAGTTTTGATAGATATAGTTGATGAGTTATAAAGCAGACTATAATTTGTAAAGATTATCGGTGATTAATAAAATATTAATTACCTAAAAAAACTATATTAATTTTTCAATGGTTAGGTGTTATATTAATACAAGAATGTAAATTAACTAAATATGATTTAATTGTAACCTTGTTTGTGAAGGCATATACAATACATGGGGTTGGTATAAGCATATATGATGTTGAAGGCAAAAATTTACCTACACCAGATGTTTACGCTAAATCATATTAATTGCCATGGTTATGATAAACTAAGGTTAGAATGTGAATTATTAAGTATATGATTTAGTGGTAACTATATTTTGTCGTGTATTTATTAAGTAGGAATTTGGAAATAAGATTGTAAAATATCGAAAAGAGTAAAAAATAAAATATAATATGAAATTGATATTTGAAAATTAAAATTGTGTTTGGATATAAGTATAATTTTGGCTATTGTTTAATTTTTTGTATCTGAAGTAAAAATTTTGAGGAATAGCTTTTTAGAGTTTTTCATATTTTTTAAAATTACGAAACTCAACTTCAAATAAAAATAAAAAAATTTACTGATTAAAAAAAAAGTGAAATCTTTTTATGGGGGGCCTAAATTGAGCGTAGGAGAGATAACGTGGGAGTGAAGCGCGTAGGAAAGATATGATTTGGAATAATTGCATAAATTAATGAGTTAATGAAATCAGAAGGACAATCACTATCAACTCTTCTTCCAAGTCCATGACTAAGACAAATAAATAATTGAGGAATTTTTTTATAGAAGTTCACAAAAAATGAGCTAGCAAGCAAGCAAAAAGTAAAGGCATAAAATCCAATTAATATAAGGATAAATCAAATCAATCTCCATAAATCTAAATGCAATCTGATCCAGCTATGCAATTATTGACATCTTAAAAAAAAACCAACCCCTTTAATTTTTGAAGATCTCTCTCTCTTTAACCTACTGATTTTAGCCTTATAATGCAACATTTTTTTTGAGCAAAATCATCTCAATTCTTGATTCTTTCTTGGTTTTTAATTTTTACTTCTTCTTCTTCTCAAGTTTTTCTTCTTATTTTTGTTGAGAAAAAGAGGGATGGGCAGTAATTATTTTGGTGAACCAAATTATTTGGGAAATGAAAGATCATCATCTTCATCAGGATCATCAAGAAAAAGCAAGAAAAATAATTCAGAAAAGCAAAATAAGCAGCCACAAAGAGGACTTGGTGTTGCTCAATTAGAGAAAATTAGATTACATAGTGAAATGGGTTGTTCTAATTATAATCTTCCTTCTTCTCTTCACAATAACCCTTATACCACCAATCTCCCACAGGTTTGTTTCTCTCTTTATCATTTCTAATTCTATGTGTTTTTAGTGGCAGATCTAACCATGAGTTCATGAGTTCGACAGAATCCAGTCTTCTAGGATTCAGACTTTATATTAAAAATAACATATATATGGAGTTTCAACACTACTGTGACTATGTGACTGTGCTTTTATTAAATGGTGGTATATCGAAAATAGCCTTTACCTGGGATAAAGTCTACGTTTACGCTATCCTCTTCAAACCTTACTTGTGGGATTACACTGAATTTATTGATGTTGTTGCCATAACATATATATGGAGTTATACTTATACATTTCAGAATCCACTCTCTTATGGTTTTCAGGGTTTTGATTTTTTTCTGGAATTTGTATATAATGCAGGAGGACATGAGACTACAAACAACATATTCATCATCTCCATCATTTTCATACTCGTCTTCTACATCACCATCTTATGGTTTTCCTGGCCACCAAGGCATTATGGTATGTAGTTAGATATGGTATTGGATATGAACTATTTTCTTGAATCTTAAAAGTTTTAATTTTCCTTATTATTACTATTCCAATAATATGGGAAGGTGTCCCAAAATATAAATATGTATGTGCTTTCAAACTTTGAGATACCTATACTGCTTGTGGAGATGTGTACAGATGATTTCTTGTTCTTTTTCTTTTCTTTTTTTCTTCCTTTATTTTTGTTATATTAAAGAGAAATACTCTTGATTCCTTTATGTAACTGAGAAAATCCATTTTACATATTATGTGATTGTCTGAAGAGAGCTTTGTCTACTTTCCCTTTTCTCCTATTTTGTTTCCTTTTTCCTTTGAAAACCCTTTGAACTTGAGGAGGTCTTGCCTCTTGCAAAATTGTCCATAGAGGATAAAAAAAGGATCGCCCAATACATGAGGCATTTTGTGTTTACGTAGGGTTCTGGGAAGGGCCGCAACCCAAGAATGTGATAAAGATAGCTTACCCTAATGCAA
This sequence comes from Nicotiana noctiflora, assembly GCA_032618575.1. Lineage (NCBI taxonomy): Eukaryota > Viridiplantae > Streptophyta > Magnoliopsida > Solanales > Solanaceae > Nicotiana > Nicotiana noctiflora. The sequence continues at coordinate 234,353 of JASVEL010003711.1, read as the reverse complement.
GCATTATCGGCTGCTTTCATGATTTGAAATTGTGGCCTATAGGAACATATAAGTTCTTCAAGAGTAACTTTTGAAAGAGAATTCAAATATGTGTATTCATTTTTACATGTCTGGATATGTATCTGAAATCTAGAGAACATTTGTGCACTTTCTTTACTTTCATTTTTCAATTTCCTTCCTAATTTCTTGGGGGTATTTTGATATTTGTTTTCTTTTGATTGACTTCTCGTGTTTTCCATTTGAGTTCGATCTAGGGTGTGGCACTTTCCCGAATCTTGTGTGAATACGAAATATGTTGTGCATAGGGCTGTCTCTTATAGTTCGATCTGCCGTAACAATATTTTTAATTTGACTCACTTAAAATTTCAGATGGGGTTGAGTGGCATTGAAGGAGCAAATCTAAGATATGGAGATTCTCAGCCTACTTCTATAGCAAGGTACGTACTTGTTCCTTTTTTTAGAGCCAGATTATATGGACAATTCCAAACTCGTTTAATTTGGATTTAAATTACATACACCGACAGTATAAAGAATTTTTGCGCTATTAATTTTCTTTTATTATTCTTTGGATTATAGGAATGCTTGTACACCAGGCTATCCTTTTGTTGTTGCAGATGATCTGTCTTATTTTCTGAATTAGTAGTTCATGTTCTATGTGACATGATAGTTTAAAAGTTTTTTATCATTGTCTATTTGTAGGTATATATAAAAGTTAAACTCTTTTAACTATTTTCCCCATTTATTTTCATCAAATTACTATAATTTTGTTATTGTACTTGACTACCGGAAATAACCTCTCTATCTGCACAAGGTAGAGGTAAAGTTGTGATACACTGTTAAACTTGTTACGATTTAAGTAACATACACGACAATATAAAGAAGATTGCATTATTAACATTTTTCAACCTGTTGTGATAGATAATCTACTTTATTTTCTAGATTACTCGTTACTGTTCTATGTGACATGATAGGGTAAAAGTTTTTCATCAATCGTTGTAAAAGTAAAATTCTTTTAGCTATTTCCCATTTATTTCCATCAAATTATAATGTTATCATTGTACTTGGCTCTGATAATTCTTGCTTTTGTGATTAAATTCAGTACTTGGCATCCTGGCACAGTATATGAACCTCAACATTATGTTCACCCTAATATGACTAGACATCTCCACAATGTGCAAGTAGAGGTATTTTGCTACATTATTATTATTATTTCAATCTTACCATGTAGCATAATTTGCAATTAGTTTATGTTATACAATAATAAATTAACTGCAAATTTTGGGTGGTAATTTAATAGGATTCAATGGAAAGGAGGAGAAAGAAAGATAGAAGTGACTCTATTGGTCCGAATAGTCAGAATTCTGAATCAAATGGCTGTCAAGAGTTAGATTTGGAGCTCAGACTTTCCCTTTGATCTACTACTACTACTTTTTAGAGAATTTGTTCGGTGTCACGAAGTTGTAATCTTTCTATTAATGATTATGATAGTTTTTATAGGGTATGTATTACCTTAGGGCCGGATGCATGGATTGAAGATATATGTTATGACACATAGCTAATAGTTTTCAAAAAATAGAGCACCCTTTGGTTTGGATTTGTACAGTTGCATAAAGTCAATTTGAGCAGCTTATTGAAATTCGGCACTACTGAATTGAGACGAGCTTAGTTGGAGCAACATGGACAATAAAGATTCATACATCCGACTTAAACTTTTGGGATTAATGCATAGTTATTGTTGTAGTAGTTTCTTTCGGAACAAAAACCAAAAAAAAAAAAAAAAAAAAAAGGAAGAAGAAGGTGTAATTGAAGGGAATTGACTTTCATCAAAAAATGGAAAATAATATCCATGGTCCCATGTGTTAAAGTTCCATTAATTAATGGGAGGATTTATGATTTATCTGTAAGAAAACATCTCGCTCTCTATATATATATATATATATATATATATATATATATGAAGCAGAAATTAACGCATATAACAATGGTTTTTTTTTTTTAATTATGATTGTTTTTTTTTTTTTTGGTAAATAAGTACTTTAGGTTATCCAAATACTGTTATTGAATAGTGTTCAACTTTATAAAAGAAGAAAAAGAGGGAACAAAAACCAAAGATTTTCCCCATAAGGTAAAAGAAAGGAACAAATCTTTGCAAAAAATTTTCATTTTTTGTATTCATCTTATAGGACCTTTTTGGTGTAAGATGTTCTTTTGATTTGGTACAATGTATGAATGATATTTATTTATTATAAAGGTTAATTAATGTCAAAAGGTTAATGGAAAAGATTAAATCCAATGACAGTAAACTATTGGAAAAGATAGGTTAGAAATCGTACCTTATTGGGTTATCATAGTTGAATTCATTAAAGGGTTAAGGTCCAAATATACCCCTGTACTTTGCGAAAATGGTCAATTATACCCCTCGTTACAAGTTTGGCTCATATCCAACCTTGCCGTTACATTATTGGCCCGGATATCCCCCTAAACTTTAAACGGAGCAAAATACCCCCTGAACTTTACGATAAAGTCTATATATAACCCTCATTTTTTTAACAAAATATTTTTGTAAAAACTAAATATTTTGTTAATTTTTTTTTTCTGTTTTTACAACAAAACTTTAAAAACACTGAAAAACGAAGAAAAAATATTTTTCAAAAGCGAAAAATAATTTGTTGAAATATTTTATTCAGTTTTTAAAAAACAAAAATATTTTGTTAAAAACTGAAAATATTCTAATTCCTCGGTTTTTATATTTTTTTCCAGTTTTTACAAAAAAATAATTTTTGCAATTTGTTTAAAGTTTCACAAAAAGAAATGTCCTTTTCTTTTGGAAATGTTCTAATTTCTAGTTGTAAAACTTAAAAAAAATTGCAAAAATTTACAAGGGAAAATGAAATAAAGAGTGCAAAGTTGCGCTAACCATAGAGAGAGTTGCCGAACCAGCACCAGCTTTTGCCTGAAAAAATGAGCACCGTGTCCATTCAGCAAAAGATGAATTCCACTAATGGGGTTAGCTTAGTCAGTAATTTGTGGTGTTATGACAGCAAAATAAACCATGACCGAAATCATCCAGAAATTTTCCTTGTTTACAAAAGGAGAGTAGCAAGGAAAATGTTGGACACGCTAGCACTGCATATTAGATGTGGAAGATGTGGAAGATAAGGACTGTCATTTTTGCAATTTTTTTTTAAGTTTTACAAAAAGAAATTAGAACATTTCCAAAAGAAAAGGACATTTCTTTTTGTGAAACTTTAAACAAATTGCAAAAATTATTTTTTTGTAAAAACTGGAAAAAAATATAAAAACCGAGGAATTAGAATATTTTCAGTTTTTAACAAAATATTTTTGTTTTTTAAAAATTGAATAAAATATTTCAACAAATTATTTTTCGCTTTTGAAAAATATTTTTTCTTCGTTTTTCAGTGTTTTTAAAGTTTTGTTGTAAAAACAGAAAAAAAAAATTAACAAAATATCTAGTTTTTACAAAAATATTTTGTTAAAAAAATGAGGGTTATATATAGACTTTATCGTAAAGTTCAGGGGGTATTTTGCTCCGTTTAAAGTTTAGGGGAGTATCCGGGCCAATAATGTAACGGCAAGGTTGGATATGAGCCAAACTTGTAACGAGGGGTATAATTGACCATTTTCGCAAAGTACAGGGGTATATTTGGACCTTTTCCCTTCATTAGATCCTGATTGGCTTTTGGATATCTTGACTAAGTTATTTTCTCGTAAAACATGTGATAAGAAATAAGAGACATTCCTACAAGATTTTAGATCCGATGGATGGGACAACACAACTCTCCGTTGTTTAACCAAAAAATAATATTTTGATCAAAGTTATAATTTAAGATAAAAATTCGAGTTATTGATAATCAAAAGATAAAAAAAAAATAGATTTTCTAAGAATAAGAATAAAACAGTAAACAAGTTTGTATTTCAGTATGATGTCAATGATCTTTCGTCCCATTACAAATGATGAGTTCCTTTTATAGTTGATCTAGGTAAATGAATGAAACATTAGCTTTAATGAGACAATTATAAGTAATAAATGACATTAAATAAGCCGTTACACAATCATTCCTATTAAATACCAATTTTCCAACGTATCGGGTATTTAATACTGGATTTTGATTCTTTTTTGTCTTCAGATCCATGTTTTCATTACCTTTCGATCCGTTGGCTTTAAATGACTTGAATTGGTACGAGACTCGTGTCTAAACTGCTTCTCGTGCCTGTTTAACTTTCTCTTCCTGTATCTGTCATCTCTCGTGCCTTTTTTTCAATTGTTACACTTTGACCATTTGACCAGTCCACGTGCCATGCCACGTCATCTTCAGTATAAATTAAACTATTTTCCCAATACAGTATGGTCATGAGCAATTTGTATCTCACGAGCTAGTTTTTGGAGTTAAGTTAGATGCAAGGTTTATTTCTTCACCAAATATGAGATCCAGACTTATCCCAATTATTGATTTATTCGACGTTGGGCCTGCATATTTTAAAGTTCATGCTCCAACTGGCAGACATAGACACGAGGGGGTGTTAAGTTGTCCCATTTTGATTGTTGGATGCGACATTGATCTCCTTGTAAGTTTTGAGTAATTTTCATCTCATGAACTTGATAGCTGTTTGGGTTGAGTTACGTTTACTGTCCATTTTAACATTATATTTCGGATTTATTTAATTTATTAGTGTTAGAAACTCAATGGCTAAATTAATTCGAATCCGCACGGCATAGAACTCATTAAAGGAAAAAACACTTCTTACCAAAAAATAATTATTTACATGGCTTGAACTCGAGATTTCGAATTACTTGCCGGGGATTCCATATAACCATCACACTAATAATTCTTGATTTGGACAGATAAAATTCGTAATCTTACATGGTCGGTTAGGCATTTTGGCTAATATCAATTTTGATTGTGATAAATTGGAGGTAAAATTGACTAAAGTAATTCCATGTTGCAAACAAGCTTTACATAATAACATGTCAGCTTTAGTCACCACTTGTCATTTCCATGCCTTAAATAATTTTAGTTATTTGTTCTCTCTCTTGTCTCTTTGAAAATCACTATAATTTTGATATCTTGAATAATTAGAAAATCGGAAAAGGCCTAAAATGCCCATGGACTATTCGTTTTGGTATAATAATGTCCTACATCCACCTATTGGGCTAAATATGCCCTTCCGTTAATGTTTTTGGCTGACAAATGCCCTTTGAGTTAACGGAGGGACACGTGTCATCGTCATATTAGCCCATTCTAAATATTTCTTAATTAATTAAAAAGACTCATTATTGATACTCGAAAAATAAATTTCTAAAGTAATTTTACTAAAACATTTTTTTTAAAACTGAAGAAAAAAAGGAATTTTTTTCCAGTTTTTACAAAAAAAAAAAGATTTGTTTTGCTAAAAATTGAAAAAATCAACAAAAAAACACCAGTTTTTAGAAAAATATTTCTTTAAAAAACTGGATTGCTTTAAAAATATTTCTTTTTCCAGTTTTCATGAACTTTGTAAAGGGAAAGAGTTTTTGTATAAAAAGTTTTTATATTTGGTTGGCATATACGAAAAATGACTTCTCTTACTTGATTATAAAAGTTATTTCCCTTTACAATATTTTGATTCTTGATTTTATATCATTATTCCTATTACAATTAGACTATATCAGTACAAAAAATTTTAATACTCAAAAATCTCATACAAACACTCTTTTTTTGCTAACTGTATCATCGGTTTAAGGAAATATTTTTCTACAAATTATTTTTTACTCACAAACCAAGTAATAAATTAAAGAACGTTATCATGAACTTTTTTTATTTAAATATTTTTTGAAAATGTGATCTGCCGTACAAACGCACCAGCACCGGCCTTTAATTTTTAACAATTTCATAATAAGCGTCACACTTAATCAATTTTAAAAAATACAGTTTTATGAAAAATATTTATTTAAAAAACTGGATTTCTTTAAAAATATTTCTTTTTCCAGTTTTTTAAAGAAATATTTTTCTAAAAACTTGAATTTTTTATTTTTTCAGTTTTTATCAAAAAACATCTACTTTTTTCCAGTTTTTACAAAAATATTGTTTTAGAAAATTGCTTTTTTGATTTTATTTTTATTTTTACAAAAACATTGTTTTAGTAAAAAAAATCTATTTTTTTGTAAAAACTGGAAAAAAATTTCTTTTTTTTCTTCAGTTTTTAGTAAAATTATTTTTTTAGAAAAATTGCTTTAGAAAATTATTTTTCAGGTATAAATAATGAGTTTTTTTAATTAATTAAAAAATATTTAGAATGGGTTAATAGGACGATGACACATATCCCTCCGTTAACTCAAGGGGCATTTGTGAGCCAAAAACATTAACGAAAGGGGATATTTGGCCCAATAGGTGGATGAGGGGCATTATTGTATCAAAACGGATAGTTTAGGGGCATTTTAGGCCCTTTTCCGTTAGAAAATTAATTTCACAAGATTGCATGAGTTGTATGGGTGCTATGTCCCAATTTATTTGGCATTTATCGCTTATCGAAACTCAAATTTTTTAACTTTGACCTTAAATTTGAATATTGAATCTTTAAAATTTTTGAGAAAAAATTTATATATTTGAAAACTGTGGAAAAAATACTATAAGTCACAAAAATCAATAATTTAAAAAAATTAAAAGGCATATAAAAAAATTACGATCAAACAAGAATTCGTTTTGACTCTCGGATACCCGAACACCTTCATATATACGTATCTTGCCTAAGACAAGCTTGATATATAATCTTAATTAATTCCTTTTAATTTCATGTAAAAAGAAATGGTTCCTTTAATTTTCCTGTCAAAGTCTGACATCCTTTCTGTATGTACTCATTTTTTAGTTATTAATATACAGATAGGTATTACCAAATCTTCTGTCAGCAATTGACGATATTACTTAGCGCAAAAAACATAAAAAAAGAATTGACGATATTAAAATTTAAGAAAACATCGAAGCCATACCCAATATTGTATGGTGTAGCTTAATATAATATCCACAAGCTAATAAAACCTGTTCTTGCCCAACCGTACGTGAAATAAAGATGAATTACACTTTAGAGCACTGTTAGCCACTTTTTGTTTTTTTTGGGCCGTCTTTTATGGAGGAAATTCAAAAATAGTTACATTTACAAGTGGTTATTCAAAAATAGCTACATTCAAAAGTAATCAAAATTTAGCCATTTTTTATGTAAAGATAAATCTGAATGAAAATACTGTTCAAAATCCGAAAAATACTCCAGCATAATATACTGAAGTTCCAGTATAATATATCGGCATAATATACTAGAGTTTGAAGCAATGGTGATTCAATCTCCGGTATATTCTATTGGAGCCAGCAAAGTATACCGTTCCAACATAATATGCTGGAAGTTCGTACACAGGAACACCGAACTCTAGTATATTATGCTGGTCCGATCTCTATTGCAGTAAAATAGTGGCTATTTTTTCATGACTTGACAAACACTGACTATTTTTTAATGACCAAACCAGCTAGACCGTGCTATTTTAACTTTTTTTATCCATACAAAAATAACATTTGCATGATTGTTTATTTAGGAATGGCAGGCGGTGCGGGGGCGGTGCAGGTGCGGGGCGGGTTTGATCTGAACCCGCGAAATATAAACCCGCCCCGCCCCGTCCCTCATAGAATTTAAATCCGCATTCACCCGCTCCGCACTACACCCGCGTTCACCTGCCCCGCCCCACACCCGCAATTTTTTTATTTATAAAAAAAATTAGAAAGCTAGACTTAAATTTGATTTTTTAACAAAATAATTAATTATATCCAAAATATTTTTAAATTTACATATTTTGCCTCTAAATCTAGTGGTTTTTCCTATAGAACAATTTAACTCGATAACTTAAATTCTCATATTCATGTCATGTCACAAAATTTTAATTTTATAAGAGATTATTAAATAGAAACGGAAGGCACGTTTACCTTTGCCTTTAATTTTCTTTAAAAAATAGCACCATTAAAAATATAATGTTACTAAAATGCATTTTTGTAAGTGCATCATTTTATGAATGAAAATTTTTATTACATGAACTACATATAATTCAAAAAGAATAAAAGACTTTATAAAGATCTTTCTATTAGTTTAAAATATTAAATTTACACCCGCACCCGCACCCGCGCCGTCCCGCCCCGCAACCGCAAAATCTCAAACCTGCCCTGTCCCTCCAACATTCAAACCCATCCCACCCCGCACCCGCACCCGCACCCACACCGCCCCAATGCCATCCCAATGTTTATTTGATATTGTAGACATAAGTTTCTTTATTTGTGAAAATGTCTCTTCCATATATATATATATATATATATATATATATATATATATATATATATATATATATATATATATATATATTGCTTCTTTGTTTTCAATTCGTATGACATCTTTGACCAGACATGGAGTTTCAGAAAGAAAAAAAATTGGAACTTATAATCTTAAGTATGTGATGAGATTTGCAGCTATAAAAGCATGCTATTATGTCGGCTGGGTTAAGGTTATGGATCTATTATTTGACTCATTTTGATTCGATCCATATTGACCCAAACAAAATTTAAACTTAAAAAAAACTACATAGCATAGCTGTTCCAAAAAATAATAGTCAGAAATAAATATATATATATATATATATATATAAATTTATTTTTGCTTATTGGCTAGTGAATGTAATTATATTTGGTCGATCGGAGAAAACTTTGAATAAGTTTGAGTTATGACCCATCTTTTAATTTGATCCGTTGAAATTTGACTCAATTTTCTTGTTTGCCACCTTTATTTGTTCGCTTGATAAAATAAAAAGTCTCAAACATCTGGCAATAATCCAACCAAATTTTTCTAATTAACATATCGATTTTATGTGGCATGACTTCTTAACTACTCTATGGTTTATGACATTATTATAGTACCTGGGCTTTTAAATCGGGCCTTCACATTCAACTCCCCCAAGTATTCCTTAGGAGGAGCGAGATTTTTATATGGTAGGACTCTTATAAAAAAATATTTGTACAAATAAGAGTATTATTACTTTATTCCAAAAAAAACATATACAATTTACAGTTATAGTATTTTTAAAGATTCATTACCTTATTTAATGTCCCACATCAGTTTCTTAAATATAAACATTTAAACACTAACCCATAATTTAAGGGATTAGTTTTGAGCCACACAATTATCTCTCACCACAAATCTAAACTTATAATTTGTAGAAGAATTTTTTCTTCATATAAATAGTTGCTCTTAAAATTACATTTCCTTTATTTGCTCAAACAAAAATACATACATATTCTTTTTATTTATATACCCTATATTTATATATAAGGAATAACAATGTTATATTACATAATACATAATAAATTTTATATTTTATTTACCGTATATTTATACTTGACATAAACTTATACTAGGAATATATCATTGATCTGCATAGGTCAAATACCCAAACTGCAAAAATATATGGTATAATTGTAATTTATATAAGGTATAAACCCGAGTACGTTAAAACATTACTTGATATAAAAAAAATCTAAATATGCAACCAATATATATCATATACGGCAGTTACAAATATCAATTGCTTGATGATAAGGAGGTTAGTCTTGCAGCTTAATTAACGCTAAGGATTTTAGCCATTGTAACTGAAAGTTCATTTACTTGGATGCGCGAATTAAGGTATAAGGTTTAAAGGATTTTTGCTAGAAATATAATTATTTTGTGGCCTTATGTGTAAAATAAATAATGGTGCTATATCAGTGAAAAGTTTCCTATTTTTTTGCCTACTTATGTTTTTTGCTCTTTTAGAAATCGCACTCTCAACTGCTAAAATTAAAAATACTCAACGGCTGAATATAATCTGTTTATAATATATGTATGACCATTATATAATGACTAAGAAAAGCAAACAGTAATCCGACAGGCTAATTGTGTAAAGATCTTTTTTTATAAAAGTTAATACCTTTAAATCCATCAAAACTATACTATTTTTGTCAGTTTACTATCTAAACTATCGAGTGTCCTCGGAAACCCCCTAAACTATATCACCCTTCATATAAAAAACACTCTATCGGTTATGTGGCACTTCGTTTGCAATCACTTCCTCAAAAGCGCGTGAAGCATGAAAATTAGCATATTTGTGGCCCATTTGACAGCATGAATAACGGCTAATAATCCTTTTTTAAAATAAAAATAAACTTATATTTTATCCTTTTTTCTTTAAATTACAACATCTTCTCTATTATTCCATCTTTCTTCTCCATTTCTTCACCCGTTTGATCTCTCTTAATCTTAATCCATTTAAAATTCTCTCTATTTATTGAGTTTATATTTTATCTTACACATTTTATCCATCCTTCATTGTTAACCAAATTAATTTGAAAGAAGAACACCTATTGTAGAAGAGTCATGAGGTTTAATGCGTTTTGTGGTTGTGGCAGCCTGCTTCTTTCAGAACATCAACGGCAAATGCTAACCTAGAAAGACATTTTTTTATGCAAGTACTACGGGGTAATCATCTTTCAAATCATCATATTTTATGTGATATAATATGGCTAAATTTTGATTTTATTTATAATGATTTGGTTAAACTTTGCAAGTCAAAGGATAGTGTGGCTTGTGGATTTTTCCAGTGGTATGATCCAAAATTTCCTATCCAACGTAAAGTGATAGTTCTTGGGTTACAGAAGGATAAAATGGAACTCGAAGCCGAATTGAATAAGAAGAAAATTTTGAAGACGCTACTTATTATTAGTTATGTTTCAATGAGTATTTTTTTGTTGTTAAAATGTTAGGGTAAATGGCTTCTTACTGAATTTAGGATGTAAAAGTAAATTCGTCCTATTTTTTTAGAGTTAATACCCTCATACCCACCTAAATTATATCATTTTTGCTAGATTCCTACATAAACTATCGAGTGTCCCCGAAATCCCCCTGAACTGTATCCCCCTTCGTATAAAAACCCCATGTCGCTTATGTGGATTTCAGTATTAATTAAATTCATTACCCATGTGACATGCCACATGGCATATTTTATAATTTAATTAGGGCGTGTATCATACGCACTACAGCTAATGCGATGGGGTTTTTTATACGAAGAGTGATATAGTTTAAGAAGTTTCTCGAGACTCAATAGTATAGATAGTAAACTGATAAAGCTAATATAATTTAGGCGGGTTTATGGTATTAACTCTGGTTATAACTTAGGGAACTAGAAACATTTAGTAGCCCAAATCAAATGACAATAGCGTTTTATGATTCATTTAACTTGAATCCTAAATTACATTTTTCGGCTAAAAAATTGGACGTATATATATATATATATATATATATATATATATATATATATATATATATATATATATATATATATATATATATATATATATATATATATATATATATATATATATATATATATATATATATATATATATATATATATATATATATATATATATATATATATATATATATATATATATATATATATATATATATATATATATATATATATAAAGGGTTATATTGATTTACTTGTAAAAATTTCCCTGGTAAATAAAAGTTTAATTACCAAAAAAAATTATTTGAACTGCTAATCACACTGAAAATGTTGCTCATTCTAATGGTGATTCGATTGAGCACAAAAAATTCGCAGAGCAATAAAAGATGACCCAAATGCCAAATTCATATCTCTTATATTAGAAGGTGCATGCCTCCTTTTTTTTTTTTTTTTTTTGAGAAGGTGCCTGAAAAAATATAAAGAATCAAACGGGAAAAGTTTGGAAAAAACATCTTGCTATATCGTAAAATATAACAAAATATAGATTATGTTATGAAATAATAAAAGAACAAGAACAATATTGCAGAGAAAGAGTAGAGAGGGAGAAATCTTATTGATATTTTGGGATGATTTACAATGGGGTAAGATCTCCAATAGATAATCAACAATGACTTAGTCACAAAGTAAAACTCTCCAATAGATAAACATTCACTCCAAATAGAATTCTATCCATAACACTCCCCCTTGAATGTCTATTCAATGATAATGTGCCTCGTTAAAACCTTAACTAAAAGAAAACCCAATGAGGAAAAAAATTATAGAAAAGAAAAAAGAGTACACATATCTAATAATACGCCTTTTGGTTGCCTCGTTAAAAACCTTGCAAGGAAAACCCAGTGGGACAAAACCTTGTAAGGGAAAAAGAGTGCAACGCGCATTAACTCCCCCTGATGAGAGCATCAATTCACATCCTTAAGCGTTCGCATCGCAATCTTGTGCACTAGCTTCTTGAAGGTTGATGTCGACAAATATTTTATATCAATTTCACTATATTTTCATAATGACGTAACATAAAAATCTCGTCAATTCATATATTCAGGTACCTGAATCTCTCATGAAATATTATGAAGTGTTATGTCATGTGATCTTCTAGATCACTTGCCTCCTTTATTATGAGCATTTGCTCATCTTCTTTACCAAGAAGTTTATTTGAAACCGATTGTCTATACGCTTTAAGCATATCATAGATTTTGTCCTTCTAGGACTTAATATGAGCATTTGCAATGAGAATATAGTTACTTTATTTGGGTGAGCAAATGCGTCTCGCATGCTTTGCAATAAATCGCACATAAATTATCCTTTTATGAACTTTAAGTTCACATTATTTTATTCGAGGATCTCGATGTATAAATGATAATTTATTCAATGTAACCTTTCTCAACTGTTGTATCTTGTCTCCCTCTCACGTTAGAAAAACTAACTTGTTTCCTCAACTTTGAGAACTCATCTTTGTGTGTTATGGTGTTAATCAAAATATACACCGCACATCAATAATAATATGATGGAATTATTTGGTTCCTGACCATGAACCACTTGTGAGGGGAGAAAATAATATACTTTTGTATATAACGTATATCAAATTGATATATATAAACTTTGTTCTCATAAGCAATAGTTTAGCTATTAAGTGGAGGCACTAAATAAATCATTTTGCTAAACTAGCTGTGATGTAGACCAACTTATCAAAATGAACTTCTTGAATATAAAATCTGGAAATTATGCTCTAAATTAAATTATTGAGCAAGTTACCTCGCACACACCGGCCAGGTTACGGGTTAATAATAATTGCACATGTAACCATCTCATAGATGCATCTTATGTGGTATACATGGCGGGTGAATGAGCCCATATTCACCTTTGATATTTCCAGCATTCATGGGATTCACTTTTAGTTGGTATATTAATTAATGAGAACATGCACATAAAAGAATCTGTAAAGAGCTTTCTAGTTCTTTAACATTTACCCATGTGATTTCTCTTTATTTTTGCACATCATACTTAAATTGATATGGGTAAATCAATTATGGCAACTGAATAAATTATCAATATTGATAAATTTCAGATTTACACCATGATGTGTGCAATTATGAATAAACTCCAAGTTTATTATGATATGGGTTTTATATCAATAAAATATCCACTTCATTGTGGTATTCTTTTGTTTATGTAGTACAAATTGGAGAATAAAGTGTGTAGATTTTCACATACATATTACCCCGCTACAAGTTGTAGTAATAGAAGATATTAAATCTTTCCTTTATTTATAGTCTCAATATAATCAACCGCTTTCGCGTATACATTGGAAAACTGAATATGTTTCTTTATGAGACTTACTACAACACAGTACTTTATTGGTAATCAATTATGTTTCTCCAAAATAGTGGTAATTGGCTCTTCCAGAGCTCTCAATTAATTGGTAGTACCACATAATCATCAACACCTATATGGTGAATATCTCTTTTAAAGAGAAACTTATATCATTATGGTCATGGCCAAAATTAAATGGAAGATATGTTTCTTGCATTATTTTTGTCCTTTAATAATCACATTGCCAAAATATTTTGGCGTACAATAGGTACGTGACCAATGATCATTCATGACATAATAATGATATTATTTTCTTATATCATCTCAAACCTCCTTTTAGAGGTGAGTGTGGTGTAATCACTACCACTAGCACATTTATATTCTTCCAAAAATGAATATATATTCATAAATGAGATGTTTTCTCATTCACGGCATGAATGGACCATAGTCATCTGTATGTGCTTTATAAAATCTCATGTCAAATCGATGACAAATATTTTCACAAAGTGTGAGATTATTTTGAGAATACTTATTGATCTCATTGCAACAATGATGATGACATAATTTCGTCTGTTGCCATGTCCATATCCATTGATTATTCATGGTAATAATTTTGTCTTCTTTCAGACTTATTACATACTGCTATCACATTCTCTAAAAGGAATGAGAATGGAGCACATTCAATGGGACGGGTTTTCAATTCTTTGCTCACAATTATACATGAAATTAATCATGGCAAGGCATAGAAATTTTACCACTTCAGGTGGTTATAATTTCTTACAAACTCCATTAGAGTTATAATCAAACTTTGATCTTTGCTTGTATATAAAATTAAATTATAGAATAAAAGAGAAAAATAAAGTAAAACACTTACCTTAAATCCAAAATTTAATCATGAAAGAAGTTCATGGACAATTGATAATTATTGTGCTCAATCCCAAAGCTTCTACTCAATTGGTTAGAGTCTCGTGCTGATAACGTGTTATGAAATAATAAAAGAACAAGAACAATATTGCAGAGAAAGAGTAGAGAGGGAGAAATCTTATTGATATTTTGGGATGATTTACAATGGGGTAAGATCTCCAATAGATAATCTACAATGACTTAGTCACAAAGTAAAACTCTCAAATAGATAGACATTCACTCCAAATAGAATTCTATTCATAACAGATTATGATTTATGGCAGTAGCGGCTGTGAGCACGTGATTTTTGCCTTACTTGAGAAGTACTCCCAGAAAATTCAAAAATAAAAATAGTTTCATGTTGGGTATGACTTTTGTGATTTTGTGTTATCATATCTTTTTGTGTGCACGTTTATTTATTTAAATTAAAAATACAAAAAATATATGCTAAGTTTTGCATTTTTAGTGTTTGATATCGAAGTCATGTGATTTACGTTTTAGGCAATATGTAATTGTGCACGTTAATTGTAGTAAAAAATAGCGGTGTTATAGGTTAGTATATACATATGTGTGTATATATATATATATATATATGTATATATATACATATATATATATATATATATACACATACACATATAATATCCGATCTGGGCCAAATTCAGTCTAAAAGCCAGGCCCAAACGGATTTCTTCTAACCTAGCCCAAATACCCGTCCAGCCTCAGCCTGTATAACACTTGATCTGGACCGTTGGATTTTATTATCCAACGGCCCAGATTAATCATTTAATCCCAATATACACTCAGACTATGCTTTAACCAAACGACGTCGTTTGGTTTAAGTGAGGGGATCCTGATCGTTGATCGTAAATGATCCAACGATCAGGATTCAATCTCATCTCTGGTATATATTCCTCATTTCATACCCCGCCCCCCAGCCGGACCCCCCTCTCCCTTCATCTCCCTCGGAGCTCTCAAATCCCCGGCGTAACGCCGCCGTGCGCCGCCTGCCGGAAATCGCCTCACGGCGGTTCCGGTAGGCCAATCGCCACCAAACCAATGCCAAACCCTTCCCCTCACCTCCCCCATCACGATCCCAGCCTCCATTAACCTCGAATCATGCCGGAGCTCCTCGAATCTTCATTTGAAGATTCGAGTCAAACTCGAACCTATGCCAAATCACCCCAAATTCACACCACAGCCTCCTCACACCTCCCCCACACTCCCAACGACATTGGTTTGCTTCGAATCTAACCAAAAATGCAAAAGCCCCAAATCCGAGCCCAAGAACCCTAATTTTGAAGAAACTCAATTCGAGCCGTCTTAGCCACAATTGAAGTCCAAGGGACTTTAGTCTAGGTGTTCTCAATCGAGAACATCTCGATTAAAGCCCGTTTGGCTTCAATAATTCCAAATTTTGGTTCAAAGCCTGGGTCGGCAGTTTTTATGAGGTATCCATTCCTTCTCTGATCAATTCGATTCAATTGTGTGAACATATGTGCTTGTTTTGGTTTGTGTTTCGATTTTCATCTGTTAATTAATTTCTCATATCAGTTGATTTATTCTCCTCCTTCAACAGACCTTTTATGTGGTCGATTCCTATTCTTTACCAATTGTTGTTTGAATTCAATGCCTAGTTCGTTTAATATCGTCAACAATTCAATTGGTTTGTATAATTTGCCCTGGCCTGCCCGTATGCAAGGCGCAAGTGTGGGATTTGTTTGCTTGTTTTAATTCTGGATTGAAGGGTTAATTGTTTACAGAGTTAGGATTTAATTGAGCTTGTTTATTTAAATCACTTGCCCATGAAGGGGCTAGTGGAACCTGCACAGCAGGGTATCCACTGAACACTGCCAGCCTTATTGTTTAAGGCTTGAGTCCACCTTTGGACAGTAGTTAGTGGGGTTTGCAGGGAATTTGATGGGTCTGGCAGAGTTAGGAGTGGGCAGGGTAATAGTTAATTAGGGCCAGGTGTTCTGGAGGGGCTTTGAGCTATAAATATAGCATCAAAGAGTACCTGGAAGATAGAGATTGATAGGCATACATACAGACTTGAGAGGAGACTTGAGAGGATAAACACACTGAGAGAACTAGAGAAAAATAAGCAGTGATAACAGAGTATCTGGAGAGCAAAAACAAAACAGTCACACAGAGAGAAAGGCTACTGTTTCATAGGATTTGTGGTCACTGCTTCGATTGTTTGCTTCAGTGGTTGAGTTGTTTGGCCATTGTTGTTGCTGTGGTGTTCATTTGAGGCTGTTGGTCAGGCATTATTGCTGCTCTTGGTCGTTTTGTTGCTGCTCTTGTTCATTTGGTGTTGCTTGTCCAGTATTGGGGTTCTTGGTCTAGTGTTGTTGCTGTTAGACAGTGTTGTTGTTGCTGTGGTGCTCGTTTGAGACTGTTTGGTCACTAGTGTTGCTGTTCTTGGTCATTAGTGTTGCTGGTTGGGTTATAGTTGTTGCTGCCTGGGTTGATTTGTTGCTGTTAGGCAAGTGTTGTTGCTGTTGTGTTCATTTGTTGTAGCTGGATCAGGGGTTGAGGGCTGTGGTAGGTCCAGTGTTGTGCTGCTTAAGTGATTGTGGCTGCTTTACTCATTGTTGTTGTTGCTGTGTGGTGTTGCTGTTGGCTGATTCATTGGACATTATTTGTTTGTTGTTGGTCTCAAGTTAACCACTGGTTCATTAATTGTGGTTGCTGTTAGTTTGTTCGATTACTGCCACTGTTTGTTGTTGTTGGTTGGTATATTGAGTGGCTATTTGGTTCACTGGTTGTTACTGGTTTACTGTTGCTGTTACTATTCTTGTTGCTGTTGCTGCGTTGCCATTGCTCACTCTTCCTCGTTCTTCCGCATTCCAGGTACACACCTCTTTTATTGTAGTTCCTTGGTTCGACAAGAATGAAGTTTGAAGCTTATGCATAAAGTCTATTGAGACATGTAGTTGTCTTATGTTCAATTACATTCCGTTATTCTCCAATTAAGCTTGTATTGTTAGTCTTGATTATGGAAAAACGTAGCTAGGCCAAAGATACATTGTCGTTAGATAAGCCGGTAAACCTGAATTAGTCTTCGTATCTCTATTCAATCTTCCCTACTCATGTGTATAATCTCCAAACCTGTTAAATGATAGACCTTATGTCACAAGCGAGATTAGCTAGAGAGTTGTTACTCAACGGAATGACGTAATTAGATTAAAAAGAGTCGGGGGTGCATTTCATGTGACCCGACCCCAATTTCGGGCAAGAGTAAACAAAGCATGTTAAGAACCACAGGCGCATTTCATGTGATGTGGTTCGTAGCAAGTTTTAAGTAATTTGGAATCAACTCTTAAGTAAGATACAGTGAGATGTAGTTCGCTTTAGATTTGAATCAAAGGTACGCCTCGCCCAATAGTTACATTAATCACATAGCCGTCATAAATGTACATATAAATACTTAGGTTTCGAGATGCGTCGTTTCTTAACGAATATCACGCCTTTCTCAACAATGTAAATAAGTAGTCGATCCAGGCGCATATTTTAGTTTTACCTTTTTAAATACGGGTGTGCATTTCATGTGACCCAAATCCAAACCCCGAAATGTTGAATAAGAATATGTTGAGGATCCGGGTGCATTTCATGTGACGCGATTCGAAAGCATATTTTTAAGCAACTTTCTCTTTCGTAAATCATAACCAATAATAAAAGCGGTAAAGGGGTATTAACTTGCACTAAGTACATAATTGTAAAAAACAGATAGATAAGCCAAACAAGACAGTTGAGCGACCGTGCTAGAACCACGGAATTCGGGAATGCCTAATACCTTCTCCCGGGTTAATAGAATTCCTTATCCGGATTTCTGGTTCGCGGACCGTTAAATAGAGTCATTCTTTTCCTCGATTCGGGATTTAACCGGTGACTTGGGACACCATAAAATCTCCCAAGTGGCGACTCTGAAGTAATTAAAATAAATCCCATCTCGATTGTCCTTTAATTGGAAAAACTCTTTGCGTCCTTGCGGGTGCGTAAAAAAGAGGTGTGACAGCTCTGGCGACTCTGCTGGGGACTTCTTTAGAATTCGAGCTCGGAATAACTGTTGTATTTGGCATATTTTATTATCTGATTTTTTACATGTTGGCATCAATGTGCAAAATGTTGTTTTTACTGCTTTGATATTGTGTGAACTGTACATATAAATTGTGCCGGAACCAATCTCCTCTCTGAGTCTTCTAAATCATGAAGAAGGGTGCACTTCGTGTGACTTCTTTTCCGTATAGTGTCTAATTCCCATTTTAGAACGAGGTTTGGATAAGTTGCAAAACCGGTGAAGCTTCTGTATTCCCGGATTGCTGCCTCCTCCTCGGCTCGAGCTGTCCGCTCGGGTAAGCCAAGTCTAGAACAGATAAACCCAGGTTTTAAACCTAGAGTAACAAAGCTTCATGCCGGATCCCTAGTAGGAAACGTTTATTTGCATCATGTCGCATTTTGGCTTAGGGGACTCAACACAGGGGTTGGGTCCGTCTGGGACAGGTGACCTGAAATGAACAGACTATCCTGCTGCATCCTGTTTGTCTTGCGCATTTATCTGTTATAAACTTGCATGCTGACCGGCAAAAAAAAAAAAAAAAAAAAAAAAAAAAAAAAAAAAAAGAAAAAAGAAAAATGTGTTTTGTTCTTAAGATAGAAATAGCTTATTTGTTTTCCTTTAGTAAAATGAATAAATAATGCCGTTTGTTTCGTCAAAACCGAACTACGTGGGTTTGATTCTCATTGGATGTGAGATACGTAGGCAACCTCCATCAGGTCCAACTTCACTTTTTGAAAAAATGGCCGAAAAATCAAAACTAACTTTTGTACTGAATAAGTCGGTGACGCTGTTTTTAAAAATAGCCGAATGTTCCCGAAAGGGACGCCGGAAGGCTAATTTCGTATAAACGGCCACCTTTGGGTCAATTTTGATTTCGATCAATTTACCCCACAGCCTTAAAAACCTTCGTCCCCGAGACGTTGAAAGGCCGTGATTGAAAACTGATTTTTTTATTTATTTAGCAAAAACAAAGTTGTTTTCTTATTTAAATCACCTTAATAAATGTGCAGGGATGAGCACGAATCAGAATAAGTCATTTTCAATCTTTAATGAGGTCCCTCAGCAACTCCGTATATGGTGGAACGATTTGGAAGACAGTAGCAAAAAGGTCGTAGGGAGAATTTTGGGAGGTTTGGTTGATCTGTTGAATATCGAGCCAAGGGAGGACATCATCAAGGCACTGGTATCTTTCTGGGATCCGACCCGCAATGTGTTCCGTTTTGTTGACTTTGAATTGACGCCCACATTAGAGGAAATTGCGGGCTATGCGGGACTTAATGGGAAATTAAGAGGGCAATACCTGCTCTCACCAAGACCGGTATCTCCACATGGGTTTCTGGATTTGCTGAGCATTAGTCGAAAGGTGAAAAATGATGATCTGCTGAAAGGGTGTTGCGACCTCCAATTCTTATATCAACGGTACGGCACTCCTCGGGGTTTGAAGAGTCAAACCTTGGACTGACTCACGCAGGGAATAGAACCAAGTGGGAGGCTAGACGAATTCTAGCATTCCTAAGGACATTCTTGGGGGTTGTGATTTGTCCGCGTGAAGATAAGAAAATAGAGATAAGTCTGGTAGGAATAGCCGATGTTGCAATCAAAAAGGCTACCAGCACGGTGGTCCCTTTGGTTTTGTCCGAAATCTATCGAGCCTTGACTGTATGCCGAGAAGGGGGCAATTTCTTCCAAGGTTGCAATCTGTTACTTCAACTATGGATGCAAGAACACCTCCGTCACCGAACACAATACATGAACCATGGGTTGACCGGAAAAAACTGTATCAGGGGTTTCGAAGAACGGATGATGGGTGTTGTATTCCCTGAAGGCGTCGAGGCATGGCTTGCACGACTGAGCTCAATAGAAGCCGATCAGATTGAATGGGCATTCGGGTGGTTACCCGATACTGAAGTAATATATATGGCAGCCGAGGAGTGTTATATCCTTCTGATGGGGATCCGCGGTGTTCAACCATATGTCCCTCACCGTGTATTACGTCAACTAGGGAGGTTTCAGGTTATTCCTACCGATCAAGACCTAAGGAAGTACGCCATCGAGTTGAGCCCGGGAGTTGTCTTCCCCGAAGAGAAGGTTAGAAGGCTGTGGCACGAATGTCGGTTCCTCGAGCCTAAAACCATGGTCCGGGAACTATCTAAGGGAGAGGTGGACCCAAAGTACAACGTGTGGTTCGGGAAAAGATTTCAGATTCGTCGGAAATGTTCTAAAAGAGCCCATGTCCAACAGTTCACGGAAGATTCACGGGAACAATGGGATTGGTTAGCAAAGGAGGAGGGGTACAGGACGAAGATTGGCAGGATAGAACAGCAGGTCCGGGACCTTCAGTTCGAAAAGAACATGCAAGCCGCCACCGACGAAGGAGACAAAAGAAGTTGGCACAAGAAAATGACTTCTTGAGAGCTCAAATCCAACAAATGAAAAGAGATGCTGACAGACAATCGAGGAGTCGGGCCGACGAAAAATTGATAAGGGGTTTGAGAAGCCAAGTCACCGACATCCAAAGAGAATTGGACGAGTCAAAAGCCCAAATAACGAGGATCCGTGCTAGCTGGAAAAAGGAGGCACATCAACATGCACTTCACCTAAAGCGGGTAGAAGAAGATTACACCGATATCATCACTAACCTGAGGGAAGCAAATGTTGTCCTTAGGGAGCGGGTTTTCAAGCAAGCCCAAGATGCCAGAGCAGACCTCGACCGCCGCCACAATTTGATGGCCCGACTGCAAGGACAAGTGGATAGGCTCCTAGATCAAGTCACCAACAATGCTCGAAGATTGGGGGCGAAAAACCAGCAAATAGAGCGGCTACTCGGAGAAAGGGACATGATCAAGGATAGAATTGGAGAAATCGGGCACTACGTCACCATGAAGTGCCTAGCTTGTGAACGAATGCCCCGCGCCGACCTTTTCGCTTCAATTATGGGTTATGTTCATCGGATCATGGAAGAGTTGAGGGAACTGCACAAGGACCTCACACCAAGGCATGCGGCAAGGCCGAATGATGCCTCGCAGGCCCCCAGGAGCTTTAGGGCATTAGATTTTTGATTGAAAATGTATTCTGAAATGTTGAGTCAAGCTAGTTGGCATTTTTATCTTTACTTTCCCAAGTCAAGCATTTTTCTTTTGTTTTGCTGATTTTGTAAGACGTGTTTTGTAACTACACGGTTTTATTTGATATAAAAGTTACTGAATTTTGCCACAATCTTGTTACAAGAACTACGCTCGGTCTGATTCACGCGGGGTCGTGATACGTAGGCAATCCACATAAGATTCGACCACCACTAAAAAGAAAGAAAAAGAATCCAAAGGCTAAATAACAATAAGGCTTGCAAAGATAGTCGAAAAAGAAAAAAAAAAAAAAAAAGAAAAAGAAAAAGAAAAAGAAAAAGAAAAAGAAAAAGAAAAAGGCCGGAATGACGCATGTTAAAGAGTACACGTAGAAAGGGTTATTTGGTTAGGTGCATTGCATCCAACGTGCTATAACATATCTGTCAAACTCGGTGAACTAACAAGTTTGTTGCGTATTCCAGAAAGTTTAGCAGTTGGTTTGACAGAATATCCTGGCCAGCCATCACTACCGTACTAGATCCAAAGGACCAGTTACAGTAAGCATGTCGAGTTCTGGCAAGAGTCTCGAAGAAGAAAAGTCCGAGCTACAAATCATGAAGGAAGAAGTAGACCGGTTAAAACAACAGATAACAGAGATGCACTTGGCCTGGGCCAGGGAACAGTCTTCACCGAACCGCCCTACTCTCGCCTCAGCTCCGGAACATCCGCCCGTCGATCCTTCGACAAGCGCCCCGATCTATCCGTACTTTCAGGGGGAAAACCCATATGCCACCCACATTCCACCGACCAAACCAAATCCTCCTCCAGCCACCCCTGTTTTTGTGGCACCTCCACCTGCTCCTCTGCAAAGGCCGGCCAGCGAGCCATATGTTCAGATCCATGACAACTCTTACTATCCTCCAGAGCCTACTTTCAGGGCTCCTGAACCACAATCACATACACCTCACTGGGATAATCCGGCAGAACCGGAAAAACACTTCCAAAGTTCGGAACACGAGGAAGTTGTCAGAAAAGTTAAAAGCCTGGAGCAGTCCTTCAGGAACATGCACGGTTTAGGCAACCAGGTCAGCGTCGCCTATAAGGATCTGTGTCCATTTCTGGACGTCCAGTTGCCAGCAGGATTTAAAATGCCTAAATTCGACCTATACGAGGGGCATGGTGACCCGGTGGCCCACTTGCGGGGGTTTTGCAGTAAAATGAGAGGGGCCGGAGGACGGGACGAGCTTCTGGATAGCCTACTTCGGCCAGAGTCCGGGAGGATCGGCGTTGGAGTGGTACACTAGACAGGATCCCAGTAGATGGTTTACGTGGGATGATCTGGCTCAAGCTTTTATCGGCCAGTTCCAATACAATCTTGAGATAATCCCCGACCGCCTATCATTGCTAAAAATAGAGAAGAAGCCTGCTGAAAGCTTCAGGGAATTTGGTTTCCGATGGAGGGAACAGGCGGCCAGGGTAGATCCGCCGATGAGAGAGAGCGAGATGGTGGACTACTTCTTGCAGACATTAGAGCCCACCTACTTCGGACATCTGGTAACGTCCGTAGGCAAATCATTCACCGAGGTGATAAAAATGGGGGGTATGATCGAGGAAGGTTTGAAGGCCAACAAGATCATGAGTTACTCAGGCACTGAAAGCCACCACTCAGGCTATCCAAAGTGGTACTGGAGGAGTACCGGGGAAAAAGAGGAGAGAGGAAGTTGCGGCCGTCGAGTCCGGGGCATGGTTCAGAAATAGAGGCCCCGCACCCCAATATAGCCCACCCCAACCTCACCACCAAAATTACTCCCACAACCCATATAGCCACCCGCAACATTATTATCCCGCACCTGATCCTTATTTTACTGTCCACCATGCACAGTCATATTCTGCACCTCCCGCTCATGCACCGTGGCGTGCACCAAACCCCCAGAACAATCATCCACCCCCAAGAGCTTACAGAAACCCCTCGGGCGCGAGTTTCCGTCCGAACCGGGCATTCAGGGGCGACAGGGCGCCGAGGCCAAAGACTTTCACTCCCTTAGGAGAGTCTTACACTAGTCTGTTCCACCGGTTAAAGCAGGTAGGGTTGCTGAATCCGGTTGAGGCTAAGCTGCCGAATCCTCTTCCGAAGAACCTGGACCATTCAGTAAATTGCGCCTACTGCTCGGGATGTCCAGGACATGATACAGAAAAGTGTTGGAGGCTAAAGACGGCCATCCAGGAGCTCATTGACACTCGCAGGATTGAGGTCCAGACTCCAACCGAGCCCAACATCAACCAAAACCCGCTTCCAACTCATCATGAGACCAATATGATCGAGTTGGTACGGGCGGAGGAAGGAAAGGAGAAAGCCTCTCAGACTGTAATGATGATTAGGTCTAGCAGGGCAGGAACGAGAAAAGGGCCAAGCTGTGATGAGTCGCCCAGTTGCAAGAAAGACATACCGGGAGAGTCGGAAGCAGGAAAGGGAAGTGTGAACGAAATACCGGTGAAGCCGGCCAAGATAGTTGTACCAGGGGCAGCACTCAAGCCCATCCTGACAGTAGCAGGGCGTTCGAATGGATCCTTTCATCATCCGGCCGGCAACACAGTTGCCAGTAACCGATAGCCGGGCTGTCCCATGGAATTATGCTCGGATTACAACGACCTACAGAGGAAAGGAGGTGAAAGAGGAAGTTTGTGAAGCCCAAGGGTTGACCCGCTCGGGGAGATGTTTTGCCCTTGCGGAATTGAGGAAGACCACTCCGGCAGTATTGAAAAAGCCGGTCACTGATGAAGAAGCAGAAGAATTCTTGAAAAAGATGAAGCTACATGACTACTCTGTCTTAGAGCAGTTAAAGAAGACTCCGGCGCAAATATCATTGTTATCCTTGCTGATACATTCTGAAGAACATCGGCAAGCATTGATGAAAGTCTTGAATGAGGCACATGTACCGGATAAAATCTCAGTGAGCCATTTGGAGAAGATCACCAATCGGATCTTCGAAGCAAATCGGATCACCTTCACCGATGACGAGTTGCCTGAGGAAGGCACTGAGCATAACAGGGCTTTATATCTTACGGTGAAGTGTGAAGAGGCGGTGGTTACCAAAGTCTTGGTCGATAATGGGTCCGGTGCTAACATTTGTCCTCTCTCTACACTGGGCAAATTAAAAGTAGACATCGGCAGGGTACGCGAGAACAGGGTATGTGTTCGAGGGTTTGACGGAGGAGGCAAAGCGTCGGTTGGAGACATAGTGCTAGTCTTGACAATTGGGCCAGTGGAGTTCACCATGGAATTCCAGGTGCTGGACATGGTGGTGTCATATAACCTCCTAATAGGGCGACCATGGATTCATGCCGCAAGAGCAGTTCCATCCAGCTTACACCAGCTCGTCAAGTTTGAATGGGACCAGCAGGAGATCGTCGTCCATGGAGAGAACGATCCACAGATCAGGCACCATCATTCCCTTTGTTGAAACAGAAGAAGATGTTGGGCCGTGGGTGTATCAGGTCTGCGATGTGGTGTCCGCCCACCGAGTTCCGGAAGGGGAATGTATTCCCGGCGACAGAACAATTACTGCGGATGTCATGGTGGCGCGTGAAATGTTGCGACATGGTTTCGTACCCGGTAAAGGGCTAGGTGCATCTCTGCAAGGAATCATACAACCGGTATCGGTGGTCGAGAACTTGGGAACCTTCGGCTTGGGATTCCAGCCAACCTCAGAGGACATCCGGCGAGCAAAGAGGAGTAAGCAGAAAACATGGGTGCTCCCAAAGCCTGTTCCACGCCTTTCCCAATCTTTTGTCAGGTCCGGAGCAAGAGGACATCCAGCGACAAAGATTCCCGGTCCTACGGTCAGGCCAGACGAAGAGTTCTTCGGGAAGTTCGAAAACCTATTCACAGATGTATGTATGCTCGAAGATGGTGAAGGATCCAGTCATGCCGAGATACAATTTGTGGGACCAAAGGCAAAACTGAATAACTGGAAGGCTACTCCTCTCCCTGTCCGAAAGGAGTCTTGGTAGTTTGTCTTGGATTGTTTTTCTTTCGAAATTTTGTATTGGGGGCTTGTCCCCGGAGTAAAATCCCTTTGTTTTTAGTTCATTTTTGATTTAAGTTTGCAGTTTGTTTTCCCTTTGTACAATTCCCATTAATGAAATGTGGTTCCTTTGCGTCTAATTTTGTTTATCTTTTTCCTTCTTTTTACTTTTCTGAACAGCCTTCTTGCAACTGATCTTAATGATATGGCGCGCTTAAAGATTAATCAACCCAGTCTAGAAAGTCAATCGGGTTTGGAAATAATAACACATGAAATAAGAAGTGACGAGAGTGAGTCAGAGTACGGCGATGATGAAGCCGTGGAAGAAATCGGTGAAGAATTAAGTCACTTCGAGGAAAAGCCCAAACCGAACTTAAATGATACTGAGGCCGTTAATCTAGGGAATGCTGATGACGTCAAAGAAACCCGGATAAGTGTCCATATTGAACCCAATCTGAGAGAAGAACTGATCAAAACACTCATGGAGTTTAAAGACATTTTCGCATGGTCGTACGACGACATGCCAGGACTCAACACCGATCTAGTGGTTCATAGATTACCCACTGATCCGGCATATCCTCCCGTCAAGCAAAAGCTGCGGAAATTCAAGACGGAGATGAGTGTGAAGATTAAGGAGGAGGTAACCAAGCAGTTGCAGGCGAAAGTCATTCGTGTCACTCGATACCCTGAATGGTTGGCTAACGTAGTACCGGTGCCAAAGAAAGACGGAAAGATCAGGGTATGCGTGGACTATCGCAATCTCAACAAGGCAAGTCCTAAGGATAATTTCCCACTTCCCAATATCCATATCCTGATTGATAATTGTGCCGGACGCGAAATTGGATCCTTTGTGGATTGTTATGCGGGATATCATCAGATTTTGATGGACGAAGAGGACGCAGAAAAGACGGCTTTTATCACGCCGTGGGGGACTTATTGCTACCGAGTGATGCCGTTTGGTTTGAAGAATGCAGGAGCAACATATATGAGGGCAATGACTACGGTATTCCATGACATGATACACAAGGAAATTGAGGTGTACGTGGATGATGTGATCGTGAAATCCAGACGTCAAGAGGACCATGTCGCTGACCTCAGGAAGTTCTTTCAAAGACTTCGAAGGTACGACATCAAGCTCAATCCGGCCAAATGCGCATTCGGAGTTCCATCAGGAAAGTTGCTAGGATTCATCGTCAGCCGACGGGGCATTGAGTTGGACCCCTCCAAAATCAAGTCCATTCAGGAGTTACCCCCGCCGAAGAATAAAACAGAGGTAATGAGTCTGTTGGGAAGGTTGAATTACATCAGTAGGTTTATTGCCCAGCTTACGGCAACTCGTGAACCCATATTCCGCCTATTGAAGAAAGACGCCGCGATAGAATGGACGGCAGAATGTCAGGAAGCGTTTGACCGGAATCAAAGGGTATCTGTCAAATCCACCCGTACTAGTTCCGCCTGAGCCAGGTAGACCCCTGATTCTTTATCTGACGGTTTTGGAGAATTCGTTCGGCTGCGTACTGGGGCAGCATGATCTTACTGGCAGGAAGGAACGGGCCATTTACTACCTCAGTAAGAAGTTTACAGTCCACGAGGTCAAGTACACTCATCTAGAAAAGACATGTTGCGCCCTGACTTGGGTAGCCCAAAAGCTGAAACACTACTTGTCTTCTTACACCACTTACCTCATTTCGCGTCTGGATCCGTTGAAGTATATTTTCCAGAAACCTATGCCTACGGGGAGGTTAGCAAAATGGCAAATATTACTTACGGAGTTCGACATCATATACGTGACAAGGACGGCTATGAAAGCTCGAGCCCTGGCCGATCACTTAGCTGAAAATCCCGTTGATGACGAATACGAACCTTTGAGGACGTATTTTCCGGACGAAGAAGTATTACAAATTGATGGGTTAGAACTAACCGAGGAGCCAGGGTGGAAGCTTTTCTTCGACGGAGCGGCGAACGCAAAAGGAGTCGGAGTAGGGGCGTGCTTATCTCTGAAACAGGACATCATTATCCTGTTACTGCTCAACTGCGTTTTCATTGTACCAATAATATGGCTGAGTACGAGGCATGTATCTTGGGGTTGCGATTAGCGGTGGACATGGATGTACGGGACGTCTTGGTCTTGGGGGACTCGGACCTTCTGGTACATCAGATTCAGGGAGAATGGGAAACCAGAGATTTAAAGCTTATCCCATATCGTCGGTGTTTGCATGATTTGACCAAACGCTTTCGATCGGTAGAATTCAGGCACATCCCAAGGATGCATAATGAGGTTGCCGACGCGTTGGCTACTTTAGCGTCGATGCTACATCACCCGGACAAGGTTCGTGTCGATCCATTACATATCCAGATCCGGGATCAACATGCTTATTGTAATGTGATAGAGGAAGAGGTGGATGGTGAGCCGTGGTTTCATGACGTCAAGGAGTACCTCAGGTTAGGAGTATACCCAGAGCAAGCAACTGGAGATCAAAAGCGAGCTATTCGGCGGTTGGCGAACGGATTTTTCCTTAGTGGAGGGGTGCTGTACAAAAGAACCCCGGATTTGGGATTGTTGAGATGTATAGATGCGAGTCAAGCCACAACAGTGATGACGGATATACACTCGGGAGTTTGCGGACCACACATGAGCGGATACGTATTGGCAAAGAAGATTCTTCGAGCAGGATATTATTGGCTCACGATGGAGCGGGATTGTATAAGTTTCGTGCGAAAATGGCATCAGTGTCAGATACACGGAGATCTGATTCATTCTCCGCCGACTGAATTGCATACAATGTCAGCACCATGGCCGTTTGTCGCATGGGGTATGGATGTTATTGGACCTATTGAGCCTGCGGCTTCCAATGGTCACAGGTTCATTCCGGTAACGATTGATTATTTTACCAAGTGGGTGGAGGCCAAAACATTCAAATCAGTGACCAAGAAGGCGGTGGTGGACTTCGTACACTCCCACATCATTTGTAGGTTTGGAATTCCAAAGATGATCATTACGGATAACGGTGCAAATCTTAACAGTGGATTGATGAAAGAGGTATGTCAACAGTTCAAGATTACACACCGAAATTCCACACCGTATCGCCCAAAAGCAAATGGTGCGGTCGAGGCAGCAAACAAGAACATAAAGAAGATATTGAGGAAGATGGTAGAAGGGTCTAGGCAGTGGCATGAAAAGTTACCATTTGCGCTGTTGGGTTATCGCACTACCGTCCGGACTTCGATAGGTGCAACTCCTTACTTGTTGGTATACGGGACTGAAGCAGTAATACCCGCAGAAGTTGAGATTCCATCCCTCCGAATCGTCGCTGAAGCCGAGATTGATGACGACGAGTGGGTCAAAACCCGATTAGAGCAGTTGAGCTTGATCGATGAAAAGAGATTGACAGCAGTATGTCACGGCCAATTGTATCAAAAGAGAATGGCGAGAGCATATAACAAGAAGGTACGTCCCGGGAGATTTGAAGTGGGACAGCATGTGCTGAAGAGAGTTCTACCCCATCAGGCCGAAGCGAAAGGCAAGTTCGCTCCAAATTGGCAGGGACCATTTGTGGTGACTAGAGTATTATCCAACGGCGCTCTATGTCTGACGGATGTTGAGGGAAGATGCACCGATATGGCTATCAATTCTGACGCAGTCAAGAGATACTATGTGTAATTCTTTAACGCATTTGTCAACGTTTGGTTTCGTTTGTGTGTACTTGGCATTTTTCGGAGAATGAAATGACAGAGGCAATTTTTCTACTACCCAAACACTTTACCCTTTGTTTCCCCATTTGAGCCTTAATTATTCTTTCATATACCCTCTTTCGGAATCATCAAGGAAGATGTGTAACAGAATAGAAAAGAAACAAAGAAGTAATACAAGAAAAAGTGAACTACGTTCGACCTGATTCCTCAAGAAGGATACGTAGGCGCCACACGGCTCGGTCATAATAAAATAAAAATCAAAAAATCCCCCGAGCAACAAAACTGGGGCAGAAGTCATTGTTTCGTTGGAAAGATAGTGTGGATTCCGAAAGTCGTAATAAGCTAACCGTTGAGGCTAAACCCCTTTCTTCAGCCTCACGCGCAGAAACCATATCAAGAACCAGAAAGACCTCTCGATCGGTATTTGAGAAGTGCCAAGTCATGTGAATGAAAGCCAAGAGTGACATCCCGACCCTCGATTGAATTCAGGATGCACAAGCCGAAAGGGGATAACGCTCTAGAGGGAATCTCAGGGGTGATACCCCGCCGCGAGGAAAGAAAGCATAAATGAGAGAGTCTTAACGGTGAAAACCCTCGCGGGCACCTTAAGGCGAAGGAAGTTGAGAGAAGTAAAATGAGAGAGTCTTACGGTGAAAACCTTTACGGGCACCTTAAGGCGACGGGAGATAGAGAGAAATGAGAGAATCTCATTAGTGAAAACCCTTTGAAGGGCACTGTGAGGTGACAGGATGAGATGGTTACAAGATGTCTGCATGAGACAAGGTTGGGACATCCGTTTACCTCCAGCAGGCCGCGGTATCAGAAAGTGATTGACATGAATAGACTGGGTAGTTTAATCTCAAAGGCGCGGCATAACATTGGATCAGGCACACATTCAGATAAGTTTTCCTATTTTTGAGTTCAGAAAAGTTTTTCTCTTCTTTTGTCATTTGCGGTCGGTATTCTTTTCTTTTCTTTCATTTTCGAAAATTGATTTTTCAAAGCTTACTACCAAGTCTCCCAAAGCAGTATATTGAAAGTGAATAGGCATGGAACAAGGCAATGAGACAGAAGTCGTTACGATAGTGAGATTGGGATGACAGGCTGAGTGGAAGGTTCGCAAGAATTATGGAGTATGACGGACACATGTGGCATGTCCGAAAGATGATTTCACGCAACAGATCACCGGCTAAAAAGAGTCGGACCAAACCAAAGAGTGGAATAAAAGGAAAGATGAGAGGTCGTTCGTGGAAAAAGCATCTTCCCAAGCAAGCGTCAACGTCGTCCTCAAAGTTCGAGAGAGGCCAAGCGGCTGAAAGAGTATGGCCTCAACAAGAGTGGCACGACCACTCGCGGCGTTTTGAAACTAACAATTTTTCTTTGATTTAAAGCAGGAAAAGAGGGTCCGACGGCAGAAAAGCATACCGTCCAGAAGTTTATCACGCTGGGGCAGAAAATTTTCTCTTGTTGCGAAAATTTTCTGGAAAGCAAGACTCAGAGGATAAGTGTAGAAAGCAACACAAGATGGGGTGATCTTTGAGCCGGGTATCATCTCCAGCAGTTATTGGAAAAAGAAAAATGGCTTCGAGATTCCCCCAGCAGTATTACATCCTATAATTTGATCGAGGAAACAAAAGCGTGAGTCCCAAAAGAGGTAGGGGAAGAAGGAAGAGAATGAGGGGTGAAGGAAACAAAGAATACCTCCTCAGCAACATCACCCCCAGCAGGCGAGTAAACAGTTCCGAAAATATCCCCAGCTGCCAGAAGAAGAGTAACACGACCTAGGGGAAAGCAATTCCAAGACAGGATAATTCAGAAGAGAAGGTGGTCCGAGAGGTAACGCAGGAACAAGGATAGGGTACAAGAGGCAAAGGAAGGTAATCAAGATAGGATGAAAATCAGTGAGTAGTAGTCGAAGTCAGGGAGCCCGCCTGGAGAATGGAGTGGCAATTTAATTTTGAAGTAGTAATTGAAGTCAGGGAGCCCGCCTGGAGAATGGAGTGGCGATTTAATTTTGAAGTTGTAGTTGAAGTCGGGAAGCCCGCCTGAAGAATGGAGTGGCGATCTAATTTTGAAGTAGTAGTTGAAGTCAGGGAGCCCGCCTGGAGAATGGAGTGGCGATTTAATTTTGAAGTAGTAGTTGAAGTCAGGGAGCCCGCCTGAAGAATGGAGTGGCGATTTAATTTTGAAGAAGTAGTTGAAGTCAGGGAGCCCGCCTGAAGAATGGAGTGGCGATTTAATTTTGAAGTTGTAGTTGAAGTCGGGGAGCCCGCCTCTGAAGAATGGAGTGGCAATTTAATTTTGAAGTAGTAGTTGAAGTCGGGGAGCCCGCCTCTGAAGAATGGAGTGGCGATTTAATTTTGAAGAAGTAGTTGAAGTCGGGGAGCCCGCCCGGAGAATGGAGTGGCAATTTAATTTTGAAGTAGTAGTGGAAGTCAGGAAGCCGCCTGAAGAATGGAGTGGCGATTTAATTTTGAAGAAGTAGTTGAAGTCAGGGAGCCCGCCCGAAGAATGGAGTGGCGATTTAATTTTGAAGTTGTAGTTGAAGTCAGGGAGCCCGCCTGAAGAATGGAGTGGCGATTTTATTTTGAAGTAGTAGTTGAAGTCGGGGAGCCCGCCCGAAGAATGGAGTGGCGATTTTATTTTTGAAGTTGTAGTTGAAGTCAGGGATTCCGATCTCTGGAGAATGGAGTGGCGATTTAATTTTGAAGTAGTAGTGGAAGTCGGGGAGCCCCTGAAGAATGGAGTGGCGATTTAATTTTGAAGAAGTAGTTGAAGTCAGGGAGCCCGCCCGAAGAATGGAGTGGCGATTTAATTTTGAAGTTGTAGTTGAAGTCGGGGAGCCCGCCCGAAGAATGGAGTGGCGATTTAATTTTGAAGTAGTAGTTGAAGTCGGGGAGCCCGCCTCTGGAGAATGGAGTGGCGATTTAATTTTGAAGTTGTAGTTGAAGTCGGGAAGCCCGCCCGGAGAATGGAGTGGCGATTTAATTTTGAAGTAGTAGTTGAAGTCGGGGAGCCCGCCTCTGAAGAATGGAGTGGCGATTTAATTTTGAAGTAGTAGTTGAAGTCGGGAAGCCCGCCTGGAGAATGGAGTGGCGATTTAATTTTGAAGTTGTAGTTGAAGTCAGGAAGCCCGCCTGGAGAATGGAGTGGCAATTTAATTTTGAAGTTGTAATTGAAGTCAGGGAGCCCGCCCGGAGAATGGAGTGGCGATCTGTTTAATTTGGTAGAGGAAAGCGGTAGAATGTAACAGAAATCTCCGGCATGAATCCAAGTTCATAAGAAGAGAAGAAGCATCAGAAGGAACGCCAAGTCAGACGGGATGGCAAGGAGCGCGACAAGATCAAGTTAAAAAGGGATAGATAAGAACTTGTAGTACTGTAACTTAGTCTAGCTTCTTGTTTTTCGTTGCCTAATGCGGTGTAACAAGGAAATCAGTTGAGCAGTGGTAACAGCAGTAACAGCGGCAACAGCAGTAACAGCGAGATCGCAACAGGCGTGGTAGTCCCAGCTACCAGAACTTCCCGAACTACATTGACCTGATTCCCTTTTAGCCAGGGATATGTAGGAGACCTCTGAAGCAAGGTTCGGTCAAAACTTTTCCAAAATGCTTCATACGGAGTGTTCGAATAGGCAAAAATCGCTTATATCCGCTCATTTATCTTTGCACGAAAACTCTGCGTGTTTACGCGCAAAGAGGGGCAGTTGTGAGCACGTGATTTTTGCCTTACTTGAGAAGTACTCCCAGAAAATTCAAAAATAAAAATAGTTTCATGTTGGGTATGACTTTTGTGATTTTGTGTTATCATATCTTTTTGTGTGCACGTTTATTTATTTAAATTAAAAATACAAAAAATATATGCTAAGTTTTGCATTTTTAGTGTTTGATATCGAAGTCATGTGATTTACGTTTTAGGCAATATGTAATTGTGCACGTTAATTGTAGTAAAAAATAGCGGTGTTATAGGTTAGTATATACATATGTGTGTATATATATATATATATGTATATATATACATATATATATATATATACACATACACATATGAAGATCCGATCTGGGCCAAATCCAGTCTAAAAGCCAGGCCCAAACGGATTTCTTCTAATTCAGCCCAAATACCCGTCCAGCTTCAGCCTGTGTAACACTTGATCTGGACCGTTGGATTTTATTATCCAACGGCCCAGATTAATCCTTTAATTCTAATATACATTCAGCCTATGACTTGACCAAACGACGTCGTTTGGTTTAAGTGAGGGGATCCTGATCGTTGATCGTAAATGATCCAACGATCAGGATTCAATCTCATCTCTGGTATATATTCCTCATTCCATACCCCGCCCCCCCAAGCCAGACCCCCCCCTCTCCCTTCATCTCCCTCAGGAGCTCTCAAACACCCAGCGTAACGCCGCCGTGCCCCGCCTGCCGGAAATCGCCTCACGGCGGTTCCGGTAGGCCAATCGCCACCAAACCAATGCCAAAACCTTCCCCTCACCTCCCCCATCACGAACCCGGCATCCACTAACCTCGAATCATGCCGGAGCTCCTCGAATCTTCATTTGAAGATTCGAGTCAAACTCGAACCTATGCCAAATCACCCCAAATTCACACCACAGTCTCCTCACACCTCCCCCACACTCCCAATGACATTGGTTTGCTTCGAATCTAACCAAAAATGCAAAAGCCCCAAATCCGAGCCCAAGAACCCTAATTTTGAAGAAATCCAATTCGAGCCGGTTTAGCCACAATTGAAGTCCAAGGGACTTTAGTCTAGGTGTTCTCAATCGAGAACATCTCGATTAAAGCCCGTTTGGCTTCAATAATTCCAAATTTTGGTTCAAAGCCTGGGTCGGCAGTTTTTTATGAGGTATCCATTCCTTCTCTGATCAATTCGATTCAATTGTGTGAACATATGTGCTTGTTTTGGTTTGTGTTTCGATTTTCATCTGTTAATTAATTTCTCATATCAGTTGATTTATTCTCCTCCTTCAACAGACCTTTTATGTGGTCGATTCCTATTCTTTACCAATTGTTGTTTGAATTCAATGCCTAGTTCGTTTAATATCGTCAACAATTCAATTGGTTTGTATAATTTGCCCTGGCCTGCCCGTATGCAAGGCACAAGTGTGGGATTTGTTTGCTTGTTTTAATTCTGGATTGAAGGGTTAATTGTTTACAGAGTTAGGATTTAATTGAGCTTGTTTATTTAAATCACTTGCCCATGAAGGGGCTAGTGGAACCTGCACAGCAGGGTATCCACTGAACACTGCCAGCCTTATTGTTTAAGGCTTGAGTCCACCTTTGGACAGTAGTTAGTGGGGTTTGCAGGGAATTTGATGGGTCTGGCAGAGTTAGGAGTGGGCAGGGTAATAGTTAATTAGGGCCAGGTGTTCTGGAGGGGCTTTGAGCTATAAATATAGCATCAAAGAGTACCTGGAAGATAGAGATTGATAGGCATACATACAGACTTGAGAGGAGACTTGAGAGGATAAACACACTGAGAGAACTAGAGAAAAATAAGCAGTGATAACAGAGTATCTGGAGAGCAAAAACAAAACAGTCACACAGAGAGAAAGGCCACTGTTTCATAGGATTTGTGGTCACTGCTTCGATTGTTTGCTTCAGTGGTTGAGTTGTTTGGCCATTGTTGTTGCTGTGGTGTTCGTTTGAGGCTGTTGGTCAGCATTATTGCTGCTCTTGGTCGTTTTGTTGCTGCTCTTGTTCATTTGGTGTTGCTTGTCCGGTATTGGGGTTCTTGGTCTAGTGTTGTTGCTGTTAGACAGTGTTGTTGTTGCTGTGGTGCTCGTTTGAGACTGTTTGGTCACTAGTGTTGCTGTTCTTGGTCATTAGTGTTGCTGGTTGGGTTATAGTTGTTGCTGCCTGGGTTGATTTGTTGCTGTTAGGCAAGTGTTGTTGCTGTTGTGTTCATTTGTTGTAGCTGGATCAGTGGTTGAGGGCTGTGGTAGGTCCAGTGTTGTGCTGCTTAAGTGATTGTGGCTGCTTTACTCATTGTTGTTGTTGCTGTGTGGTGTTGCTGTTGGCTGATTCATTGGACATTATTTGTTTGTTGTTGGTCTCAAGTTAACCACTGGTTCATTAATTGTGGTTGCTTTAGTCTGTTCGATTACTGCCATTGTTTGTTGTTGTTGGTTGGTATATTGAGTGGCTATTTGGTTCACTGGTTGTTACTGGTTTACTGTTGCTGTTACTATTCTTGTTGCTGTTGCTGCGTTGCCATTGCTCACTCTTCCTCGTTCTTCCGCATTCCAGGTACACACCTCTTTTATTGTAGTTCCTTGGTTCGACAAG
This sequence comes from Nicotiana noctiflora, assembly GCA_032618575.1. Lineage (NCBI taxonomy): Eukaryota > Viridiplantae > Streptophyta > Magnoliopsida > Solanales > Solanaceae > Nicotiana > Nicotiana noctiflora. The sequence goes on along the minus strand of JASVEL010003711.1, from coordinate 198,625 downwards.
AATGAAGTTTGAAGCTTATGCATAAAGTCTATTGAAACATGTAGTCGTCTTATGTTCAATTACATTCTGTTATTCTCCAATTAAGCTTGTACTGTTAGTTTTGGTTATGGAAAAACGTAGCTAGGCCAAAGATACATTGTCGTTAGATAAGCGTGTAAACCTGAATTAGTCTTCGTATCTCTATTCAATCTTCCCTACTCATGTGTGTAATCTCCAAACTTGTTAAATGATAGACCTTATGTCACAAGCAAGATTAGCTAGAGAGTTGTTCCTCAACGGAATGACGTAATTAGATTAAAAAGAGTCGGGGGTGCATTTCATGTGACCCGACCCCAATTTCGGGCAAGAGTAAACAAAGCATGTTAAGAACCACAAGCGCATTTCATGTGATGTGGTTCGTAGCAAGTTTTAAGTAATTTGGAATCAACTCTTAAGTAAGATACAGTGAGATGTAGTTCGCTTTAGATTTGAATCAAAGGTACGCCTCGCCCAATAGTTACATTAATCACATAGCCGTCATAAATGTACATATAAATACTTAGGTTTCGAGATGCGTCGTTTCTTAACGAATATCACGCCTTTCTCAACAATGTAAATAAGTAGTCGATCCAGGCGCATATTTTAGTTTTACCTTTTTAAATACGGGTGTGCATTTCATGTGACCCAAATCCAAACCCCGAAATGTTGAATAAGAATATGTTGAGGATCCGGGTGCATTTCATGTGACGCGATTCGAAAGCATATTTTTAAGCAACTTTCTCTTTCGTAAATCATAACCAATAATAAAAGCGGTAAAGGGGTATTAACTTGCACTAAGTACATAATTGTAAAAAACAGATAGATAAGCCAAACACGACAGTTGAGCGACCGTGCTAGAACCACGGAATTCGGGAATGCCTAATACCTTATCCCGGGTTAATAGAATTCCTTATCCGGATTTCTGGTTCGCGGACTGTTAAATAGAGTCATTCTTTTCCTCGATTCGGGATTTAACCGGTGACTTGGGACACCATAAAATCTCCCAGGTGGCGACTCTGAAGTAATTAAAATAAATCCCATCTCGATTGTCCTTCAATTGGAAAAACTCTTTGCATCCTTGTGGGTGCGTAAAAAGAGGTGTGACAGCGGCTCAATCCATATTGTGGCCGAAAGCCAAGCTTTACTAAAAGGCCTTAAGCCATTAAATCTAATTAACAAAATATATATACTTTTATGTGATTTTTTTTTGTATATATACGGGATTTTGAATTTATTTAACCAGTTTTGTTTTAGTTTCATATTTACATAAAGTAATTATTTTTTTTTTACAAATACAATTTAACTACAACTTAAATATACATATTTGTATAGAATCCGATCAAAACTACAATTTACATACAATTTATATTTCATTTGTTTCAATTTAGATGACACATTTGAATATTAAGAATTAATTAAACTAATTTTTGAAGATAAATTGAAATTTTGGGACCTTAAATTTCATGGGGCCTAAAGCCACCACTTCACCGGCCTTACCCTCTGGTCGGCTCTGATTTATGGTCATGCAGAAATATCTACTATTACACATTGTGGGATTCACTTCTTTTTTAAAGGTACATGTTATAGCCTAAACGTACCGAATATAGAAAAAAAATGCAAATATGAACACAGTTTGGCATTTTTTTTAAATTTTTGACCCACGCTTGCTCCATGAGTAGAATTTCAAGGCAAGAGGCAAATTCAAGATTTGAAAGTTGGAATGCATTTTTTGATTCAATTAAAATCTGCTTTGCAAAGAGGGTGTCAACTACTAATATATCACTATTTTGTAAAGACATATACATGTATACATAAAAAATTTATCGAACTTTACGGGTGTCACCATCTCGGTATAGTATAGGTCCGCCTCTGTCTCAAGGCCAACAGTAAATGTATTACCCATGAAATAAGCGAGGGGCAACACTTGTTAAACTTAAAGTTTTTTGTGGTAAGCGGAGATAAAAATAGAGCTTGATATGGAAAATATGCCACAAAAAGTTGATCGTTTTCTCTATCAAGCCACACAATATAAATAGATCAATACTTTGAGATACAAAATTTTGGGGTCACTCTCATTTGCTGTATATATAGTTTTTCCAATAAAAATATTTTAATGTTATGGTCTGCACGTCTAGACCTAAGTGGAGTTGCTCACTTCTCATATTGAACCATAGCCAACTTGTTATCTCAAAATCTTTTAGTCTCATGCACGTCATTCAAAACCCTAATACCAACCTCTCCAAATTTACAAAAACATTTCTCTAAACTAGTCTTTATATTTCTTAAAGGTCTTATGTACATTTTTACGAGTGAATTTGAAAGGGAAAAAAAAGTAATAAATTTTTTTTGCTTTTGAAAAAGGTTAAAATATATAAAACAAAATCAGTTCGTCAAAACAATTAACATTTGAGACTAAAAACAGTATTAATACTGAAGCCAATCAAAATGGTATTCGTTGCTGTAAGTTTCGAGATATATCTATATCAAATTTCAATTTTTTTTTATATATATCTCTTTACTAATATTTATTATTTTTTTCCTTGCTCAAAAGCTAATAGATACAACATATATGTAACCAGATTTTTTTTTTGTTTATAGCCAACTACGTTCACTCGGTATTTAGAATACCAACCTCAAACATGGTCAGCACAAAATACATAAACATTTACATAGTAATTGAAAGGGTCTTAATTTCAGCTATATAAATCCAACACAGCCTAAGAGCAAAATGCCATTTCAAGTTACTCAAAAATTATAAAAGATGGCCAAATTCATAGCTTTAAATTCCTTGGTTTTGATCATTGCAACAATTGCATTTCATTGTGCTATAGTCAATGGAAAGATTTCAAGTAGCATGTATGTTAATTGGGGTGCTCATCATTGTCAAATGCTAGGAGATGATCTTCAACTTGTTCTTGATAAATCTGCAGGCAAGTTTAGTTTTCTTTTCATATGTATGATGTGCAAAAAATGCTTAATTACTTTTCTAGCTTTCCCTTTTCAGCCTCGTGCTACTATAGTGAAGTGTTGTTATAGAGATGATATATTATAACATTATACAAAAACGGTTCCGAGAAAAACTTGGCTTTTATAGTGAATAACTGTTGTATATAGAGATGATTGTTATAGAGATGTTTGCCTATATATATATATATATATATATATATATATATATATATATATATATATATATATATATTTATTGTTTGAGTCGAAAATAATGGTTTGATTGAGATAAAGAAAAAAAAAAGCAGAATATTTAAATTTTTAGGTTGACAATATTATTGACTAATCTGGTTTTAACTTTAGGTTCTGGTGCGCAATCAAAAAGAACATTTCTCTTTGGTAGCTTTGAAATGCTTATCAAGTTGGTACCTAACAACTCTGCTGGAACAGTCACAACGTACTACGTAAGTATATAGTTATACAGTCAAACCTCTCTATAACAATCTTCTCGTTTATTTTGATATTTCTGTTGTTATAGTGAAATGTTATCGTAGAGGACATATATGATAGATAACACAACATAATAAATGGTTACGAAAAAAGCTTGGCTTTTATTGTAAATAATTGTTATATGGGGATTCTGTTATAGAGAGGTCTGACCGTACAATATTCAAGTTTGAATTTCTTAATAAACAACGTAAAAAAAATCAAAAAGGTTGTTAGAGTCAATCAATTGTACAAAAAATTATTAGAGTTTAAATTCCACGTACTGACGATGTTTTTTATTTATTTATCGTTTGCAGTTATCTTCTACTGGTACCAAGCATGATGAAATCGACTTCGAGTTTTTAGGAAATGTATCAGGACAACCTTACATTCTCCACACAAATATTTATACCCAAGGTGTTGGAAATAGGGAGCAACAATTCTATCCTTGGTTTGATCCAACTGCAGATTTTCACAACTACACCATTCATTGGAATCCTAATGCAGTCGTGCAAGTCGATTTTTTCAACTATCTTGTTTGCTATATATATCATTATCAATCTTTAATAAATATATTTTTCTACAAACTATTTTCAATCTCCGGCCAAACATCAGAAAACAACATTTTCAAAATCTTAAAATTATTTTACAAAAATAACTTTCGTCATACCAAACAGATGCGTAACAGTATATATAGTTAGAAAACTAGATAATCTTGAAGTTTGATGTGTCACTACTTATTTATTTATTTTCAGATGGTATGTTGATGGTATTCCAATTAGGGTATTTAGAAATTATCAATTCAAAGGAATTCCATTCCCAAACCAACAAGGAATGAGAATATACACTAGCCTTTGGAATGCTGATGAATGGGCAACAAGAGGTGGCCGTGATAAAATTGATTGGACAAATGCACCATTTATTGCAACATATCGCAAGTTTAGGCCAAGAGCTTGTTATTGGAATGGACCATTGAGTATTGTTCAATGTGCAATTCCTACTAAATCCAATTGGTGGAATTCTCCTTTATATAGTAAATTGAGTACTCCTAAAGTGGATCAAATGAACTCAATTAGGAGCAAATACATGATTTATGATTATTGCAAAGATACTACACGATTCAAGGGAGTTATGCCTACTGAATGTTCATTGCCACAAAACTAGAAGGATGCCAATATTGAAACGATACAGAAAAGATTAGCATGGTCTTTATGCAAGGATGACACATGAATCGAGAAGGACGTCAAAGCGAAAGCTGCACTTTTTCCATTTTCTTATGTTGCTTCTTGCATGTTTGTTATCTTTTGTTCTCAATTCTTTCTTTTTGGTTGCTTTCCGCAAGAAGATCTTGCTGAGTTGATCTCATTTATGTATTTCATTCTTTTCTAATAAAATTTGAATGATTGTATTTAGCTCGATCTCAAGGCCCATATTCTGTGTTCATCTACTATGAAGAACTAGCCTAAATTGACATTCACCTAATCACTTAAATTAAAAATAGCAGACAAATATATAATATATGTATATTTTAACAGCTTACAAGTTAACAAAAATAAATCAGCAGAATAAATGCGGAAGAACAGAATTTAATAGATTATCTTAATACAAAAAACGAACTGGTGTCACTACTCATGGACAGTCTACGAATACTACAAACAATGGTCTGCACAAAAAAATACACGTCTGTCTCGAAAATAGATAAAACAGAAAAGAAATAGGATAGAAGGGGACGCCAAGGCCTGCAGACGCTTGCAGGACTACCTCGGGTCTCCAGTGGACTGAAGGCTGTCACCCAACTCTACTCACACGGTCCGGCACCAAAATCTGTACAAAAAATGCAGAGTGCGGTATCAGTACAACCGACCCCATGTACTGGTAAGTGTCGAGTAACGAGACTAGGACACGACAAACATCATAAACATATACAATTAATCAGTATAATAACAGAGTAACAAATAATAAAAACTAAGCAGAAATATACGGGAAAGGGGTAACATATTATGGGGATTTCAACATAAAGGATTACAACAATAAGGAATTTAAACAGTTAAAACACTTGAACAGATAACAGCAAATAGAAAATGCACGACATCACCCTTCGTACTTTTACTCTCAATCCTAACCATGGAATCAATAATAAAAATGTGTACGACACCATCTTTCGTGCTTTATTACTCTCCTCACCATGTGAATAATAGAAATGTGCACGACGTTACCGCTCGTGATGTATCTCTCTTCCTCACCATATGCATTAGTATAAATGTAAATGTGTACGACATCACCCTTCGTGCTTTATCACTCTTGCTCATTGTATGCATAAGTATGAATGTGCACAGCATCACCTTTCGTGGTTTATCACTCTTTCCTTACCCAAATAGTAGAAACAATAACATCCCGGCAATGGAATCAACAATAGAAATCAATACATCCCATTAAGGGAATCAGTTATAACCAATCTCGTTCCAACAGTTAACTTCACAAAATAAATCTCAACTTGAGCCAATATTAAACAATGGTCAATTACCAAGAAATTATCATAAGTCTTGTTCAACATGGATAATCATCAATTTAAGCATGGACAACACATAATAAGAGTCACAACAGTCACAATATAAGACTTACGAGCATGCTCGACACCAACGTATAGATACTTGTCACTACACCTATAAGTTGTACTCAATACTAACATATAGAAAATAAGACAACAACACATATTCCCTCAAGCTAAGGTTAGGCCAAACACTTACCTCGATTCCACGGCCAAACTCAAGCTTCAAATACCGCATTCGCCTTATATTTCACCTCAAATTCACTTTTACCTAGTCAATTTAACTTTATAACATCGATGATTGCTAAATACATCAATTCCAATTCACATTATAGGTTTTCTAATATTTTTACCAACAACAACAACAACCCAGTATATTCCCCAAATGAGGTCTATAGTCTAATATTTTTTCCAAAAAATCAAAAATCACCACCGAACCCATTTGGTTGAAACTCGAGGTTCAGACCAAAACACATTCACCTACAAGCCCAAATGTGTAACTAGTTTTGAAATCTGACCCCAAATCGGGGTCTAAATTCCCAATTTTGTAAAATCTTCAATTTTTCCCAAAATTCCTAATTCTACCATGAAAGAACATGATTTAGGCCTAGAAATCTAATAGGGTATTGATGGAAAATGAAAGAGATGAGTTTAAGAACACAAAACCTATGATTTGATCCCTCTTCAAAATTGTCCAAGGTCGATTTCTATGGAAGAAAATATAAAATTTTGGTCTAAACCCATGCTGGTTCTGTTTTTAAATTATCTTGAAAGACCTTCATCGCGATCGCGATTCACAAAGGCCTAAGCCCTTCACGTTTGCGAGTCTATCAACGCGTTCGCATATGGAAGTTCCCCCTAAGCCTTTACGTTCACGACCCAGTGGTCGCGTTCGCGTAGAATGACGAGACTCCCCTCGCCCAGGTCCATTGACCATCGCGTTCGTGGGAGGCTGATCGCGTTTGCAAAGGGTACCACCCATCAGTGATTCGCGTTCGCGTCTAATCCCCCGTGTTCATGAAGAAGCGATTTCCTCTCAGCCTGATTTACACTTTGCTTGCGAGAGAGGCTTCGCGATCACGAGCACAAAGAACATGTGCACCTGCAACAGCAAAAACAAAAAAATTCTCTAAGTCTAAAACACCTTGAAGCCTATCCGAAACTCACCCGAGCCCTCGGGGTTCCAACCCAAACATCCATACAAGTCTAAAAATATCATACAGACTTGATCGCATAATCAAATCGCCAATATAATACCTAGAACTACTAATTTAGCATCAAAATCAAAGAAAAATCTTAAGAACTATTAAAGTTTATATTTTCACAACCGAGGATCCGAATCATGTCATATAAACTCCGTTTCTTACTAAATTTTACAAACATAACTTAAATACCATATTAAACCTATAGCGGGATTCAGAACTAAAATTCGAGTCTGATACTATCGAAAGTAAGCATCATTAATTTTCCAAAACCCTCATATCTTTAGTTAATAAATTTTCTTCAAAATTCATTTCTCGTGCTAGGGACTTCAAAATTCTATTACGGGCATATGCCCAAGTCCCATATTTTTTTGCCAACCCTTCGGGACCGTCAAATTACTTGTCCAGATCTTTTTACTCAAAATGTTGACTGAAGTCAATTTAATTCAATTTAAAGGAAAAAATTTAGCATTTTCTCAACTTTCACTAAAAGCTTTCTCGAAGCACACTCGGACTGTGCACGCAAATCGAGAAAAAGGAAAATGATGTCTTGAAGGCCTCGAAACCCCGGATTAGGTTCTAAAACCGAGATGACCCTTTTGGGTTATCACATTCTCTACCTCTAAAACAATCGTTCTTCCTCGAACGGACATAGAAAATTACCTGAGTTAGTGAAAAATAAGGATATCGGCTTCGCATATCATACTCGGACTCCTAGGTAGGTGCCTCGACGGGTTGACCTCTTCACTGAACATGAATCAAAGGGTAAATCTTCAATCTCAACTGATGAACCTCCCAGTCTAGAATAGCTATTGGCTCCTCCGCATAGGCCAAATCCTTGTCCAAGTGGATAGTGTTGACGTCTAACATGTGGGATGGATTGTCGTGATACTTCCGAAGCATGGACACATGAAACACTGGATGCAAGGATGATAAACCCGGCGGCAACGCAAGTCTGCAAGCCACCTCTCCCACTTGATCAAGGATCTCAAAAGGACCGATGAACCTAGGTCTTGATTGCCCTTCTTCCCAAATATTGTCACGCACTTCATGGGCGGCACCCGAAGCAACAATCGCTCTCCGACCATGAATGCCACATCACGAACCTTATGGTCGGCATAACTCTTCTGCCCGAACTGAGCTGTGCGAAGCCTATCTTGAATGAACTTAACCTTCTCCAAGGTATCCTGAACCAAATATGTACCCAGCAATCGAGCCTCTCCCGGCTCAAACCACCCAACCAACGACCGACATCGCCTACCATATAATGCCTCATAGGGATCTATCTAGATGCTCGACTGATAACTGTTGTTGTAGGCAATCTCTGTTAATAGCAAGAACTTATCTCAAGAACCTCCAAAGTCAATAACATATGCGCGGAGCATATCCTCCATCATCTGAATAGTACGATTGGACTATTCTTCCATCTGAGGATGAAATGTTGTGTTCAACTCAACCCGTGTACCCAACTCACATTGTACTTCCCTTCGAAATTGCGAGGTAAAATACGTACCTCGGTCAGAAATGATAGACACTGGGACACCATGAAGATGAACGATCTCACGGATATGAATCTCTGTCAATCGTTCAGAAGAATAGGAAACTACCACGGGAATGAAATGCGTTGACTTAGTTAGCCTATCCACAATAACTCATACTGCGTAGAACTTCCTCTGAGTCCATGGGAGTCCAACAATGAAGTCCATAGCGATACACTCCCACTTCCACTGAGGAATCTCAATCCTCTGAACCAAACCACCATGTCTCTGATGCTCGTAGTTTACCTTCTGACAATTCAAACACCAAGCTACATACACAACAATATCCTTCTTCATCCTCCTCCGCTAATAATGTTGCCACAAGTCCTGAAACATCTTAGCGGCGCCAGGATGAATAGAATACCAAGAATAATTGGCCTCCTCTAGAATCAACTCACGAAGTCCATCCACATTTGGCACACAAACTCGATCCTACATCCTCAAACCTTCGTCATCTCCAACGATAACCTGCTTGGCACCTCCGTGCTGCAATTCTGTCTCTAAGGACAAGCAAATAAGGATCATCATACTATCGATCTCTTATGCGCTCAAATAATGAAGAACGAGAGACTGTGCAATCTAGAACATGGTTGGGCTCAGAAATATCCAACCTCACAAATTGATTGGCTAAAGCCTGAACATCCAAAGCAAGTGGTATCTCACCGACTAGAATATCTACATGGTTGCCCATATTGGCTGGCTTCCTATCCAAAAGCAAGGAATTCCCGAGGCCCGAACGATTGAAGAGGCAGAAGGGCAGGTATTCTCAAAAAAGAAAGAAACAAAAACATGAGGGAGGTAAGAGCGAGTAAGACTAGGTTATAGCAAGACAACAAAGGTTAGATAGCTCTTACCGGAGGAGGAGGGTTCAGGTCACCCGTCCCCTTGACCCAAATACGAACTAATCCTTCTCTTTCTCGAATGTATGCCCGATTTTCATCGAATCTTTTTTATCACCTTAAAAAACAAACCGGAACAGCCACTACATTGGCCTTCTCATGATGATACAAGATGGTGATATCATACTCTTTCAATAGCTCCATCCACCTCCTCTGCCTCAAATTTAGCTCCTTCTGCTTGAACAAGTATTGCAAACTCTTGTGATCCATGAACACCTAACACGACACGCCATAAATAATGCCTCCAAATCTTCAGCGTGTGAACAATGGCTACTAGCTCCAAAACATGAACTAGATAATTCTTCTCGTGGATCTTCAATTGTCGCGAAGCATATGCAATAACCTTGCCATTCTGCATCAACGTCGCACCAAGTCTGATACAAGATGCATCACAATATATTGTATATGGCCCTGAACCTGTGGGCAATACCAACACCAGCACCCTAGTCAAAGCTGACTTGGGCTTCTAAAGGCTCGCCTTGCACTCGTCCGACCCCCTGAACTGGGCACCCTTCTGGGTCAACCTGCTCACCGAGGCTGCTGTAGATGAAAACTCCTCCACAAATCGATGGTAAAAACCCGCCAAACCTAAGAAAATCCGGATCTCTATAGCTGATGTGAGTCTAGGTCAGTCCTTGACTGCCTCAATCTTCTAAGGATCCACCTGAATACCCTCTACTGATACGACATGACCTAGGAATGCTACTAAACTCAACCAAAACTCACATTTCGAAAACTTAGCAGAAATTATAATCTAAATTTTAATACTTCTTATATTCGCTAAAGTATTTTTGCAATGTTGCAAAACAACGCTATGACGATTTTGGAGCACCAGTTACACTTTTTAATTTATTTATAGACACTTCAAATAATTAATCAACTTAACAATTCTTTTTATTTTATAACAGCTTAAGCCAATCATTGTACTTCTTGACATGAGGCTCCAATTTTGTAAAGAACTTATGATGTTTATTGGCTTATTTTATATTTTGATTAAATATAGTGTCATCAAATTTTATCCTATAAATATGAAGAGAAAAAATTTCAAATAAACATAAAATAAAACAGTACTTTCATACAAAGTATTCATAGTCAAGAAAAGAAATTTGAAGAAATAAGTTAACCTAACCCTGTTCAGTTTGTGACAAACGATTATTAATCAACAGGAATTCGATTAACTAGATGGCGTATACAGCGATTTGGGGGGGGGGGGGGAATAGAATTTAGTTTAGAATATTTCTTATTTGAACATACAAAAGAGAAATCTTCTTTGAGCCCCGAGCATACAAGACCAACTCTAATGTTCCACCTAATAAGGCTTGTGACTTAGGCCCTTCAAATTTGGGGGCCATTTCTAAATACGGAAAAGGGTCATCTTTGCCCCTCAACTATTACATATGGTCTAATAATGCCCCTCGTCCACCTATTAGGTCAAATATACCCTTCTGTTAAGGTTTTTTGGTTCACACACGCCCTTTAAGTTAACAGCCAACTTTAACTTTTAAATCAAAATTATTTTTAATGACGTGGCATAATACTATTGGTTGTTTTAAAACCCACCCCAAATATGTCCAACCCACCCGTCCGTTTGAGATCGACCCGACCCAACACATAGATTACCCACTAAAACACTATAACCCATACGACTTAAGCTCCCAGAAGCTCCCCAAATGACCGACCCACAAAAACTACCCCAAATGCAAATCATTTTGGTTTATAATTATTGTTGGCTTTCTATAGCTGGGTTTGTGAAAAGTCAATGTAGCTGAATAGCAAGATGATGCAGTAGTTGTTGATGCTATTTTATTCGCTGTTGGTTGTAATTTTATTGTTGGTCACGAACTACTGTTTCTTAGCTCAATGGCAAGAAGATGCAGTAGTTGTCGATGCCGTTTTAACTTGGTTATTTATAATTTGTTGTGGTGACATACTACTATTTGAAAAGAAAAATGTTGTGATGGACAGTAAAACGAGGGCTCTCAAAGCAAATGCTGGTCATTGGACATATTCTACTGTTTCAACCAAACCGGAAAAAGAAAAACAAACGAACTGCTTGTTCCTCGTCATCTTGATGCGAATAGAATTGTACTTTAGCATTGAAAGTGTAATTTTAAAAAATAAATTAGTGAAATTCCATTCACAGTTACATGAACAAAACAATAAATTTGGATAGTATTGAGGAAGAAAGTGTTGAAGTTGTAAAAGATCCTCTTCACTCCAATAAAAAGATTCTATATATACCAACTTATGATTCCACAATGTTGATGATTTCTCCTGAAAATAGAGACAAGAATGCAATGTTGGATGGTCGTTTGGGGAGCTTCTGGGAGCTTCAGTCGTATGGGTTATACTGTTTTAGTGGGTAATCTATATGTTGGGTCGGGTCGATCTCAAACGGGTGGGTGGGTTGGACATATTTTGGGGTGGGTTTTAAAACAACCAATAGTATTATGCCACGTCATTAAAAATAAAAATAATTTTGATTTAAAAGTTGAAGTGGGCTGTTAACTTAAAGGGCATGTGTGAACCAAAAAACCTTAACAGAAGGGTATATTTGGCCTAATAGGTAGATGTGGGGCATTTTTAGACCATATGTAATAGTTGAGGGGCAAAGTTGACCCTTTTCCGTTCTAAATATAACCGATTTATATGTATTTAAAATAGGAATTTTTACTTACCTATATCATATATGAAACCTTATTATCTTAAATATGCATAGTTTGTTAATTACTCGCACAGTCCATGTTTTACCTGTAAATTTTGTATCATTCGCCTATTAGACATTAACAGGGCAGAATATTCCCTAAAAGGGGGCTAAAATTAAGGAGAAAATCTTGGTGTTAATTGATTCTACATTAAATTTAATTTTTAAAAAGGGAAAGGAGATTTCTCATCGGCGTATTTTTCTCTAGAACTACAATTCAAATTCTCGAGAAAAAAAAAGAACGAACAATTCATATTTTCGAGTTTCAACAACTCAAAGTAGAAAAAATTTGTTCTTCCTTACATTTTTCACCATTGATAGCCATTAAAAAGCTTGAAAGCTTTGAATTCAAATTTGGGTTTTCAAAAATCATTATTTGTTTGGATTGGGTATTGTTGTAAATAATTCGGAATATATTTAGGAGTTTATATCTCAATTTCGAGGGATTTTGGTGAAGATTAGACTTTTTGACTAAATTTCAGATTCAAACTCGAAGAAGAAGAATATTTTCAGAAATTGTAGATAAATTGTAGTTAAATTGTAGAATTGTAGATATATTATAGATAAATTGTAGATGAATTGTAGATTGTGAAGACTAAAACTTCTACAAATCTTCTACAATTATATCGAAAATATTAATTATGCTACAATTAAAATGAGAATTTGGATTTTAAAATTCAATGAATCTATTTGGTAGATATCTTGTAGATAAGTTGTAGATTATTTATATTCGGATTGTAGATGCATTATTTTCTATTTTTACAAATCCAAAACAACTAAAGCTTCTACAAAATCTTCTGGAAAAACGGTCTATAATTTATCTACAATTTTTCTAATTTGACTACAATTTGACTATAAAATATCTACAAATTCTGGAAATATGTCTTCTTCTTCTTCGCCAATCGACTGTGTTAACCTGTAACCTTCAACCACTGCCCAAAAAAAAAGAGGTCAAAGAATTTCGAACTCTTTGCCATTATTATTTTCAGTGGGAATTCAAGCGGTTCGATCAAAGAATTTAATATTTTCTTGTGAATCTAAAAATATGATATTATTCGATGGTAGTGGGCAGTTGGAGATGATCAACGAGAGGAAGCATAGGAGCATCGTGAGTTTCGTGTGTGTTGTGAAGAGTTGAGATGAAAGGAAAGAGAAAGTGAGAAGATGCAGTCCTATAATTATGCCTTATAAATAAACCCTTAATTATAACCCTAATTTGAATTATGGTATATAAATGGTAATTTGGTATACTTAAATGTAATAAACACAAACCTTAAAGATTGAGGGTAATAAGGTTTCATATATGGTATAGGTAGGTAAAAATCCCTTTAAAATAATACTAATATTTATACTTTTATTATAAAGGTAGACTTTTTATATAGAAAGAAAGATATTTTTTTTAGATAGGTAAATAAAGTAATCGTTTGACTTATTATTAAATAGCAGCAGCGTGAATAATTTCCCTAACATTTGAATTTGAGTTAACGTATTAAAATTGTTAATAAACTCTAATCTATATTTTGAATCAAATAAAAAGACTTGATTCTTTTCCAAATGCTTATATTACCTAAGAACAATAATATCTTTAACAAAAATTTAATGTGTTGGCTAAATTATCAATTGAAAATAAATTACTAAGAGAAAACAATTATAAAAAATTATTACTAACAATTTTGTATCTCAAAAAGTTAGAAAAATATACTTCAAATAAAAATATATTATAATCATTTTCTTGAAAGGATTAGGACTCATATTAAATTTTAATTTTTGGTCACATATATGTTTGTGCCGCTCTTGCGAGTACAAAAATATTATAGGGAGTGTTTACTCCTAAGTTCTAACAGAATTTTATCATTCGAATGAGAAACCATAAAAAGCTATGGTTTAGTTGATAACTTGCTAAGTCGAGCCTTTCATTAGTCTGATGCACGTCATTTTATAACTCCAAGCCGCGTCCCAGCTGTAAAACAAACGTCAAATTCTATAAAATAAAACACTTTCACACAAAGTATTAAGTCAAGAAAAGAAAAGAAAATTAAATAAAATATGTTAACCTAAAGCTCTTCAATTTGTGACAAATGATTATTCATCAGCAAGAAATATATTAATTTGGATTTGTATATAAGGGTTCATACCAACGGTAAAATTATTTTTGTGTGATTTATTATTTACGGTTCCGAATCGTAGAAGCAGCCAATAATCTTGCATTAGGACGGGCTATCTACTTCATACCCCTTGGGATATGGCCCTTCAATGGACCCTACATGATTTGAATATAAGAGGAGCCTTGAAATAACGGTAGAACATTTTGTGGCCTATAGCTCATGGATTCGAGCCGTGGAAGTGGTCACTAATGCTTGCATTAGGGTAAGCTGTCCACATCATCCCTTAGGATGTGACAATCTCCGGATCCTGTGTAAATGTGAAATGCATTGGGCATCAGACTGCTCTTTTTGAATTTGTATATATATTGATCTGGTTGAGAAAAAAATTTATTAGTTAATATTTTTTATTTGAACATGGAAAACAAAATAACCTTCGATTATTAGAGAATGTTTTATTTTTACTATGAGTTTTTGGCGCGAATTCAAATTTAATAACCGAACGTGAAACGGAAAAGACCCTATGGTTTAGTTGATAACTTGTACGTACATCTGGCCAAGTCGAGCTAGCCTTTACATTAGTGTGATGCACGTCATTTTGTAACTCCAAGCCGCGTCCGAGCTGTATTCTATACTCTGTTTTGCAATCTTTTCATATTTTCCAACAATAACCTAAATTATAGTATTCTCCAAATATATATATCTATGTAAAGAATATACAGATATATTCTAGCTGCTATATTCCTTCATTTAATGCGAATTTTTTTTTTCTCATGAATTATGGCAACCTTTCTAAAAACCAAAAAAATAATATTATTCCGTCAAATCCCAATTTACATGGTGCATGGCACTTAAAAGAAAGAGAAAATTACTTTTAAAACTTGTGGTTTAAAATAAGGCAATGAATATTTAAGTAGTTGTAAGTCACCCATTAGGCCAAACTAAAAAAATAATTAAATATTTCTAAATAATAAATTATGATAGTCATTTTTGGACAAAATAAAATGGAAGTATGACATTTAAATTAAAACAAATGGAGTATTAAGTTTGATCTTTAAAATTACTTTTCTACCCCCTCCACCTAATTTCTCCTTGATTATTGGAAGCAAAATATGTGCTGCAAATCTAAGCTGATCTGTAAACCTATAACTGAGAATATGGAAATCAAGACGTGGTCAGATCATCTTCATTCTCTATAAGGTTTTTCTCAAAATATTATTTAATTTGATTATGACATGTATAAAAACATGGTCATATTCCTAAGAAAAAACACAAATCATTAATTTTCCAGGTTTAATTTGCAGAATTAAAAGAAGCAAGACATCTATTACAGTTCCATGTTCAAAATTATGGCCAACTCTCGACTTCTTTCTTTGGCTAATTTGTTCATTTATGCAATTGCATTTCATTTGGTTTCAGTCAATGGAATGTTCTCAGATAACATGTATATTAACTGGGGTGCCCATCATTCTTGGATGCAAGGAAATGATCTTCAGCTTGTCCTTGATCAATCCGCAGGTAAAGTTTCATTTCCCTTTTTTTTAACGTTTAAACATGTCGCATATGTTGACGCAACGGTAAAGTTGTCTCAGTGTGACCTATAGGTCAGGTTCGAGCCATAGAAGTAGTAACTAATGCTTAAATTAGGGTTGACTATCTATATCATATTCTTGGGTTACGGCCCTTTCCCAAACCCTGCGTGAATACAGAATGCTTTGTACACCAGGCTACATAAAAGTTTCTAATAGGATTTCACTCATTATACTGACACTGTCTTCCTTTTAACATAAAGTAGACAGATGATTTGGTACATTTATTGAATTCGTAGGAACTTACTGAGCTTGACCACATAGCTTTATTTAGCTTTTGTTTTTGAGTGGTTTCTTTGTTCTATGTTTTGATGGAAAGAAAGAAAAAACTTCCCTTTTTCTCATCTTTATTTTTGTTTTATCCTTTTTACGAACTTCGGCTATTTTAATGTGCCACTATCTGAAAAAACAAAATGCACCTATTGTTATAACATCAATGTTATTCAACTTGCTATAACAGATTGCCTATCTTATTTTACATATTATTAATTATTCAACTCACAGTGTGGGATAATATAAGTATATCGTCGTCGTTGTTGTTGTTAACTCATTATAAAAAGTTACATGTAATTCTTTTACATTGTTAAGTATAGAAGTTAAACTTTTTGTGATAATTGTTTATCAAGGAACACTTGATATGATTCAATAAAATTTGAATCTAATACAAACACTAGGAAGTGAAAACAGAATTCACATATCCAATTGTATTTCTTCTAGCACATTATTTTTCCCTTTTTTTAGTTATATCACTCAAAAAAAAATGTTTCTTTGGTTTACATTTTCAGGTTCAGGTGTACAATCAAAAGGAGCATTTCTTTTTGGAAGCATAGAAATGCAAATAAAATTAGTACCTGGAAATTCTGCTGGAACAGTCACAGCATACTATGTAAGTGTTAGTTTAAATACTCAATAGACAATACAACAAATGATCAGAGCCTTTTTCCTGCTTAATTCTAATTATGATTTTTTCAAATAGACACAATGAGAAGTGTCTGATTTCTGTTTATTTTTTCATAGTTGTCATCTACAGGTGACAAGCACGACGAGATCGACTTCGAGTTTTTAGGGAATGTATCAGGGCAACCATATATTATACACACAAATATTTTTACTCAAGGTGCAGGAGGCAGGGAACAACAATTCTATCCATGGTTTGATCCAACTGCTGATTACCATAACTATACCATTCATTGGAATCCCAATGCAGTTGTGTAAGTCCTTCAATTCCATAAATTTTCTTAATAGTCCGGGACGGATTTAGGATTTTAAGAACATGAGTATACCATAAGGATAAAAAAGGAAGAAGTACATTTAGTGTGAATTGATCTCTCTTCCTTTGGGTAAATAACTCAGCATTCAACCAAATGCATCATTCAACAATTATGGAATAGTGCAGCCAACAAATAATAATAGATCAGTTCTAAGAAATATATAGTACATAAATATCCAGTTTCGCAAAAAGGCCATGGGTTCACGTGTACCGCAATTTGGGCCTAAATCTACCTTGTCTAACACTAAAAACACAAAACACCCAATTTTCTCAAAATTCCTAAGTGCCTTAGTTTCCGCAGTCTGATTTGGATGTAGCATGTCTACCATGAATTCGGTACATTTTCGACACAGAATATAGATATACACCTAAAAGTTTGGTACTAAAATTTCAACAAATATCAGATTCTAGCAATAGGCTCAGCGCTAAGAACCTTAAAAGTTGAATCATCAAGTTTAAATCCTGGATTTGTCGCTATCTATAGATTAGTAGCCAGGCAGTTCTTAACTCATTGTTTAACCATTCATGTTACAGATGGTACGTTGACGGTATACCAATCAGAGTATACAAGAATTATCAGAGCCAGGGAATTCTCTATCCAAACGCACAAGGAATGAAGGTTTACTCTAGCCTTTGGAACGCCGATAACTGGGCAACTAGAGGTGGCCTTGACAAAATTGACTGGACCAATGCTCCATTTATAGCCAAGTATAGAAATTTCGCGCCACGGGCTTGTCCCTGGTATGGACGAGGTAGTATTAGCCAATGTACTGCACCAACTCCAAATAATTGGTATACTTCTCCTGAATACAGTCAATTAAGCTTTTCAAAGCAAGGGCAAATGAATTGGGTAAGGAGCACTTACATGATCTATGATTATTGTAAAGATACAAAGCGATTCAATGGACTAATTCCTGGAGAATGTTTTAAGCCTCAATTCTAACGAGTGAATTGAGTCCGTTGGAATCCCCACTTGTGGGAATATACTGAGTTTGTTGTTGTTATTGAGTTTAGTCCACTGGTATACCTTGTGCAAAAGATGTACTATTATATACTCTCTTTTTTCTGATTCATATTGTAACAATTCATTCTTTTTTCCTGTTTTATTACCAAGAAATTATATGTATGCCATTCTTTTTACAAATGTTATTTTTGTTGGTGTATTTGTATTTTTACAAGTGTTGTTTTTATTGTTGTATTTGGTTTTACAAATGTTATTTCTATTGTTAAATTATTTGTCTCTGAATATTTTATATATATCACTGGTCAAGACACACTCGTATAGCTGAAACTCTAGTTATGCCCCAACAAATAAGGTGCAAACACAAGAAAAGATTGTCATTTTAATTCAGGACAATAAAATAGAACAATTAATGGTCAAAATACAGCAAAAGTTGATTTGTTTGTAGTCACGGCTTATTCATGCCAAGTTTCAATTGGATTTTCAAAAGATTTAAGTTGTAATTATTTGCACCATTTCCACCCTATGATGTAACGAAATACTTAAATAAAAAACACAACCTGTAATCTATTACGAAGTTAATAAAGACACATCATGTATTCCCCTCTAGAGGCAATGACTGAACTTCTAATGGAAGATAAGAATATTTGTTTGGTTGCAAAAGACTGAAATTATATAAACTAAAAGGTGAAGAATTTAACAATATGCAGCTAGAGAGAGAAATTGAGATTAAGAATTGAGAGAGAAAATCAGAGAAGAGAATTAGAAAATAGAAAGAAGAAGAAGCTAAAATATTTAACTAACTAACCACCTCAAGACAGTTGTACATCACTAACCAATACTGTAGTTTAGTTAACTAACCATAGTTACAGTTAGGCTAACTAAGGTTAACTACTAAGGTTAACCTATATTCTTCCCCCCCCCCCTCAAGCTAGGACTAGGAAAGAGTCGACCAAGTCCCTTTGTGAGTATATCAACTTCCTACTCAGCTATAGGACAATAGAGAGGGGAAACAAGATCATGTTGAATCTTTTCACGAATGAAATGATAATCAATATCAATGTGCTTCGTACGTTCATGAAATACGGGATTAGCAGCAAGAGCAAGAGCTGATTTGCTGTCACTGTAGATAGGCATAGGAGAATTATGATCCACTCATAGCTCCTTGAGTAAACCAATAATCCATGTATTCTCTGCACCAGTTGATGCCAAGCTGCGATATTCAGCTTCAGTTGAGCTTCTAGAAATAGTGAAGTGCTTCTTAGATTTCCAAGAAATCAAGGAAGAGCCAAGCTTGATGAAATAACTTGTGACTAACTTTCATGTGTTGGGGTATGCAGTCCAATCTACATCACAAAATGCTGAAAGTGAATCAGAACACATATCAGCCAAGAAAACTCCCAACCCAGGACTATTTTGGATATATATCTGACCACCTTGAGTGCAACTTTCATATGAGAGATCTTAGGACTATGCATGAATTCTCTCAAACTTTGGACATCAAAAGAAATATCTGGTCTTGTAACAGTCAAATAAATATGCTTACCCAAAAGCCTTTGATATGACCCTGGATCAGTCAATAATGTGTCATCAGAAGTACTTGTATGAGTGTCAAATTCAGCAGTAGTAAGCTTCATATTTGGCTCCATAGGACATGATATAGGTTTAGAGCTCGAAAGCCCCAACTCAGTTATGAGTTCTAGGTAATACTTGCGTTGATGCATTAATATACTATAACGACCCGGCCGGTCATTTTTTAAATTTATGCCCCGATCCCCAATTTATCTTCTTCTTCTTCTTTGGGTGATAATGATTTTATATGATGTTTCTAAACATATTTTAAGGTATTTATGATATTTTATAGAGATGACATGTTGTGACGCTTTATTTTTTACTATTATTTTAGGGTTTCTTCTTCTTCTTAATTGCAAATTCATTAGATTTATTTTTATTTTGACAAATTAATGATTGAGATTTTTTACTTGATGATATTTGAAGGTTGTATTTCAAATTTGAGCTCTTTTAGAGTAGATTTAAGTGTTAAATCGTATACCAGATCGTTAAAAATTGAAGAACAAATTTTAGTTTTTGGGCAATTTGTACTTGAAGCCTATTTGGCCTTAAGTGCATGAAAATATTTGTTGCACTTCAGACCTATTTAAGCTTAGGTGCACTTGAAGTAAAAAAATTTCACTTTGGACTTATTGGCCTTAAGTGCATGAAACCATTGGTTGTACTTCAAACCTATTTGGGCTTAAGTGCATCCGAAGTGAAATTGTTCACTTCGAACTTATTGGCCTTAAGTGCATGAAATCAATACTTATTGGCCTTAAGTGCATGAAACCATTGGTTGCACTTCAGACCTATTTAGCCTTAAGTGCATCTGAAGTGTAAATTTTTCACTTCATACCTCTTTGACTTTAAGTGCATGAAAATATTTACTGCATTTCATACATATTTGGCCTTAAGTGCATCTTAAGTATAATTTTTGCAATTTAGACTTAATTGGCCTTAAATGCATTGCACTTCACACTAGCTTTTTTTTTTTAACTTCAAATTCGATAAGTCTGAAGTTGATCGTAAAGTGGGTAGAGTTGCATTTTTTTTGCAAAGTAGGTATAACTTCAATCTTAACCCTAAAATTAAACAGGAATTTTTACCTCTTATAGCAAAGGTTAACACCTTATTTATTTTAAATAAATACCATTTAAAAAAATTATATTCTAAAGATACCTTTTAGGGTTGATAGCAAAATATTTAATTTTGGTTACCTCCTAGCCCTAAGCCACTAAATAGGCTAATCACTTACACTATTTTTTTCTCTCTCTACTTTGATACATCTCATTCTCTTTCCCAATCTCATTACAATTTTCGATCTCTTCCTCCTTCCACCGAATTTGTGCAAAGTTCACTTTAGAGCCACCGCCAACATTAAACATATTTGTGTGCAAAGCCCCAATCCTATTATAATAGATGCAATAATTCTTGAAGATTAAGCTTTCTCCTATTTGTTGTATTCTAGGGTTCAGTAACGCATGAGTCAACACTCTTCATGTTTATTTTATCAGTTATTAAAACTGATTCATTGTTCATCTTCAAAAGATTCGGAGACAGTGAATTTTGAGCGAAAGGAAGACAATATGAGGGACACAGATCTGTTGGGTTTATGGTTTTCGCGATAAAAAGAGTTGTTGTTTCTTGATTTTTACGCTGTATTTTTATGTATTTTATTATATTTGTTGTCTTTTTTTTAATTGTAATTCAATGTATCTCGCTGTATTTTATTGTATTCACTGTCTTTTTTTTTTTATTGTATTTCAATGTATCCCGCTGTATTTTATGTATTTTATTGTATTTACAGTCTCACTATATGCCATGAACGTATTCATAAGTTTATTTTAATTAATATAATTTATGTATTCAGATGTATTATATAGTTTCTCTAAAGATTGAGACTCTTTTTTTAAAATTGAAAATACAAAATTTGTGTGTTATAATTGAGTTTGTTGAGTTATATTAGGAGTCTATTATGTTTATTGATTTATTTTCCATTTTAAAAACAATATAATCACCTATTTCACACCGTGAATACAATCGAATACAATAATTATCCAACTGTAATTTCATGTTTCACTCCATGAATACAGTCGAATACACTCGAATACAACAACTGATTAGCTGGACTTCCTTGATTCACGCCTATTTTTGCTATTGTATTCATGAATACGATAGCTTAAATACATCTTATAACCACATAAAAGGTATATATAATTCGTAATATGACAAATAATATCTATAAATGATTAATTACTACTAAAAGATAGTGCTTTATAAAAATTTCCCAACAAAAGCCCCACAGTAATGGTTGAATTCACAAAAAAATTTGCACAGGCTAGGCCCAGATTCTTAACCAAAGTCCAGCCCATTATTTCAAATGGGCCAATTAGACTACATTATTCAGTCCCACAAAAGTCAAATCATCCACAATTTGTTGATCCACGTGGAAACTTTATCCTCTTTCCTCATTTGTGCGCTCGTGAACCGTAACGTAATCACAGCGCATATACACGAAAAAATACTCTAATCCCTCACCTCATCAGTCTTCACCACTTCATACCTACCCCCCACCCCCCACAAACTCCGCCGTCTTTTTCACCGGAAAATCCTCACGGTCTTCGCCGGCGTTATTCGTTTTTCTAGAGATAATTCAATTACAAATCCTTCTTTTATTTGTGTATTTCGATTTGCGACTATTCCGAATCTTCAAAAAAACACCTTTTGTTTTTCATGATCTGGAAGAATCTGATCTGATCTAATCTGAGCCGTCGATATGGAAAGGATCGTCGGAGGTAAATTCAAGCTTGGTCGTAAAATCGGTAGTGGATCGTTTGGTGAAATTTTCCTCGGTAAGTGTAATTTATATGTTTCGAGCATTATTTTACTAATTGAGCTTCGATATTTTTAAAATTGATGTGATTTTTGATAATTATGTGTGGATTTGTATTGTTTTTGCAGCTACGCATATTGATTCCTTTGAGATCGTCGCCGTCAAAATTGTGAGTTTTTATTTTTTTATTTTTAAATTTGCTTAAAGGCCTTGAATTTTGTTGATTTTGTTTTATGTTTCCTTTTCATGTGATAGTGCTTTGTGTATCACGAAGTAAACTAGTTAAGTCTAATTATTATTGGCATTTTGTACTTACTTTGTGGAATCCTCATCATGTGCATATGAGATTAAAGACAGCTATTTAGCACCCGGAGAAGTAGCCTGGTGGTCAGTGAAGTGGGAGGAGAACCATAATACATGTGCAGGCGGGAGGTAGTAGGTTCCCGGTGGAAGTGTTGAGATGCACACAAGCTGGCCTGACACCATCCTTAAAAATAAAAAGAGAGCTTAAAGATAACTAGAGTCTCTCTGCTATATGATTACTAGAGTTTGTTAACTATTTTAAAAATATAATCTTACTAATTTTTCCTAGCCAAAGCATTTAATTTATTAATCGCGGACTCAGATTTCGTTGATTAGAGTTATAGTAGGATGATCTTGGAGTATTTTTCACGGTTTTCTCTGTGTTTTTTTTTTCTTTTTTCCCCTTTATTCCACTGGTTATTTGCATTATTAGTAACTTTTGCTTTTAATGTTATGGTATTTACATTTTACTGGGATCTAACATGACTCCTTCCCCCAAAAATAAAAACTTTTTGCAGGAGAATAATAAGACTAAACATCCTCAACTTCTGTACGAGGCCAAGTTGTACAATATTCTCCAAGGAGGAAGTATGTTTTTTACTGTTTTTTTTTTTTTCGGGTGAGGTTGTTGTATATTTTGTGCACTTTATGGTCAGAATTACTGATAATGTGTAATTTATTATCTATACTTTTCTAGGTGGTATACCCCATATAAAATGGTCTGGTGTGGATGGTGATGACAACGTTCTGGTCATGGATTTGCTGGGTCCTAGTTTGGAGGATCTCTTTGTCTACTGTGACCGGAAGCTTTCATTGAAGACTGTTTTAATGTTGGCTGACCAGATGGTAACAACAGTTTCCCTCGACACTCTTATAACATTTGCGTGACTATGTTTCTGTACAATTAGAACCTGTCTGCCAATAGCTGCTATTTCTACCTATTGGATTCCCCCCTTCCCAATATTCTTATCCATTATGGTTCTCAGCAATTATTTTAAGTAAACTTGTGGGGGTTACAGTCTAACATAACTGCACCAAAGTCTATGTTTGATCTGTCATATTTTTGTGTCTGATTTTCATGTCACATAGATATTGGAGAAATATTAAATCTTAATATATCTTTAAACAGCACAAAAAGATTGGTGCCTTTCTAATAAATTTTTAGGAGTTTTGCAACATGTTCAATTTATTGTTTGAACTTTATATTTGTTAAATTAAGATTGTTTGAATTTCTTGCTGGCTTTTCCTTTTAAGCAGCTTGGCTAATCAGGTTTTTGTGCCTCTTCTATTATCAGATTACCAGAATTGAATATGTACACTCTAAAGGCTTTCTACACAGGGATATTAAGCCTGACAACTTTCTGATGGGTCTCGGTCGAAAAGCAAATCAGGTACTCTACATTCCACCTCTTTTTATTGGTTTTATTGTTTTGTTTCTTTTTCTTTTATTCTGATTGAATACTATTCTCATTGTGTAAGTTTCAGGTTTATATTATTGATTTTGGGCTTGCTAAAAGATATCGTGATGCGACTACAAATCGCCATATTCCTTACAGGTATTAAGTTTTAAATCTTCTAATAATTTCATATTATCATTTACCTTTATGCTTCCAGGTACTCTCATGAGTGTTGATGCCTGATTGTAATTTTGTTTGGTTAAAAGTTCGAAAAGAGAACCTCGATCATTCTTTGAAATGCAGCATTATAGATCTAATTTTAGTATCTTTTCTTTTGTGCAGAGAGAACAAAAATTTAACGGGAACTGCACGTTATGCCAGTTGTAATACTCATCTTGGAATTGGTAAGCACAGATATTCTTTTCCTTGCTTGTTTCTCTCTCCCCATCATATCCCCCAAAAAGAATTTGGAAAGAAAAATAAGTAACCGTAATCCTGCCTGTGAGAAAGAAAGCTATTAAACCAGAACCTCTCTTAACATTTAAATCATTTCTGTATGTTATACAGAGCAAAGCCGGCGGGATGATCTAGAATCTCTTGGATATGTCCTACTTTATTTCTTGAGAGGCAGGTGCGTGTTTTTTCAATTGGATTAAACCTTTTTTTCTCTTTGGTCCTTCTACATGTACGTGTATCAAATATTGTTTTGACCAATATATTGGTTCTTCAACAGCCTCCCATGGCAGGGTCTAAAAGCTGCCACAAAGAAGCAAAAGTATGACAAAATATGTCAAAAGAAGTTATCAACTCCTATTGAGGCACGTGTATACTGAATAGCTTTCCTAGCCACTGCTCATTTTGTCTTTTTTTTTTTGTAACAGTATTTTTAAGGTTCTTATTCTGACTCTTTGACTGTTTATTGGTGAAGGTTTTATGCAAGTCTCATCCCGTTGAGTTTGCTTCGTATTTCCATTACTGTCATTCTTTGACATTTGATCAACGGCCTGATTATGGATTTTTAAAGCGCCTATTCCGTGAGCTTTTTACCCGTCAAGGTATGTGTAAGTTAAGCTACATCAAGTCCTTGGACAATACCATCATTCTCTGTTAAAATATCCTACTGAGCTGATAACATAAAAATCCGTTGGCAGAAGTTCAACTGACACGCTTTTATGTGTCATGCAGGATATGAATTTGATTACATATTTGATTGGACCATCCTAAAGTACCAACAGGCACAAACAAGTAAACCACAGCACCGGGTATCATTCTTAGCTTGTCATATTTCCTGATTTTATTTTGACTATGATTAGTCACTTCTTAATTTTATTATGACCCACAATACTTTTTTAGCTTCTACATTTCTTCTTGTTCCTTGCTTAAATAAATATTTCCGTTTCAATGGTCTGAATAATACAGTTTTTAGTCAAGGATAGCTGCTTGAGCTAGGTTTCGTAAACGTTTTGATTTTTTTCCAACTTTTTTTGAACTAGCACTGTTATTTTGCAGCAAGTTGTTGGTGAGAGCAGCCGGGCAATTCCAATGGATGTTGAAAAGCGTCAAGGTTAGTAACTGAGTCTCTTACCTTTTCGTGATTGTGGCTTGCATTCTCTGGATTCTACCAGCAAAAATTGCTTTCCATATTCTCGGTTGAGTGGTTATAATCCACTATCCAGCATTAAAGTGTAAAGGACTGGCAGATAAATTAATTAGAAGTATGCCAGTGGAAACATACTTGCATTTTTTTGGATGTCAAGTCATTTTTCTGTTGCTATAATAAGGCTAACTTGCTGAGCCATTCCTTCTACAGTTTCTACAGGCAACAGTGGACCTTACATTGCTGAGGTGACTGATCGCATAAGACCAAACAATCCTTCCAGTCCTGGAATCCGTATGCAATTTAAGTCTCCAACTAACAGGAATTTAACTTCTGCCAATCTTGAGAGAAATGTAAGTAGTAATACTTTTTCATAGCCTTGTTTCAGATAAAGTTTTCTTCGCTTTTCGCAATGTCTGTTTACCATGTCTTATTATTATTTTCTCAGCCCAAGTAGGCTTTTCATTAACTTACCTTTCATCTTGTAGGTACTAAGTAGTGCACACATGCCATCTACTTCATTAGCTCCTGTTATACCAAGAGCAAATGCCACAAAACCTGCATTACCTGCTGAAACAACTCATGATGGTGATAATGGCAGCAGCTGGATTTCCTCCTTGCGACGTATTTCTTCTGCAAAGTGATGAAAAGGTACTCTTCTTGCTCTACTCTATTTTCCCGTGTCTTTGCTTTGGGGACTTGTGGCATGTTCCTGGACATCGCAATTGTGATTGTGAACAAGAAGCATTTCAATTCATGATAACAAGCCTTTCTTTCCTTTCAGAACTAAGATGAAGGTGAGGCTAATGTGCTGTCCAATTGGGCAGCTCATCTTTATTCTGTGATTACAAGCTTATATGGATTATTCGGGTGGCTGATCGTGGCCCTGATTTTCGCAATTTCACAAGCTGAAGAGGGTGTGGACTGAGCTGGACATGAGAGCATATGGCAGCAGCTGTTTGTCTTTCTTTGGGAGCTCGGGTTAGATATTTTTCCTAAACGAATTGGTCCATCCTTGCATTAAGATCAGGGTGGCTCCTGTCCGCTGAAAAATGAAGCACTAGCGACATCTTATGCCTCTTTTTCCATGTAAAATAGATCATACGTGATTTGTCAAAAATTGGTGCAGTTCCTTTTGTGCATACATTGGTGGTTATTTTCTTCAATTGATTCATTACTCGCAAAGTTGCATGTGTTGTAATCTTTATCGCTTAATTTTGTGGTGAGCTAATGAATTGTTACAAACATGTTGATAATGGTATTGTATCTCGGAAATTTTGAGAAGTTTGGAAATGTGATATATCAATAGCAGCACTTCCTGTGCTCTCATCAGGAGGAGTGTGAAGTTGTGATGTAAAATTTGATTTATGGACTTCTCTTTCTCCACCACCATCCCACTCTTACGTTTAAGTCTTATTGTTCTTTTGAATCCTGTAGCCATCTGGTCAAAATATGTGAGCTTGTCACCAGGTAATGTTATATTGCTAGTTTTGACTTGGTAATTTCCTATGAGTTGATAGAGTGATAGTAGTAGCGCTTTTTCATCTTTTTGTTCTATAATGTTCTAAGTCTTGGTTAAGATGATTCCTCTATTGACAATAGGCAGGTTTGACCTCTCCCAAATACCTTAGTGCATAGACTTACACCTGGACTGTGACTAGCCTTCAAAATATTCTATTTTACAATAAGTCTGTCCAAAGAATAATGTTCGTTGGCTATTTTGATCAAGTTTTTGCAATCAGATTTTCAATTATGAGTCATACTTTTGCAATGTGCAGGATTTCCATTTGAAGATGATATTGCTATGAGATGTGGTTTCAGTCAGAGTCATGGCTTCCTTGGATTTGATCAAGTTCAGAAGAGCAGGAAGTAGTGATTGCATTGTTTCGATGATTGTGCGATGGATCAAGTATGTAATGGACAAGTATCCACGGTTCCTTCAGCTGGCTGATAACTCTGGGTACCTTGCTGCCTTAGCTTTTATTCCTTCTCTCGAATGTCTTGCCAAAGCTAGACTTGCTAGGCTCGAGAGGAAGTTACACTGATAAATTGTATGCCTTCTCAAGTGTGATGGGGTAATATCTGCTATAACCAAGAAGCTTATTGAAGCTGCAGAAGGGGAAAAACTAGGGTCCTCTTAATTGGCTTGAACTGAATCTCAGGTCCTTCTTGACTTGTCAGGACCTGGACTGGGAGCTTCAACATCTAAATTTTGTGCTCATTTCATTCTCAGCAAGGTTATCCCCTGCTGTGCTGCTGCAGGAATAATTGATTAGACATTCAACTCGTAGGATATATAGAAATCAATAAGTGGCTATGAGCAGTGAAATCCTGTCTCGTTATCTGCATAACTGAGTAATTTTTGCTTGGCCCCGCCACCCATTTCTACAGTTTCATCATTTATGCCTGTGTTTGCACTCTTGGTGCGGACATGGTTTGTGCAGTGGTTTAATAGGCAATTATATCATCAGTCTCTTGACCAGAGCCACTGGACGCCCTTTCAAGCGGCGTCTTTCCTGTTTCTAATTCATAGATGCCTGCCTGTCTATTCTACTTAGTTCGATATTTCAGCTGGATCTGGGAATTCTAACAGCGCTCGTGCTATCCAAAGAGTGCAACTTCTGTTTTCTATATTTGGAATCCTGACATCTCCTAGTCTGTGATTACTGTTAACTTCGAACAATGAGATCTGGGGGAAGCTAATGCTCTGTGCTCCGACACAGTAGCTGATCACGCCATTAACGGCAATGCTGGGTAAAATTTTGTCAATCTCATGACAACGGTATTGCTCTCTGCGATGGCATTTGTTTACCGTGAAAGTACCTTTTTTTGTTTGTTTAAAACCAGGAGGACGATTCTATTTTTTGCATAAAACACAGGATAAAACATTTGGTTGATTAGTTACAAAAATTTGAAAAAGGAAATTTTGAAATAAAATTTTCACGTCTTCTTTTGAAGCAAATGCTCATGTATTCTCCTTTTATCCAATCTTTTTTTTTTGTTTGACTACCAGATTATTCAGTTATGGTTGACGAGGCACTCACGTAATTCCCCCTGCTTGAATACTGCTGAGTCGAGAACTCTCCATTAAGTGCGAGCTATTCTTCATACGCCTTATTCTTCTTTTGTGCTTTTTTTCACTTTTAGCCTGTTTTAGAAATCATATACATTGATAGTCGAAAAATGTGTGTGAATATATGTGTGTGTGTGTGTGTGGGGGGGGGGGGGGGTTATTGCAAAATTTATATTTTTCGGCTATTATTTGAGAGTGGTTATACAGTTTTTTTTTTTTTTGGTTTGTTTGAAATATTGTTTGGATGTTCTAATGTGTATGAAAACAAGAAAGTCATTTATACAATTACCACCGTATAGTTTATACTTGGATGGTATTTCTTAAAGAGCTCTTTATCATGGTGAATTACGTATTACTATATCTCTGTAATTTAGCAGTAGTAGAACAGAATGTTTTCATGTATATGCAGCAAGATTAATTTTATAAATTGATTTGTGTTATAAAAATAATAAAAGAAGAACAATATTGCATAGTAAGAGGGAGAGGGAATTCTTATTGAATTTGGGATGAATTATAAATGAAATAGAACTCTTCATTTGTAGGGAGATAGTGACTTAG
The DNA here is from genome assembly GCA_032618575.1 of Nicotiana noctiflora. Lineage (NCBI taxonomy): Eukaryota > Viridiplantae > Streptophyta > Magnoliopsida > Solanales > Solanaceae > Nicotiana > Nicotiana noctiflora. The sequence goes on along the minus strand of JASVEL010003711.1, from coordinate 169,047 downwards.
CTACCAAGTAATAAATCTTAGAATCTCTCTAAGAGCCTATTTGGCCAAGCTGTCAAAATTTATTTATTTTGAAAAGTACTTTTTTAGAAATACTGTTGAAAAAAAAGAAGTAATTTGTGTTTGGCCAATTTATTTCAGAAGTATTTTTTCTAATATTTGATAAAAAATAGTGTTTGGCTAACCTTTATAAAAGTGATTTTGTGTGTCAAAATACCAAAAAGAATAATGTAAAGATCTTATAATTATTTTAAAGAGAAAAATAAACTTAAATAGTTATCGTTAGAAATACTTTTATTATTTATTATTTTATGTAATTAAAATATGAAACATAAAGTAAGCATACATATTAAAGATTTAAATCAATTTTACATATATAGTTATACCAAAATATATAATATTATCTTGTATAACTATTTTTTATTACATGAATACTTGAAAAATTAGAATACATCATTCAGTATGAATTAGAAGTCTATTTCACAAATTACTATACATTGATAATTCACCCTGAAATAAGAAATATAGACACTCACGTATAATAATATTTTTCAATAATGTCATCTTTACGTCTATCGCTCTTTAGTGTAAGACTTGCCATGCATAAGGAATAATAGAAGGCCCATCTTCTTTCTTGATCTCTTGAATAATGTCTTTATTATTACCTAACCTAACTAATTTTTTACTAAATTGTCAAATGGCCTATTGTAACGCTGACACTTAGCTTAATGTGGACGCTTTTTCTTCTTGTTTTAATCATAATATAGATAGATTGTACAATGCTATCATAAATTTATTACCTATTTGTAGGTAATTTTTCAAATTAGATTTGATAGTTGTTTTATGTATTTGGAAACTAATAACATGAAAGAAGAAATTATAAATAATTATTAGAAAGAGAATTGATAATCCAGAGAACGATGTAGATAATTTACTTTAGTGTGAAAAAAGAAGAAAATAGGTTGAAATACAAGACATTACACAAACAAAAAATCAAAAACAAGAAAAATCAATAAAGAATTTAGAAAGTTACAATATGATTCATGTATATGATATCTTTAATTTTTAAAAGAATGGTAAAAACGAGAAACAAAAGTGAAAGAAAAAACTTAAATGAGCAAGGGATAATTTGGACAATATGAATTTATGGTGAGGATATTTTTGTCTTCAACAAATTAATTTTTTTTTTGGTAATTAAATAATTTTATTTACTAATAGCAAATATGTACAAAGTTCTATCTAGAACAGGACATTCCTAGTTCCATTCCCTCTCCTACGTTTCTTCTATCTCCCTTTACAAACAGTATCTATTTCTGATATTCTCTTTTCTATCTTACTATTCTTCGATCCTCTAATTGCTATTTCCAGTACGATTTGCCTCACTATCATTTCCACTGTTTTCTGTTGATCTTGAAATACTCGTCTCTTCTTTTCATTCCATATGTTATTTACTGGACATGCCAAAGTCAGTCTATAAACTTGAGAAGTTGCATTGTTTCCAGTTGCTTTGCCTTCAGCCCATTGTACCTCCTTTTTCCATTCTATCAGAGTCCTTATTATTCCCTCCCAATGTGGTAACTTGCTCCATATACCTATAGCAATTCGCATTTAAACAACAAACGATCAATAGTCTCTTTTGCTTCATTACATAAAGGACAACTTACTTCTTCTGCAATCCCCCATACGTGTAGTCTGCTTCTTGTAAGGAGCCTATTTTGTGTAGCTAAATTCAGTACAAAGATCCACTTTGGTGCTCCTAGATTGTTGCACGTTAGTCTCCTCCATGATACTTTTTGATATTGCCCCCGCATGCTATTATACCACTTCTTCATAGAGAAGTAGTTCTATGCTGCCACTTTTTTCATGTTGACTCCTGCTTCTTCTATGTATCTCTTTGCGTTGATTCTTTTCTGCATTATCCATGATGCATTCCTTGGTTTGCTATCCCGCACTTCTTGCTTCTTCCTGTAATATAGATGGATCCATTGGACCCATAACTTATCCTTCTTCCTATACATATTCCATAATAATTTGCAAATTGCAACTTTATTCCATATATAAATGTCCATTACGTTGAAACCACTTGTTGTCTTTGGTGAGCAAACTTTTTTCATGATAACAAAGCTCTTTTTGAAGCCTCTGTTCCACCTGTCCACAAAAGTTTTCTATAGATTGTTTCTATTTTTGTCATTATCTTCTTAGGGATAACAAAGATCTGTGACCAATAGATTTGTATGGAGAACAAAAATGTTTTGATAAGTTGCAATCTTCCTGCATAAGATAAGAATTTTGAAGTCCGTGAGGTGATCCTACCTAATATCTTTTTCAGTAGTGGTTGGCATTGAATCAAAGATATCATCTTACTGCCGAGTGGTACTCCAAGATATTTGAATGGCAACTCTCCCCTTCTAAATCCAGTTACCTGCACTATCTTTTCCTGTATAGCCTGTGGAACCCCTCCAAATAAATGGAGCTCTTTGCTGTATTTGCTTTTAATCCAGATGCCTTAGAGAATTCCATAAAACAATTGAATACCATTTGAATGGAGATAGTATCACCTCTGCTGCATAGCAACAAGTCATCTGCAAACCCAAGTTGGATGATATTTAACTTGTCACACCTAGGATGAAAGTTTAAATCCGACTTATACCTTAGTGTTTTAAAGCTTCTTGTAAGATATTCCATACTTAGTACAAATAGAAATGGTGACAATGGGTCACCCTGTCTTAGTCCTCTTGTGGCTTGAAATGGTTCCATTGGTGTTCCATTGATTAGAATGGAATAGGATACTGTTCTAATGCACACCATAATTCATTTTACAAACTTCTATGGCATGCCTAGGTTGTTCAACACTTGTTCTAAGAAATCCCATTCTATAGAATCATATGCCTTTTGCAAGTCCAATTTTATCATGCATCTAAGAGAAATGCCCTTCATCCCATACCCTTTCACCAGCTCATGACTTAGGATTATGTTATCTGTTATGACTCTTCCTGAAATAAACCCACATTGACTCTTGTCTACTAGATGATCCATCACCCCCTGCAATCTGTTGATCAAAATTTTTGAGATGATCTTGTACAGTACTGTGCAACATGAAATAGGTCTGAAATCTTTTACAGTTGAAGGATGCTGAATTTTAGGGATCAAAGTAACAGTTGTTACATTAATAGGCTTGTACATTTCAACTTTGTTGAAGAATTGGAGCATAGTCTTAGATACTTGTTGCCCTGTAATTCCCCATGTTTTCTTGAAGAACTTTGAGTTAAAACCATCACACCCTGGGGCCTTTAGTTCATCTATTCCCTACAAAGCATTTTGAATATCTTCTATAACAACATTTTCAATTAGTTTTAGCTGCTGCTTCCTATCTAGTACATTTCCCTCCTTTATAATGCCTGGTTGTATTGCTGGTATGCTATCAACTACTGATCCCAATAACCCTTTATAGAATCCCACTATTTCTATTTCTATTTCTATTGCTTACCTAGATTGAATTATTTCTCCATCTGCACTTTCAAACTTCTAATCTTATTTTGATTTACTCTATTCTTTATGCTAGCAAAGAAGAATGTTGTATTGTGATCCCATAGCTTCAACCATTGATTCCTGGATTTCTGCTTATAATACTTTCCTCTATAGTTGTCCATTTCTCCAATTCTCACTTTAGATCTTTCTCTTCTTCAAACATCTGTGATGATACATTTTTAGTTCCTGTCTGCCATTGTATCTCCTGTAGTTTTTGTTTTGAATTTTTAACTTTCAAATCTACTGCTTGAAATTCTTTTGTGTTCAGCTTCTTTAATGTATATATAACTTCCTTCAATTTCCTCCAAACTTCTGCCATTCTACTTGTTTTTGGTGCTTTATTCCATGCTTCCTCCACTACTTCTAAGAAATCCTTATGCTTAGCTAGACAATTGAAGGATTTAAAAGGTTTTGGAGTCTTTTGTTCATCTCCAATCTTGACACATAGTGGGGAGTGATCCGAGAATAGAGGATCCATAATCACTGCATCTACTTGTGGCATGATATTTATCCATTCTGCATTTATGATTACCCTATCTATTCTGCTAAACACATGTGAATTAGTCCATGTGTGGTCCCTGCCCATAAATCTTATTTCACTCATTCATGTATCAATTAGGAATTCTTTGAAATCTCTTACTCCATCCGTTTCAATTTACGTGAACACATTTGACTGGGCACGGAGTTTAAGAAAAGAGAGAAGACTTTTGATCTTGTGGTGTAAAATGAGGCACCTTTATTTTGTGTGGCTATAAATCATTGCATAAAGGTAAATTGTTTCCAAATAAGGAAAGGGGTCATTCTTTTTGGCACGGACTAAAAAGGAAATAGGTTCACATAAATTAAAACGGAGGGAGTATTTCATTCTCTTGGACTGTGCTACCATTAATTCTGTCCTCCACTGCCATTATTGCATTGTAATCACCCATACATATCCATGATTTTCTCTGATAGTGATTCCAGCTTGTTAAGTCCCTCCATAGACTTTTCCTTCCCTCCACTTTATGTAACCCATAAATAGAAATCAAATTCTTGCCTTGTGTCCAGTACCACTACCTCTCCATGTGTATACTGTGATTTAGCTTCTTTCATGCTGAATTTTATCTTTGTTGGATCCCATATTACCCATACTCTACCCTTTCCTCCCCCATCATAGTTTGTACACCAATCCCATCTAGGAGTTATTTTTTGAATATTTTTCTTGAAAACGTTTCTTGCACTCTATGCTCTATAATAGCTATAACACTAATACTATTCTCCTTAATAAACTTCTTCATCTCCTTTAGCTTATATACCTTATTCATTCCCCTAACATTCCAAGTAACTAATTGCATTTCACTATGTTGTTTGTTGTCCCATCATTCACACCTCCCCCATAACTACATTGCCCTCTATTTTCCCTGTTTAGATCATCAAAGTAAGCTTTAGTAAGAACATTAAAGCTATTACCCACTGCTACTTCTCTTGCTTGTGTTGCTTGAGTATACTTTGTGGCTGATTTTCCTTTTGCTGCTTGCCATCCTCTGTTCTCATCCGTTGTTCTTACATTGTATTCTGCATTTTTGGTACTTTTTCTTTATTTCCTGCTGTTTTTTGTGTCTTATGATTTGTGTTTCCTTGTTTCTCCTGCTCTTTTGGTTTCCATTCCCGCTTCTAGTTCTGTTGCGTGTTCATCTGTGGCTGTGTTTGTTTAGTTTGGCAGTTATGTCCCAATTGTAAGCAAGTACTACAATACATTAGCTTCCAATCATAGATAACTAGTTGTTCAAATTGCTTACCACTCAGATCCTTAACTATTATCCCTGTTGGTAATGTCTTTATAACGTTCATCTCCACAAGGATTCTAGCATAGGATATCCTTTCCACCTTTGTTGTACATTCATCTGCATATATTGGAATTCTCGATCCACTCCCTATACGACTCAAGGAATCCATTCCCCAACAATTCAGAGGCAGATTTGGTAGTTTAACCTATAGTGACAAGGTTTTCAACACCTCTTCATTGAAATCAAAGTTTGTTGTTCATGCCTTAGTGATTACTGGTTTGTTTTGGATTGTACATGGTCCTGAGTATAGCACTTAATTCTTTTCCTCTTCATTTTTGAATCTCACTATGAAAACACCATCATTATGATAGTATACCTTCGGTTTTGATATAAAGTTCCATTGCGATGCAATAAACCTCTCAATTGCTCCAATACTTGGTGTATCTACATGATAACTGCCGTTCAACTTCTCTGCTTCCTTTTCAATTTCCTCTTTCTGTAATTCAATAATTTTCTCTCCATTTTGTATTACTGGTACCACAAACAATGGTCCCATTTATTTAGCAGCAAACATGTTACCAACAACCGGATTTGCCCATGATTTACCTTCATTTACTTTCTCTACACTTGTATCTATCGCGATTGGTTTCTTCTTGATGCGAATTTCCTATGCATGTGCCTTCATATTTTTTACTACTTGTGTTATTTGAGTTTTGCTATGAATAAATTAATTTTCTACTTCTGCTTCCGCTTCTTGGAAAAAGCAGAAAGTTTTGCATTCTGCTTCTTCCCAAAGCAGAAGAACTGCTTCTTCTGCTGGCCAAAAGTACTTCTCCATCTTGGCCAAACAACTTAAATTTTTTGAAAAGTACTCTTTGACAGAAAAAAGTACTTTTGGCCTGCCAAAAGCTTGGCCAAACATGCTCTAAATATAGACATTCGCCATAAATAAAATTCTATTTATAACACCCCCCATGAATGTCTATTCAACAGATAATGTGCCTCGTTAAAACCTTAACTAAAATAAAACCTAATGGAAAAATTCTAGAAAAGGATAAAGAATACACATATCTAATAATACGCCTTTCGGTTGCCTCGTTAAAAACCTTGCAAGGTAAACTCAGTGGGAAAAAAACCTTGTAAGGGAAAAAGAGTGCAACGCGTATTAACTCCCCTTGAGGAGATCGTCAATTCACATCTCTGAGCTTCGCATCCCAATCTTGTACACTAGCTTCTTGAAGGTTGACGTCGATAAAGACTTGGTGAATAAATCAACCATATTATCACTTGAACGGATTCGTTGCATGTTAATATCACCATTCTTTTGAAGATTATGTGTAAAAAATAACTTTGGTAAAATGTGCTTTATCCTATCTCCTTTTATGAATCCTCCTTTCAATTGGGCTATGCATACTGCATTGTCCTCATACAAATTCGTGGGAAGTTTGTCGCACTTCAAACCACATTTATTTCAAATAAGATGTATTATAGACCTCAACCACACACATTCTTAACTTGCTTCATGAATAGCAACTATCTCAGCATGATTAGATGAAGTAGCCACAAATGATTGCTTAGTCGATCGCCAAGATATGGTAGTGCCTCTACAGGTAAATACATAACTTGTTTGAGATCGAGCCTTGTGTGGATCAGATAAATACCCATCATCGGCATAACCAACAAGATCGAGACTGCAATTATTGTCATAAAATAAGCCCATATCAGCAGTTCCTTTTAGATACTATAATGTGTGTTTGATCCCATTCGAATGTCTCCTTGTAGGAGTAGAGCTATATCATTGCTAAGACATTAACTCAAAAGGTTATGTTAGGCCTTGTAGTATTAGCAAGATACATTAGTGCACCAATTGCACTAAGGTATGGTACTTTAGGACCAAATAGTTCTTCATTCTTTTCTTGAGGTCGAAATAGATCCTTATTCACATCAAGTAATCGACAACCGTCACACTACTTAATGGATGTGCTCCATCCATGTAAAACTATTTCATACCTTTTCTATGTAGGCAAATTGATGAATAAAAATTCCATTTGCGAAATATTCAATTTGCAAACCAAGATATAATTTTGTCTTTTCGAGATATTTCATCTCGAATTCCTTCTTTAAATAATCAATTGCCTTTTGGAGTTCTATAGGAGTTCCAATAAGGTTTATGTCATCAATATATATGGAAAGTACAACAAATTCCGATGTTATTTTTTTATAAAAACACTTGGACAGATGTCATCATTTATATAATCTTTCTTTAATAAATAATCACTAAGAATATTATACCACATTCATTCTAATTGGGTAAGGCCTGTGTACGTATTACCCTCCCCAGACCCCACTTTGTGGGAACATACTGGGTAGTTGTTGTTGTTGTTGTATTCATTCTAATTGCGTTAGACCATACAAAGATTTTTGCAATTTCATTGAAAACAGTTCCCGGGACTTTGAATTATTTGTGTTAGGCATTTTGAATCCCTCGGAAATTTTCATGTATATCTCATTATCAAGTGAGCCATAAAGGTAGGTGGTAACCAAATCCATTAAATACGTGTCAAACTTTTCATGGACAACAAAACTAATAAGATAACGGAATGTTATAGCATCCATAATAGGTGAATATGTCTCTTAATAATCAACACCAGACCTTTATAAAAATCTTTGTGCAACAAGGCGTGCCTTAAATCTTTGTACCTCATTTTTCTCATTTTTCTTGCATATAAAGAGCCATTTATAGCCAACAGGCTTAACATCATTAGGTGTTTTGACTACATGCCCAAAAACTTCACATTTCGCAAGCGAATTCAACTCTGATTAGATTGCTTCTTGCCATTTTGGCGAATCACGCATTTGTCGACATTCTCTAGCATACTAAGGTTCAAGATCCTCATTATCTTGCATAATGCTAGATGCAACATGATACGCAAAGACATAATCCATCACTATATCCAACCGATTCAAATTTGTCTCAATATCGATTGGATTTATTGATGGTTTCTTATTTTCTGGGCTCAGTGGTTTCCTCATGAATCTCAAAATTTGTTAAATCGTAGATTTCTTCATGAGACTCTTTCGTTGTGTCATTTTGATAATTTGTTATCCTTTTTCTAGAATTTCGATCATTGAAAGCCAATGGTCTGCCACATTTTAGGCGTGCTTTTGACTCATTAGTTATGATGCTAGAAGATTATCCGATAGGGACATCAATACTGATTGAAATATTCTTTGCAGGGATATGTGATTTTATTATCCTTTTCATATCCGTAAATGCATCTGGCATTTTATATACTATTTTGTGCAAATGAATAATCTTTTGCACATCTTTTTTACAAATATCAAGATGAGATAATGATGAATTATTCCACAAAATTTCCCGTTTGGTTTCACCATTTTCTCTCCCTAATTTTGGGCAAGTGTCTCATCGGATTGACAGTTTGCAAAGTTGAATTTTTTTAAAACCAAGTTGAAAATTAGCATTAAATGTGATTCATCCGCTTCTCCATTGTTAAACTTTAAAAGTTTCCAATTTGAATATTTCTTTTGAAACTTGTTGCAGTTTGAAAATTTTGTATCAATCTTGTGAGAATCATTTCTTGGATTAAGGAAAAAAGTAAAATTAAAAAAGGAATAAAAAAGAAAAAATGGTTAGAAAAACAAATGAAAGATTCTAGGGGGAATGAAGGGTTCTGGGTGATGAGGACGATGCGTGTGATGGTGTGGGGGAGGGGTCTAAGGCACATTAAAGTCCCTTCTTTTTCTCTTGTTTGTTTCTATATGCAGCTTTTTACCTTTTTAATATGACATAGCAGATGGCATGAAAATAAATTGGATGCATTAGCTGCTACAGTGTAGGGCCGTTAGGGTTAGGGGCAAATCTGAAAAGTTTGTTAACAGCAGAGGCGAAAATGGATTAAAAGTATAACGGGGCCCCCATGTAAATAATATATTATAGTAGAAGGGTAAATCTAGAGCTTTTCCCTTATTTTAATGCGTATATGATAGCTAGTTGTTGGATATTATTATATTTTGGGTTTCATGTCATGTTCAGGGCCTTGTGCCGACTTGTTGAGAGCCTTGGGGGCATTTTCACTATTTTTCCTCACTCTATTGGTTGGAAAGCATATCCTCAGTCATGTTTTACATGTTATTGCTTAAATTTGGCCTCATCACTACATTCTTAAAAAATGTAAAAACTGTTTGGGTTCAGTTCCCTATTTTAGTGATGGTCCGAGTGATCATGTGTTGATGAAGGAGATAGACCGAGGGTCTGATTGTGAGGTTGATGACTGAGATAGACTAAGATCCTGATGGTGAGGTTAATGACTGAGAGAGGTCGATGGTTTGGCTGTGAGGATTATATATATATCTATGGATCGGGCTGCACGTTGCAGCAACATATATATATATATATATATATATATATATATATATATATATATATATATATATACATATACATATATATGGATCGGGCTGCACACCACAATGATATATTGGATCGGGCTGTATGCTGCAGCGATATAGTGCTTGGACTGTAAGAACCCCTCCGGAGTCTGCACACCCCCAGTGAGCACCGTCGACGAGATATATGGATCAACTGCATGCCGCAGCGATATATGGATCGGGTTGCATGTCGCAACGTTACTATATGGTACCTATTGAGCGTGAGTACTGAGTGTGAGCGCTGATTGGTAGGAGTTGAGTCATGAGGGACTGAGAGACTAGCCCGAAGGGCGATAGATACATACATGTACATGGGTGATGTTTACCTGAGGGGTCTGATTATGAACTTATCGATTTTCACTACTCTATAGAGTGATTTTTCACTGAATATGTTGATTTATTGACTATTTTCAGTTATCTTTGTACCGAGCCTCTGTCAAAAAATGTTCGATAAATGTTTTAAATTTTTTTTTCATTCAAACTGGGTTTTATGAGATGTTCAGAATTTAATCACTGATTTGGCATTGGTTATTTTCCGCTGAGATTTTCAAGTTTTGAGGGGATGTTTTACGGAATATATTTTGCCCAAGAGGCCGATTATGTTTTGCATCTCTTTTATTACAAATGATATTGAACCCCTACTAAAATTGCTGGAAGGTATTTTAAATAATTTTGACCAAGAAGCTATATTTTAAATGAGAATATTGACTCGTATTGTGAATTGAAAGCCTGTTGTGTTTATTGAGTTTATCATAAATGTGGATTTATTATTTCCTACTGATCAGTCTTTATTTACTCTTATTACTTACTAGGTTGGAGTACTCATATTACTCCCTGTACCTCGTATGCAGATTAAGGTATATCGAAACCCGGTAGTGAGTGTTGATTGCTCAGACGTGGAGTCATCAGAGTTAGCAAGGTGGCTGCGCGACGTTCGCATCACCGTTTCCTTCCTCTCATTTCTATTACTGTAGTTAGTACATTTTTAGATTTTGTTGTACTCGGATCTTGATAGATGCTCATGACTAGTAACACCACGATGTCGGGCTTATATATTAATTTTGCACTGTTCTTTCAGACTTATACTATGAAATATTGTTTAATTAAAGGCTTAAAAATGACTCTTAATGATCAAAAGGTTAATGTGAGTATTGTGTCGGTTGGCCTTGTATTCACGAGAGGCACTATCACGACCGAGCCAGTTTGGGTTCGTGACACAAAGGTATACAATGAAAAATATGTTACTATCCTCTTGACATTCAGTGATTGGTTGGTGAAATACACCGTATGTGCTAATTTTCCTTCAATTTAACCAACTGAATTTTACATTTTATGCTAAGGCGTTTCCCCTAACATTTATTGTAGCAATTGCGGTGTACACGTGTCGGCATTTGCAGAATGTATCATCATTAGACAAAGCTCTCGATTTCAAAGTAAGACCTTTCTGATATTGATCAATACCGTAAACGCTATGGAGCACTCCTTTGAGATTATGCTAGGAAAAAGTAAGAGCTTGGTGCAATTAGTAAAGTGACTGGGAGATTAGCAAGATGAAAAAGTGCACCAACTGTGAGCGAGAGAATAAGAGTCCAGACAAAAAAATTTAGTTGCCCTTTTCAGTAGCTAAATTGTAGTAAAAGTATTTATTTGTAGCTGGATTGTATTAAAGTTGTAAAAAATTATTTACTAAGGACAATTCAGCTATACTTTATTTGTAGTTTAATTGTGCCAAAGTTTTTTTGGCTTGTGTTTGTTATTTTGTCAAGAATTCTACTACTTACAAATGAAAGTATTTGTTGAATATTTTTTATGTTAAAAGTTGTTATTACTTTATCTCCATATTTGTACTATATAATATATGCGTTTTTTGTTATCTTCTTTTAGCATATTAGTTTATACTTAACATATTATGTGAACATATGTCACTCAAAATATAAGATCTCGACCGTTTAGCTTTACTATTAAATAAAATTTCAAGCAACGATACACTGATACTCTCATATAACAATTTCTTTACACAGTTAGAAAAAGCTTAAAATTAATAAATAAACCCAGTTATTAGTGAACAAAACAACTATAAACCAATGGCATTAAGATTTTGTCAAGATTCTAAATCCAGACCCAGTAGTGATGTCGCCTCTTGTGAAGACAACTTCAGCTGACACATTTCCAATTTATTTTTAAGCAATTAAATAATAAAACCAAGTCTTAACATAATAATAAAAATCCCAAAATAATACGGATTAAGTCTTTAACATAATAAAAATCCTAAAATAAGGTGACTACTACAGTTGCGGAATAGACATAGCGTGACATCGGGGTATCACCAATCATGAGCATCTATCGTAAAAGATACAAGTATGAAAGAGTCTACACAACTATTACATAACTAAAACAGGAGAAAATAAGATAGAGGGAGAAGCACTGGGTTGCGAACACCGAGTAACTACCTAGTGTATCTCCAAAGTCTGCTAAAAGCCCTCAACTCAGTGAGTAATAATAATAAACGGAAAAGGTCCAAATATGCCCGTGAACTATGCGAAATAGGACAAATATGCCCGTCGTTTATAGTTCGGCCCAAATATGCCCATTCCGTCAAATAGTTGGGCATATATGCCCTTATTTGACGGAAACTTGATTTTGTTTTCTTTTTTTAATTTATTGATACCAAATTAACCAAACCCAACTTAAAAATAACCCACCCGACCCATGTCTACTAGATGATCCATCCTGAAATAAACCCACATTGACTCTTGTCTACTAGATGATCCATCACCCCCTGCAATCTGTTGATCAAAATTTTTGAGATGATCTTGTACAGTACTGTGCAACATGAAATAGGTCTGAAATCTTTTACAGTTGAAGGATGCTGAATTTTAGGGATCAAAGTAACAGTTGTTACATTAATAGGCTTGTACATTTCAACTTTGTTGAAGAATTGGAGCATAGTCTTAGATACTTGTTGCCCTGTAATTCCCCATGTTTTCTTGAAGAACTTTGAGTTAAAACCATCACACCCTGGGGCCTTTAGTTCATCTATTCCCTACAAAGCATTTTGAATATCTTCTATAATAACATTTTCAATTAGTTTTAGCTGCTGCTTCCTATCTAGTACATTTCCCTCCTTTATAATGCCTGGTTGTATTGCTGGTATGCTATCAACTACTGATCCCAATAACCCTTTATAGAATCCCACTATTTCTATTTCTATTTCTATTGCTTACCTAGATTGAATTATTTCTCCATCTGCACTTTCAAACTTCTAATCTTATTTTGATTTACTCTATTCTTTATGCTAGCAAAGAAGAATGTTGTATTGTGATCCCATAGCTTCAACCATTGATTCCTGGATTTCTGCTTATAATACTTTCCTCTATAGTTGTCCATTTCTCCAATTCTCACTTTAGATCTTTCTCTTCTTCAAACATCTGTGCTGATACATTTTTAGTTCCTGTCTGCCATTGTATCTCCTGTAGTTTTTGTTTTGAATTTTTAACTTTCAAATCTACTGCTTGAAATTCTTTTGTGTTCAGCTTCTTTAATGTATATATAACTTCCTTCAATTTCCTCCAAACTTCTGCCATTCTACTTGTTTTTGGTGCTTTATTCCATGCTTCCTCCACTACTTCTAAGAAATCCTTATGCTTAGCTAGACAATTGAAGGATTTAAAAGGTTTTGGAGTCTTTTGTTCATCTCCAATCTTGACACATAGTGGGGAGTGATCCGAGAATAGAGGATCCATAATCACTGCATCTACTTGTGGCATGATATTTATCCATTCTGCATTTATGATTACCCTATCTATTCTGCTAAACACATGTGAATTAGTCCATGTGTGGTCCCTGCCCATAAATCTTATTTCACTCATTCATGTATCAATTAGGAATTCTTTGAAATCTCTTACTCCATCCGTTTCAATTTACGTGAACACATTTGACTGGGCACAGAGTTTAAGAAAGAGAGAAGACTTTTGATCTTGTGGTGTAAAATGAGGCACCTTTATTTTGTGTGGCTATAAATCATTGCATAAAGGTAAATTGTTTCCAAATAAGGAAAGGGGTCATTCTTTTTGGCACGGACTAAAAAGGAAATAGGTTCACATAAATTAAAACGGAGGGAGTATTTCATTCTCTTGGACTGTGCTACCATTAATTCTGTCCTCCACTGCCATTATTGCATTGTAATCACCCATACATATCCATGATTTTCTCTGATAGTGATTCCAGCTTGTTAAGTCCCTCCATAGACTTTTCCTTCCCTCCACTTTATGCAACCCATAAATAGAAATCAAATTCTTGCCTTGTGTCCAGTACCACTACCTCTCCATGTGTATACTGTGATTTAGCTTCTTTCATGCTGAATTTTATCTTTGTTGGATCCCATATTACCCATACTCTACCCTTTCCTCCCCCATCATAGTTTGTACACCAATCCCATCTAGGAGTTATTTTTTGAATATTTTTCTTGAAAACGTTTCTTGCACTCTATGCTCTATAATAGCTATAACACTAATACTATTCTCCTTAATAAACTTCTTCATCTCCTTTAGCTTATATACCTTATTCATTCCCCTAACATTCCAAGTAACTAATTGCATTTCACTATGTTGTTTGTTGTCCCATCATTCACACCTCCCCCATAACTACATTGCCCTCTATTTTCCCTGTTTAGATCATCAAAGTAAGCTTTAGTAAGAACATTAAAGCTATTACCCACTGCTACTTCTCTTGCTTGTGTTGCTTGAGTATACTTTGTGGCTGATTTTCCTTTTGCTGCTTGCCATCCTCTGTTCTCATCCGTTGTTCTTACATTGTATTCTGCATTTTTGGTACTTTTTCTTTATTTCCTGCTGTTTTTTGTGTCTTATGATTTGTGTTTCCTTGTTTCTCCTGCTCTTTTGGTTTCCATTCCCGCTTCTAGTTCTGTTGCGTGTTCATCTGTGGCTGTGTTTGTTTAGTTTGGCAGTTATGTCCCAATTGTAAGCAAGTACTACAATACATTAGCTTCCAATCATAGATAACTAGTTGTTCAAATTGCTTACCACTCAGATCCTTAACTATTATCCCTGTTGGTAATGTCTTTATAACGTTCATCTCCACAAGGATTCTAGCATAGGATATCCTTTCCACCTTTGTTGTACATTCATCTGCATATATTGGAATTCTCGATCCACTCCCTATACGACTCAAGGAATCCATTCCCCAACAATTCAGAGGCAGATTTGGTAGTTTAACCTATAGTGACAAGGTTTTCAACACCTCTTCATTGAAATCAAAGTTTGTTGTTCATGCCTTAGTGATTACTGGTTTGTTTTGGATTGTACATGGTCCTGAGTATAGCACTTAATTCTTTTCCTCTTCATTTTTGAATCTCACTATGAAAACACCATCATTATGATAGTATACCTTCGGTTTTGATATAAAGTTCCATTGCGATGCAATAAACCTCTCAATTGCTCCAATACTTGGTGTATCTACATGATAACTGCCGTTCAACTTCTCTGCTTCCTTTTCAATTTCCTCTTTCTGTAATTCAATAATTTTCTCTCCATTTTGTATTACTGGTACCACAAACAATGGTCCCATTTATTTAGCAGCAAACATGTTACCAACAACCGGATTTGCCCATGATTTACCTTCATTTACTTTCTCTACACTTGTATCTATCGCGATTGGTTTCTTCTTGATGCGAATTTCCTATGCATGTGCCTTCATATTTTTTACTACTTGTGTTATTTGAGTTTTTCTATGAATAAATTAATTTTCTACTTCTGCTTCCGCTTCTTGGAAAAAGCAGAAAGTTTTGCATTCTGCTTCTTCCCAAAGCAGAAGAACTGCTTCTTCTGCTGGCCAAAAGTACTTCTCCATCTTGGCCAAACAACTTAAATTTTTTGAAAAGTACTCTTTGACAGAAAAAAGTACTTTTGGCCTGCCAAAAGCTTGGCCAAACATGCTCTAAATATAGACATTCGCCATAAATAAAATTCTATTTATAACACCCCCCATGAATGTCTATTCAACAGATAATGTGCCTCGTTAAAACCTTAACTAAAATAAAACCTAATGGAAAAATTCTAGAAAAGGATAAAGAATACACATATCTAATAATACGCCTTTCGGTTGCCTCGTTAAAAACCTTGCAAGGTAAACTCAGTGGGAAAAAAACCTTGTAAGGGAAAAAGAGTGCAACGCGTATTAACTCCCCTTGAGGAGATCGTCAATTCACATCTCTGAGCTTCGCATCCCAATCTTGTACACTAGCTTCTTGAAGGTTGACGTCGATAAAGACTTGGTGAATAAATCAACCATATTATCACTTGAACGGATTCGTTGCATGTTAATATCACCATTCTTTTGAAGATTATGTGTAAAAAATAACTTTGGTAAAATGTGCTTTATCCTATCTCCTTTTATGAATCCTCCTTTCAATTGGGCTATGCATACTGCATTGTCCTCATACAAATTCGTGGGAAGTTTGTCGCACTTCAAACCACATTTATTTCAAATAAGATGTATTATAGACCTCAACCACACACATTCTTAACTTGCTTCATGAATAGCAACTATCTCAGCATGATTAGATGAAGTAGCCACAAATGATTGCTTAGTCGATCGCCAAGATATGGTAGTGCCTCTACAGGTAAATACATAACTTGTTTGAGATCGAGCCTTGTGTGGATCAGATAAATACCCATCATCGGCATAACCAACAAGATCGAGACTGCAATTATTGTCATAAAATAAGCCCATATCAGCAGTTCCTTTTAGATACTATAATGTGTGTTTGATCCCATTCGAATGTCTCCTTGTAGGAGTAGAGCTATATCATTGCTAAGACATTAACTCAAAAGGTTATGTTAGGCCTTGTAGTATTAGCAAGATACATTAGTGCACCAATTGCACTAAGGTATGGTACTTTAGGACCAAATAGTTCTTCATTCTTTTCTTGAGGTCGAAATAGATCCTTATTCACATCAAGTAATCGACAACCGTCACACTACTTAATGGATGTGCTCCATCCATGTAAAACTATTTCATACCTTTTCTATGTAGGCAAATTGATGAATAAAAATTCCATTTGCGAAATATTCAATTTGCAAACCAAGATATAATTTTGTCTTTTCGAGATATTTCATCTCGAATTCCTTCTTTAAATAATCAATTGCCTTTTGGAGTTCTATAGGAGTTCCAATAAGGTTTATGTCATCAATATATATGGAAAGTACAACAAATTCCGATGTTATTTTTTTATAAAAACACTTGGACAGATGTCATCATTTATATAATCTTTCTTTAATAAATAATCACTAAGAATATTATACCACATTCATTCTAATTGGGTAAGGCCTGTGTACGTATTACCCTCCCCAGACCCCACTTTGTGGGAACATACTGGGTAGTTGTTGTTGTTGTTGTATTCATTCTAATTGCGTTAGACCATACAAAGATTTTTGCAATTTCATTGAAAACAGTTCCCGGGACTTTGAATTATTTGTGTTAGGCATTTTGAATCCCTCGGAAATTTTCATGTATATCTCATTATCAAGTGAGCCATAAAGGTAGGTGGTAACCAAATCCATTAAATACGTGTCAAACTTTTCATGGACAACAAAACTAATAAGATAACGGAATGTTATAGCATCCATAATAGGTGAATATGTCTCTTAATAATCAACACCAGACCTTTATAAAAATCTTTGTGCAACAAGGCGTGCCTTAAATCTTTGTACCTCATTTTTCTCATTTTTCTTGCATATAAAGAGCCATTTATAGCCAACAGGCTTAACATCATTAGGTGTTTTGACTACATGCCCAAAAACTTCACATTTCGCAAGCGAATTCAACTCTGATTAGATTGCTTCTTGCCATTTTGGCGAATCACGCATTTGTCGACATTCTCTAGCATACTAAGGTTCAAGATCCTCATTATCTTGCATAATGCTAGATGCAACATGATACGCAAAGACATAATCCATCACTATATCCAACCGATTCAAATTTGTCTCAATATCGATTGGATTTATTGATGGTTTCTTATTTTCTGGGCTCAGTGGTTTCCTCATGAATCTCAAAATTTGTTAAATCGTAGATTTCTTCATGAGACTCTTTCGTTGTGTCATTTTGATAATTTGTTATCCTTTTTCTAGAATTTCGATCATTGAAAGCCAATGGTCTGCCACATTTTAGGCGTGCTTTTGACTCATTAGTTATGATGCTAGAAGATTATCCGATAGGGACATCAATACTGATTGAAATATTCTTTGCAGGGATATGTGATTTTATTATCCTTTTCATATCCGTAAATGCATCTGGCATTTTATATACTATTTTGTGCAAATGAATAATCTTTTGCACATCTTTTTTACAAATATCAAGATGAGATAATGATGAATTATTCCACAAAATTTCCCGTTTGGTTTCACCATTTTCTCTCCCTAATTTTGGGCAAGTGTCTCATCGGATTGACAGTTTGCAAAGTTGAATTTTTTTAAAACCAAGTTGAAAATTAGCATTAAATGTGATTCATCCGCTTCTCCATTGTTAAACTTTAAAAGTTTCCAATTTGAATATTTCTTTTGAAACTTGTTGCAGTTTGAAAATTTTGTATCAATCTTGTGAGAATCATTTCTTGGATTAAGGAAAAAAGTAAAATTAAAAAAGGAATAAAAAAGAAAAAATGGTTAGAAAAACAAATGAAAGATTCTAGGGGGAATGAAGGGTTCTGGGTGATGAGGACGATGCGTGTGATGGTGTGGGGGAGGGGTCTAAGGCACATTAAAGTCCCTTCTTTTTCTCTTGTTTGTTTCTATATGCAGCTTTTTACCTTTTTAATATGACATAGCAGATGGCATGAAAATAAATTGGATGCATTAGCTGCTACAGTGTAGGGCCGTTAGGGTTAGGGGCAAATCTGAAAAGTTTGTTAACAGCAGAGGCGAAAATGGATTAAAAGTATAACGGGCCCCCATGTAAATAATATATTATAGTAGAAGGGTAAATCTAGAGCTTTTCCCTTATTTTAATGCGTATATGATAGCTAGTTGTTGGATATTATTATATTTTGGGTTTCATGTCATGTTCAGGGCCTTGTGCCGACTTGTTGAGAGCCTTGGGGGCATTTTCACTATTTTTCCTCACTCTATTGGTTGGAAAGCATATCCTCAGTCATGTTTTACATGTTATTGCTTAAATTTGGCCTCATCACTACATTCTTAAAAAATGTAAAAACTGTTTGGGTTCAGTTCCCTATTTTAGTGATGGTCCGAGTGATCATGTGTTGATGAAGGAGATAGACCGAGGGTCTGATTGTGAGGTTGATGACTGAGATAGACTAAGATCCTGATGGTGAGGTTAATGACTGAGAGAGGTCGATGGTTTGGCTGTGAGGATTATATATATATCTATGGATCGGGCTGCACGTTGCAGCAATATATATATATATATATATATATATATATATATATATATATATATATATATATATATATATATATATATATATATATATATATATATATATATATATATATATATATATATATATATATATATATATATATATATATATATATATATATATATATATATATATGGATCGGGCTGTATGCTGCAGCGATATAGTGCTTGGACTGTAAGAACCCCTCCGGAGTCTGCACACCCCCAGTGAGCACCGTCGACGAGATATATGGATCAACTGCATGCCGCAGCGATATATGGATCGGGTTGCATGTCGCAACGTTACTATATGGTACCTATTGAGCGTAAGTACTGAGTGTGAGCGCTGATTGGTAGGAGTTGAGTCATGAGGGACTGAGAGACTAGCCCGAAGGGCGATAGATACATACATGTACATGGGTGATGTTTACCTGAGGGGTCTGATTATGAACTTATCGATTTTCACTACTCTATAGAGTGATTTTTCACTGAATATGTTGATTTATTGACTATTTTCAGTTATCTTTGTACCGAGCCTCTGTCAAAAAATGTTCGATAAATGTTTTAAATTTTTTTTTCATTCAAACTGGGTTTTATGAGATGTTCAGAATTTAATCACTGATTTGGCATTGGTTATTTTCCGCTGAGATTTTCAAGTTATGAGGGGATGTTTTACGGAATATATTTTGCCCAAGAGGCCGATTATGTTTTGCATCTCTTTTATTACAAATGATATTGAACCCCTACTAAAATTGCTGGAAGGTATTTTAAATAATTTTGACCAAGAAGCTATATTTTAAATGAGAATATTGACTCGTATTGTGAATTGAAAGCCTGTTGTGTTTATTGAGTTTATCATAAATGTGGATTTATTATTTCCTACTGATCAGTCTTTATTTACTCTTATTACTTACTAGGTTGGAGTACTCATATTACTCCCTGTACCTCGTATGCAGATTAAGGTATATCGAAACCCGGTAGTGAGTGTTGATTGCTCAGACGTGGAGTCATCAGAGTTAGCAAGGTGGCTGCGCGACGTTCGCATCACCGTTTCCTTCCTCTCATTTCTATTACTGTAGTTAGTACATTTTTAGATTTTGTTGTACTCGGATCTTGATAGATGCTCATGACTAGTAACACCACGATGTCGGGCTTATATATTAATTTTGCACTGTTCTTTCAGACTTATACTATGAAATATTGTTTAATTAAAGGCTTAAAAATGACTCTTAATGATCAAAAGGTTAATGTGAGTATTGTGTCGGTTGGCCTTGTATTCACGAGAGGCACTATCACGACCGAGCCAGTTTGGGTTCGTGACACAAAGGTATACAATGAAAAATATGTTACTATCCTCTTGACATTCAGTGATTGGTTGGTGAAATACACCGTATGTGCTAATTTTCCTTCAATTTAACCAACTGAATTTTACATTTTATGCTAAGGCGTTTCCCCTAACATTTATTGTAGCAATTGCGGTGTACACGTGTCGGCATTTGCAGAATGTATCATCATTAGACAAAGCTCTCGATTTCAAAGTAAGACCTTTCTGATATTGATCAATACCGTAAACGCTATGGAGCACTCCTTTGAGATTATGCTAGGAAAAAGTAAGAGCTTGGTGCAATTAGTAAAGTGACTGGGAGATTAGCAAGATGAAAAAGTGCACCAACTGTGAGCGAGAGAATAAGAGTCCAGACAAAAAAATTTAGTTGCCCTTTTCAGTAGCTAAATTGTAGTAAAAGTATTTATTTGTAGCTGGATTGTATTAAAGTTGTAAAAAATTATTTACTAAGGACAATTCAGCTATACTTTATTTGTAGTTTAATTGTGCCAAAGTTTTTTTGGCTTGTGTTTGTTATTTTGTCAAGAATTCTACTACTTACAAATGAAAGTATTTGTTGAATATTTTTTATGTTAAAAGTTGTTATTACTTTATCTCCATATTTGTACTATATAATATATGCGTTTTTTGTTATCTTCTTTTAGCATATTAGTTTATACTTAACATATTATGTGAACATATGTCACTCAAAATATAAGATCTCGACCGTTTAGCTTTACTATTAAATAAAATTTCAAGCAACGATACACTGATACTCTCATATAACAATTTCTTTACACAGTTAGAAAAAGCTTAAAATTAATAAATAAACCCAGTTATTAGTGAACAAAACAACTATAAACCAATGGCATTAAGATTTTGTCAAGATTCTAAATCCAGACCCAGTAGTGATGTCGCCTCTTGTGAAGACAACTTCAGCTGACACATTTCCAATTTATTTTTAAGCAATTAAATAATAAAACCAAGTCTTAACATAATAATAAAAATCCCAAAATAATACGGATTAAGTCTTTAACATAATAAAAATCCTAAAATAAGGTGACTACTACAGTTGCGGAATAGACATAGCGTGACATCGGGGTATCACCAATCATGAGCATCTATCGTAAAAGATACAAGTATGAAAGAGTCTACACAACTATTACATAACTAAAACAGGAGAAAATAAGATAGAGGGAGAAGCACTGGGTTGCGAACACCGAGTAACTACCTAGTGTATCTCCAAAGTCTGCTAAAAGCCCTCAACTCAGTGAGTAATAATAATAAACGGAAAAGGTCCAAATATGCCCGTGAACTATGCGAAATAGGACAAATATGCCCGTCGTTTATAGTTCGGCCCAAATATGCCCATTCCGTCAAATAGTTGGGCATATATGCCCTTATTTGACGGAAACTTGATTTTGTTTTCTTTTTTTAATTTATTGATACCAAATTAACCAAACCCAACTTAAAAATAACCCACCCGACCCATGTCCTATTTCGACGGGCATTTTTGTCCTATTTCGCATAGTTCACGGGCATATTTGTGCTATTTCGCATAGTTCACGGGCATATTTGTGCTATTTCATTACTTCACGGGCATATTTGTCCTATTTTGCATAGTTGGGTGTCACTGGGCCAAGGCCTCAATGTTCCTCTTGCTTATCATCTCACTCACAAACAGTTTGCGAATTGTAAATAACCTTATGTTATTTGGTAAACTTCAAAACAAAACAACGTAGCTACTAGTTTGTAGCCATCTATGTGATCTTCAAAACTAATAGTCACAACTTCAAAACAAAATAACCGTTGTAAGCTAATTGAGAGGAAATTATGACCAAATTAAAATAAATTCAAAATAGAGATAATCAGTAACCACAATTGTAAGCTAACAGTCACAAAAATAACGAGTTAACATCTAGTATTATACTAACATCAACAACAGCATTACTGAATAAGTAGTTAAACCAAGATAGCATTCACCAAAAATGTTAACTATTTATTTAGTAGTGCTGCTGTTGATGTTAGCATAATACTAGATGTTAACTCGTTATTTTTGTGACTGTTTTGATTTGGTCATAATTTCCTCTCATTTAGCTTACAGCAGTTGTTCTGTTTTGAAGTTGTGACTATTAGTTTTGAAGATCACATAGATAGCTACAAACTAGTAGCTACGTTGTTTTGTTTTGAAGTTTATCAAATAACATAAGGTTATTTACAATTCGCAAACTGTTTGTGAGTGAGATGATAAGCAACATGAACCTTGAGGCCTTAGGCCCATTGACACCCAACCATGCAAAATAGGACAAATATGCCTGTGAACTATGCGAAATAGCAAATATGCCCGTGAACTATGCGAATAGCACAAATATGCCCGTGAAGTACTATGCGAAATAGCACAAATATGCCCGTGAACTATGCGAAATAAGACAAAAATGCCCGTCGAAATAGGACATGGATCGGGTCGGGTGGGTTATTTTTAAGTTGGGTTTGGTTAATTTGGTATCAATAAATTAAAAAAAGAAAACAAAATCAAGTTTCATTCAAATAAGGGCATATATGCCCAACTATTTGACGGAATGGGCATATTTGGGCCGAACTATAAATGACGGGCATATTTGTCCTATTTTGCATAGTTCACGGGCATATTTGGACCTTTTCCGAATAATAAATAAAGTCTGAGAAATAGGAAACCATTTAAGGCACATATCAATTTAAAAATAGGTATCCTCTCGGCCTTATATAAACAAACCACCTCGTGGCGTACAAATCTCAAGTGCTCGGCCTCATAATCATAAATTAGTGTATCCTCATACACATGCCCTCGGCCTTACTCAATTAGAATCTCATAAGCCACTCGGGCAACTGTAAAACATGATGCTCAACCCAATTGTCATTAAATGTATTAAAACAGAATAAGCATGGTTGAGTTATGAAAACAGTATTATATAACAGGACTGAGTATAAGTATAAAGTCAAACAACAATGAAATATCAGTAAAAATCACCTAAGGGTCCAAAAAGTTTGCACGAGACTCAAATATGCATTCAACCCAAAACATGATGATAACAAATAGTTTTCAGTCAAATACGCGACAAAACAGCTATTCGAGATCGAATAAGTCACGATCCCCAACGGTGTACGGCCCCACTCTCATCATCTAGCATGTGCATCACCTTAATATAGCGCCACGACATCACTACTATAGAAATGATTCTGGACATCACATTCCCCACGTTGATGGTGTACCCTGCCATGATAAAAGCTACCATCAATAAAATTGTTATGCAAATTATAGTTACCAAGAAATCAGGTTGTTTATACATAAGAAATTGTTCTAAACAATTTATATACATAAAAACTACAACTTATACACAATATGATTTTGACAAATAAAATGTTCTTACCTTCTTGCACTAGACCTTTTTAATCTAAATTGAAACTTATTCATGATAACATAGTGCTTCTTTGCACTAACAATTGTTTGAATGTCTAGGTAAATTTTGCCTACTTCAATTACTTTGGGCGTATAGTCTGTTATGATTATATTTTTATATTCCACAATTTTCGGGAAACTAAATTTGTATTATACTTGTAGATACTTTGTTCAATGATTATATTATACATTTTTCAAACCTTAATTACCGTGTAACAGTTACACTTCAATTGTTTTTAGAGACATTATAGTTGAACGACATTTTTATGTAGTACAGTTGTAGATAATTTGTAGTAAAATTGTAGAACACTTGAAATTGAAAAACATCAGGACCAAAAAAACAGAGCAAACTTGCATTTCTGCTCGCCTTCGACATATTGCGTTCCAAATCGAAATCACGCATTGTTTTATATAGCTGATACATTTCTAGATTTTTGTTTTTTTCCGTCCCCATATACACTCGAACTCCTATATCATTCCTTATTTTCGCGGGAGGACAATGTTAGTTCACTGTGTATTTGATCTCGATAATTTTTACAGAAGTATCGATTATTAGGCGCTTTACAATTGCGGTATTCAGTTGATTATAATTTGAATCTTCATTGACTACAACTGCGAGGTCAGGGTTGGCATTTGCGATCACTGTTGAGGTCACATTTGCGAACTTCTAATCGCAAATGCAAAGAGAAGATGAGTCAGCATGTGTTCGTAATTGCAAACTTTCCGTCGAATTTGCGAAGGGAGTCTAGGAGGAGTATGGATCGCAAATGCGATTTTTTGTTCGCATTTGCGAGGTCAGTGATCCCAATTGCAACACTTTTCTCGCATTTGCGAAGCAGCAGAATTTGTGAAGGCTTCGCAATTGCTGTAGCCCCTTCGCAATTGTGAGCTTCGCATTTGCGAAGCCCAGGTCGCAAATGCGACATCTGCAGCTAATAACTTTGGAGTTAGACAGGATTTTTCATTCATTCTTCCATTTTCCAAAATCTGAAGTTGAAGACACGATTTTCCAAAGGCTAGTTCTTCTCCAAATCATAAGTAAATGATTCTTAACTCATTTATTTCAATCTTTTACTTCTTTCCACAAAAATTCATCCTAAAATCTAGGGTAAAATTTATGTATCTCCTAAAGCTATCCCACCAATTATTGAGCTGAAGCATTATCGCCAATTTTGACATTATATCGCCAAATTCAATTCAATTGTAGAGAAAATAGTATCGCAATCCTATAA
This sequence comes from Nicotiana noctiflora, assembly GCA_032618575.1. Taxonomy (NCBI): domain Eukaryota; kingdom Viridiplantae; phylum Streptophyta; class Magnoliopsida; order Solanales; family Solanaceae; genus Nicotiana; species Nicotiana noctiflora. The sequence continues at coordinate 143,880 of JASVEL010003711.1, read as the reverse complement.
AAACTTTAGAATGTAGCTATATGTTCACATCTGATTGTCAATACTTCACATTAATCTACAATTATTTTCTTCAGAAGCTTTTTTTTCTTGAATTTGTTGCCTTGTTTATGAAAAACCAGAGGAAATTTGCGTTACAGAAGGATTCAGCAGAATTTGGGGCGATGATTACTATTTATATTTGTTGTAGAGTTTTACCGTCTAAATTTTGTAACTGATATAGACGTTGTCCCAAAATCGCAAAGGATATCTGCTGAAGAAAGGAGTCTATTTTAAATGAATGTATATCGGTTAAATTCTAAAATTGAGACTATTTTAGTAATAAGATTTCATATAGTGTATAAGAAAGAAAAAATTTCTGACATAATTTCTCTTTAATTCCTATACTATCTTATCACCAACTCCATATAAGTAGTTGATAACATTTATAATATGAAAAGAAAATAAATAGTCATATTATAATTACAAAGATATACATTCAACGTAATCTAACTTATAACATAGTTTTTATTATTCTAAGTTATTATTATTGTAAGGAAGGGAAGTCTTGGTGTAACTGACAAAATTATTGTTATGTAACCATGTGCTCAGAGGTTCGAATCGGGAAAACAGTTTATTACAAAAATATCGGATAAGATTACCTATAATAGATCCTTGTAGTCCGGCCCTCTCCGAACCCCGTACCTGATTGCCCTTTATCAATCAATGCGAGAAATATTAAATGAAATTACTAGCAATTACTTTTGAAGTGACTCGATAATATGAATATCTTTTATATTGTCAATGTATAGAACTTCTCGATTAATGATGTAATCTTGGTTGGTATTTCATTGCGTAGCTATTTTTACAATTTTTAAATTTACGTTTAAAAAAAAATACCGCCACAGAGAAGGGAAAGGAAAAATGAGGTGGCAAAGTTAGTTTTGTTAGTTAAAACAAGTATATAAAGCCATCAAAACTTATATAAAAAGCTCATATTCTCCTAACTTGACTGCTCCTTCTACAAAAAGACAGAAATACACATTCCATTATTTCTGCTCTCAAAGAAATCATCAGAAAGAACAAATTTCACAGTTCGAAAGGGTCTAATCATGGTGAAAAAGTCAGAGAAGAAAGAAAAGATGGTGAAAAATACAAAAGAAGATATTGCTGCTGCATTAATTATGGTTGGGTTTACGCGCACTGAAAAAAGAAGAGAAGAAGAGGACAAGAAAAGAAGAAATCTTGGTACCAAACCAAAATTTGGGTACAGTATTGATGGAACAAATTAAACTGATTTAGACTATGATGGTGATAAGTTTTCATTGAACATATATTATGTGAAAAGGGCAATTTTGCCATTGTTAAATGAGCATGAAATTGGTAATCTTGGTACTGGAATTTCAGTGACGACCTTTGATCAGCCGGGAAATTGTTATGAAATGATTTTTCAGACATATCGTAATAGTATTTACAAGCTTTACAATGGGTGGAAAAAGCTGTTGAAATATCATAAATTGAAGGAAAATGGAGATTATTATGCTGCTCTTTGGATGTTTCGACATAAAGAAAATGATGGACTTTGTTTTGCTATGATGTAGAAGAGGTATGCAAATAATATACAAGAATAGTATTTTTTTTTTATTTTTTTTCTTGAAGTAAAAATATAGTCTATAGTATTGGGTTCAAAAGTGATTTAGAATCTTAAATGTTGTGTTTCTGCAGATTTTTTGGATTAATTTTGATTAGTCATTAGATTCATTAGTGTTTTATTTCTAGGATTGGAAGTCTTGGTAATGTTTTGTGAAGTAAAAGTTCAATTCAATTAGTATTGTATGAACAGAGATTACAGATAATGTGCAAAGCAGAAAGATATTAGTAGTTTTACTTGAAGCAGTTTCTCATATTTGTGAGAAAGGCTTTTTTTTTTTTTTTTTGTGTGTGTGTGTGTGTGATAATATTCGCATGTGATTTTTTTCAAGCATTTCTTGAATTTTTTAAAATTGTTTTTACAAATTTCTTTTAATTTATGATTGTTTTCTGGTTTATTGATGTTTGAATTTGCATTAAGATGAATTGTACTTTTGGGGAACATGACTTTATTTTCCATTAATGGCAAAAGGTCAGGGAGTAATTTGCAAGAACCTTGGTGTTGCTAAATATTATGCTTTTCCAGAGTCAACTTCCTAAAATTTCACCATGCAATTTGTGCTCATATTTTAATTAAAACTAGTTTGGACCAATTCTAAACTCCTATAATTCTTCATGTTGTTCTAAGTAGGCGTTTGGACATAAAAATTATAATTTTTGGAAAAAAGAAATAGTATTTAGAGTTAAGTTGAAAAATATATTAGTTGAAATTATGTCTGGACATGTATTTCATTGAAAAAATATTACAGTTTTATGAGTTGAGAATTTTTTTTATGAAAAAGTAGTCAAAAGCACTTTTTGATTTTTGAAAACTTAGAAAATTTCATAGACAAATATATTTTTGAAAAAGAAATTTAAAAAAAAAAAAGTAAAACAAGATTATGAACAAACGGGACCTTAAAATCTCTGAATATTATATTAAATAAGGTATATTGGGATTTTACCATATAAATAGCTAGGACTAGGACCCCTTTTTCAGTTGAAATTAGTCTCAATTCAGAAATTCATTCTTGTGGCAAATATCAGAAATATAATATTTTGCACATATCAAATTACCAAAGGGATCTTTAGAATAATAGGGTTCGAGTCGTGGAATCATCACTGACATTTGTATCGGAGTAGGATGCCACATCGTAGTCCTTTGGATGCGACCCATTCTCCTTCATGTGACTTATAAATCATACGTTACAATCGTAAAATTAGCCATTGACACTCGCATCTGAGTAACGACTATACAATATATACAAAATTAGTATATTTTTTATATATTTAACTAGCGAATAAAGTTATTCTTGGCTAACAAGCCAAATGTGTAACTTACCCAAAATTATTCCACATAGATGGAAAAAAAAAAAGCCGATCCAACTATTTGGGTTTCTTCTGCACAACCCCTTATCCGCGCCTAAACGTAGACTTCCTAAATTCTAGTCACATTATCAGTTATATTTTAAGAAAAACATTATAGAATTTATCGATCAGCCAATAACAACAATAACAATTCAGTATAATTTCACAAATAAAGTCTGGGTAGAATAAGATATATGAAGGCTTACCCCTACCCTGAAAGGGCAGTGAGACTGTTTCCATTAGACTCTCGACTAAAGAAGGTGAAGGAAGTCTTGATATCAAGTAACAGCAAGACAAATAATTAGAAAACTAAATCGAAGATAGCACAACAGAGAATATGAAAAGGGTACTGATAACAAGTAATGGCAAGATAGTATATTTAGAGAAATAAATTCAAGGAAGCACACGAGAAAATGGACGAGGTACTGCTAGTAAACTACGAAATAACTGATCGCAAGTAATAACGGAACAAGACATGCGAATATAGCAAACTAAGGAAAAAAAGGGTACCATAGTGCTAATATTATCGAACTAGAGAAGAAAGAGGGAAACACACAATTACTTACTATCCTTCTACCCTAATCTTCAATCTTCACACTCTACTATCTAGGGTCATGTCCTCGGTCAGCTCAAGCTGCTCCATGTCCCGCCTGATCATCTCTCCCAAAGACTTCTTTGGCCTACCTCTACCCCCCTCTCACCTCCCAAGGCCAACCATTCACGACTCCTCACTAGGGCACATGTGTTTCTCCTCTTAACATGACCGAACCATCTCAACCTTGCCGCTCGCATCTTTGCCTCCATAGGGGCCACTCACACCTTGTCCCGAATAAGTTCATTTCTAATTCTATTCAACTTAATTAGTATGCCCACACATCCATCTCAACATCCTCATTTCCACTACTTTCATCAGCTGGACATGTAATTTATGACTGGCATCACTCTACCACATACAACATAGCCGGCCTAACTACTACCTTGTAGAACTTACCCTTAAGTCTCAATGCACATTCATCACACAAGACACCGAAAGCGAGCCTCCACTTCATCCACCCTGCTCCGATACGGTATGTGACATCCTCATCTATCTCCCCATTCTTCTAAATTATAGATCATCCAACTATTTGCATTTGCTAGCTAAAGAATGTATAATGTGTGTGTATATATATATATATATATATATATATATATATATATATATATATATATATATATATATATATATATATATATATATATATATAAATATGGACAATTTTATTAATTATCAATGCAAGAAATACAAAACCCGGCTAAACTTACACAATCCCGCTGATCTATATGTACATGTTTCTTACCATATCCCTAAAAAAAAATATTATCTGCTTTGCTAGGGAGGCTGGTTTCCATTTCTCTATGTAGCTGTAGTCCCTCACTACCCATAAAATATGTATATTGTACGTATAAAATAAGGATAATACATAAGTTGCACCCTGAATTTGTCCCCAAAAGTCAATATTCAATTTTTCGGTCAACATCCGGCGGGATTTTATAGTTTAATTGAGTTTTTTTCCATGTTGTTGCATTTTCATGGATTTTCAATAGTTAAAAGTGAGAATACAACTGATAATTTTTACAACTCTGATTAATTTTCCATCTTGCCGGGAAGAGGATGAGGGATAAGCAGCAATAGAGGTTTTGCTGATGGAAAAATAAAAGGAGAGAAAAAAAGTTGGTGAGTGGAGTGAAAATAGAGCAGAAAGAAACGATGTTGAAATGAAGAAGAGTGAGGGGTTTGGGAGAGGGGAAGTCGAAGAAAATACGTTTGTTTTTTGCCCAAAAAGTCATTTTTTGCTTTATATTTTGATAATATGCGCCTCCGCTTTAATATTTTTTAATTTTTGCCACATTAACTTTTACGGTGTTATTAAATTCATTTCGGACAAGTATAGGATGAAAAAGAAACACCTTGAAAATTGGTTTTTGGGGACAAGTTGAGAGACATCTCGCAGAGGCATTTATTCAAGTTCATCCATATATATATATATATATATATATATATATACTATAATTTATTAGGTGCAGTGTCTTTTACACTAGGGATTAAGTGTGTGTTTGGTATAACGGAAAATGTTAGCAAAGCTAGAGCGCTTGAGATGGGGATTCCGTTGAATAGAGTAGTTTTTATTCAAATATTATATTTAATTTAAAAAATTTATTGAACATATATATATATATATATATATATATATATTTTAAAAACTCATAGACTAAAAATGATTATAATCCGAAATCATAAGGTTTAAACTCTACTACTATAAAAATACATACGTTCAATGTAAAATATCGATGAACTGAATATTTACGTGCAATTATTAAGTGCAGCGCACGTTTATAGTAACTAGTATATATATATATATATATACAAATATTTTTTTGATATATATAGTTTGCTGACTACTATTATTTTTAGAAATAACTAAAAATGTACATATCTAAAGAATATTCCACATCCACGAAGAAAAAATAAAAAGCCCATCCGACTATTTGGGTATCTTCTATCCTGATCATAAAACCCTATTGGGTAATAGAGAAGCACTAGAAGTACTACTACCGTGTAGTTTGTTCCTCTCCAAGAAATTACAGTCTCTCTTTCTTTTAATAAGTCCTCGTCCTTATCACATTCACCGGAAGAAGAAAAATTCAGAAAAAAAGAAAATCAGAAATAAAAATTCTTTCAAGTAATTCAGATACGGTTGAACTAGAAAGAGAAGACATTGTTGCTGCTTTTCTTCTTTCTTGGTTGAAATACACTATTGTTAGCATGCAAGATGTCCATAATATGGCCACCATTTTTTATGAGAAAAAGGAGTCCAAGAAATTGCAAATATCAAAAAGAAAATTTTCAAAGCCAATCCCAAAAAAGATTCGAATTTCACCCTCTACATTGACAAAATTACCAAAATTACCCCCAGTTCAGAATTTGAGAGGAATAATTGGTACTATATGTAGTGATCCATTTAAGAAGCAATTGACAAAATCTGATGTTGATGAACATCAGGGGAGGCTATTATTAAACAATGAAGATGTGAGGAGTAAACTATTACCATTATTGAATGGTAAAAATGGTGAAAATCTGGCTAATGGTGTAAAAGTTACAACTTTTGATCAATTGGGCTATTCTTATAAAATGACTTCAAGACTTGGGGAAATTACAAAAGTTATGTTGTTTTGGGAAGTTGGAGACAATTTGTTAAAGATCATAAGTTGAAGGAAAATGATTATGTTACTGTTTGGATGTTTAGACATAATCAAACTAATGGCCTTTGTTTTGCTATAACTTGGAAAAGGTATTTAAATGAAGATCAATAGAGGCGCGGGCCCATTGTCCATAGTTTTGAAGGCTATCACTTGGTCCTAAGGTTGGCTCCAGATGGATTTCTGGATCGTCTCGAAGTAATTATATATAGTATATAGTAGTATTAGTTTAACAATTGATTAGTCATTAGAGCATTTTAATTTTGATTAGTTATTAGTTAGTGATTATTTAGAAGGTGGAATTAGTAGTATTATGTTTTTTGCAGGGAAGTTCAAATTTTGTTTGGTCCCTTTATGAACAAAAAAGGACAGATGAATTTTCCCAGTAAATATATATAAGAATAGTTTCTAATATTAATATAAAAGCTCTTAGTTTTGTATTTTGCATAATTTCTGAGGGTTTTATGACTTGTGGATATTGTTAGTGTGTTGAATCTGTATAAAAAGTGAGTTAATTTACAATGTAAGTTTACTTGCAGTTACAATTATCATCTGGTATTTAAGTGGAGAGCTTTCTTCTTTGGAAAGGGTCACATTTGCTCATTACTCTTCGAAATTGGGCTTCAATCAGAGGTTAATTTTAAAGTACGGATAAGGGCCTAAAATGCCCTTCTACTATAGGAAATAGGACATCAAAGCCCTCCGTTAAAAGTTGGTCCTTTATATACCCTTGCCGTCTTAAAATGGGCTCAAAAATGCCCTTATCCACTAACGGAAAATATGTAAATCCACATGAAATTACATTAAAACGTAGAAAGGGCATTTTAGACCCTTTTTCGAATTGTACAAAGTCATATACGAGTCAGTTATAGTAGTTCATTCTCAAGCACTTCACTCCATATCACTTTACTCACACACCTATTTTAGACCAACAAACTAATTATCACATCAAGTAACTCAATTATAGACAAAAACTAATTATCACAACAAGTAACTGAATTATAGACAAAAATATTCAAATGAATGGGAATGACTCCATTGAATCCTTGCAAAAAAAAAAAAAATCATTACATAATAAAACACAACAATTAAGCCACAATAACACTCACATTACATATCATTTCCCGCTAATAAAAAGAACATAACAAAACATCTCAATATCACACAAAAGAAAATCCACATCTTCTTTCGACATTTAGCATCACGCAGAGGTGATTACTCTAAATCAACCACTTTCTTCATTAGAATATTTCTTTCCAATTCCAAGGATTCTATTCCTCCATGATCGATGAGCATCATAACATTCTCAAGATCGGCAACTTTTCTTTGGAGTACATTTCTTTCACGGATTAGAGCTTCCTTCTCCTTCTTTAAACTGCATATGAGATTTGAAATTCTAGGAGCAAGCTCCTCATCTTGTCATTCCCGATAGGAACATTTTTCATCCTAAAACCAAAAAAAAAAAAAATTACAGTCAAATTGAAATAATTAAAAGAACCCATCAACAAATTTACATACCTCATGCTTAGGAAATTTGAAAAATATTGTCCCAGCATTTAAAAGAGACCACACCATAAAATAATTAGCAGCAAGTCCACAACGACACTTCCTAATCGACCCATTTAAGCTACTCGAACTTTGCGACATTGTCTTAGAGAAATCTCCAAAACAAACCGATAAAGATAAAAAATAATTAGACCGAAACTAGAACTCAACTCGAAATCAACAAGGTGACCCAATTAGTAGGAGAAATCGGACATCAATGAAGGGTCTAAAATATGTGTGTGAGTAAACTAATATGGAGTGAAGTTCTTGAGAATTAACTACTATAACTTACTCGTATATGACCTTGTACAATCCAAAAAGGGTCTAAAATGCCCTTCTACGTTTTAATATAATTCCACGTGGATTTACATATCTTCCGTTAGTGGATAAGGACATTTTTTAGCCCATTTTTAGACGACAAGGGCATATAAGGGACCAACTTTTAACGGAGAGCTTTGATGTCCTATTTCCTATAGTAGAGGGGTATTTTAGGCCCTTTTTCGTTTAAAGTATGGGAGTGGAGTCTTGGCGTAACTAGTAAAATTTGCTGTCATGTGACTAAGAGGTCAGGATTTGAGCCACACTTGTGGTCTGGCCCTTCCCCGGAGTTAAATTTTAAAGCGTTGAAGGGGAGCCTTGGTGTAACGGGTAACCGTGAAAACATTTTTCCGCAAAAATACATGGTAAGGCTGAGTACATTAGACCCTTGTAGTCCGGTCCTTCCCCAGAATTAATTTTAAAGCATTTAAGGGGAGCCTTGGTGTAACTGGTAAAGCTACATCTATGTGACCAAGAGGTCACGGGTTCGAGCGTGGAAATAGCCTATGGATGTCCAACGGGAAGGGCTGGCCCGTCCCGCGTCAATTTAAATAGGACGAGCTATTATTAAACGGGACATGGGATGGGACGGGACGACCGTTTCGTCCCGTCCCACCTAGATTTAATTTTTTTTATTCATTTAACTAGCCGTTGACCAGTGGCTTAATTGGCAATATAGTCGTTGGCAACGGTCCAAACAGGCCCTACACCGCCCCCAAACACCCCCTACCCCCAAACTTTTAATATAACCCCTAAGTTTATTAAATTACACTTTGGCCCTATTTTCTACTATAAATACCCCCATTCTTCTTCTCTTTTTCCTACAAAAAAACCAATCTTCTCTCTCAAATCTCTTACATTCTAATATCCTATCTATATTCTATATTATTCTCTCAATTTTGTTACTATCAACTATCAAGTGCTACCTTTCAAGTTTCAATTTTCTAGTATTTGAGCAAATTTGTTGGAGCACATTTCAAGCTTCAAGTTTCAATATTTGGACAATTTCTTCAAGTTTCAATATTTAATCATGGTGCACCCCTTCCATTTCCTAATTTTTATATATAATTTTTGCGTATCGTTTTAGTGCTTAATTTTTGTGTTTACTTTATCTATTATATTTTCGTATTTCATTTGTGTGTTTAATATTTGTGTTAGCTTTTTTAATTTAATTTCGTATTTAAATTATGGCACCTAAAGTATTTGTTTTTTTTAAAAGGTAGTAAAAAAAATAGCAAAGGTGAAAGTAGTAGTAATCCTAATCCTAGCCCTTCTACTATACCTAGAGTTATAAAGGATATTAATGATATGACATATGTTGATGAAACTTTATTTTCTCAACCCCTCACATTTTATGATGTTCATGTCGGAGAACAATTAGATCATGAAACTTTACAAAGACAATTTGAAAATAATATTTATTTTGAGGATGAAGAAAATGAGGATGAAGAAAATGAGGAAGAAGAATTAAATCAAACACCCACTAGTCCCACAACACAAGCTCCAACTCAGAATCAATTTCAGTCTGGAGCTTTACTCCCTGTACCCCCTGTAAGGGGTAAGCGTAAGGTTGAACGTGCCAAAACATCACTTGAATGGAAATTATTTAAACATAATAAAGTCAATAATCGTGCTATCTGTGAAAAATGTAAGCAACAATTTGCACACATAATAAGTGGTGGCACGGGGGTTTAACTAGACACTTAAGAAGTGTTCATAAATCTTTATGGATACAAGCTAACATAGAAGCCGGAAAAATTGTAGATCCTACCATGAGTTCTGGCACTCCTAGTGGCTCTGGTTCTAATCAAATTCAACAACAGCTTGACCCTGCTTCTGGTATTATTTTACGCCCTTATAACAAAGATAGAGATCGTGAGAACATAGCAATAATGGTGGCTGTCTGTGGCTTAACTTTTACTTTTCCTTCTCACCCTGCCTTTGTGCATTATATACAAGACACTTATAACCCTGCTTTTCAAGGTTTTCCCAAGACCACGGTTAGAAATGATGTTTTTAAATTTCAAACTGAATATTTTCAATATATTCGTTGTGTATTTTTTCACTTAGATTGTAAAGTGTCTATCACATCTGATATAGGTCGTAGTCCTATTGGTTGTGATTATTTAGCTGTTACATGTCATTGGGTTGATATCACTGGAACTTACAAAAACGTATTATTGGTTATAAATTTGTAGATTCAAAATACACTGGAGCATATATTGCAACTATTGTTCTTCAAATACTTAATTTTTATGGACTTGTTAATAAAGTTTTAACTATCACCTTAGATAATGCTTCTGTTAACACAACCACGGCAAATAGCTTAAAATCTAGACTTTGTCCAATTAATATAACAATTTTTCATGTTAGATGTGCATGCCATATTTTTAACTTGGTTGTAAAAGATGGTCTTAATTTATTTTCTGATGCTTGTAGTAAAATACAACATGCTTGTGGCTATATTTTTCGTGCTCATAAACAAAGTAGAATTCGTCAATTTGCTCAACAATGTGCTAGTGCTGGCCTTCCATTAAGAAAAGTTCCAAAAGATGTTTGTACTAGGTGTAATTCTACTTATGAAATGCTTAAAGTTGCTTATGATTATCGAGTGTCTATCCAAAAGGTATTTAATATGCATAATGCTTACCCTTCTGATCAAATAATTGGTTCTGATTGGGATCAGATCATAGAGCTTACTAGATTTTTAGAAAAATTTATTATGCTATAAAATAATTTTCTGGTGTATATTATCCTACTATTACACAAATATTAAGGTATATTTGTGAAATTTCTGTTGTATTTGGTAAGTATAAAACAAATTCAACTAATGCACCAGCCATTAAAGAAATGATTATAAAATTTAAAAAGTATTTTTTCCATATTCCCGAAGTTTATTTAATTTCTACTCTACTTAACCCATATTTAAAACTAAGAAGTGCAAAGGGACTTGTCGGTAAAATGTATGAGAATTTGGAAATTCAAGAAAATGAACAACCATCTCTCGAAAACTGCCAAGCTAGCATATATTCTTATGCTAGATCAATGTTTGATAAATATAAATCTATGGGTACAACTAGTACTGAAACTGCTCCTTCTACTTCTAAGTCTGGAGCAAAAGTTTTATGGGAAGATATGGATGTTATAACATGTTTTGATTCCTCTATTGATGATGAACTTAATTCTTATTTTAATCAAGGATTGGAAAATATTAACGACGAAGAAGACAAAGAACAACTTTTGTCATGGTGGAGGGAGCGTGACAAGGCTTTTCCAACACTTTCAATTGGAGGAAATATTTTCCTTATCAAAAGAAGAAAAAACAATTTACAAAGCTCATTTATCAACCTTTCTCACCCTCACCAACCCACCCCACCCCACCCCCTCTCCAAAATAAAGTTTTTTTTAAGTTTCAAGTTTTCCGTTACCATTCACCCCCTTACCCTCCCCCTCCCGCAAAAAAAAAATGTTTTCTTTTACCTTAAATTTTTTTTTTGCAATTTTAAATTTCTGCTTTTTAATTTTTCTGCACTACCCAGTACCCTCCACCCCACCCCTACCCACCCACCTCCTTCCCCTGCACATTTTTTTTTACTTTTTTTTTGTAATTTAAATTTAATTTTTTTTCGTTTTGTTACCCCCCAGAGCCCCCAGCCCCCTCCCCCCGAAAAACAATTTGACATATATTTTTTAGTTTTTAATTTTATTAATTATCGATTTAAAGGCTCAAAATTCTACAAGTTCCAAAATTATGAGTTCAAATATTTATATATTTGAAAGTTTACGGATTTAGAAATTATAAAGTTTAGGGGTTCGAAAATAAGTGATTTTTGCGTTAAAGAGTAAAGCATCACATTAGTTCCTTAAGATTGTGTCAATTTTTAGAGACTTCGGGAAATGATGGGGGAGGGGGAAGGGTGGGGGAGGTGAGATGGGGAGAAGTGAGAAAATTTGCATAAAAAGTATTTTTCTAAAAAAAACTATACTCTCTAGCCAAAAAAATAAAAAATATTTTCCACTTACCAACCAAACAAGAAAAAATAAGTGATAAAACCACTTATTTTCCATGGAAAACATTTTCCTTCGTACCAAACACACCCTAAAATCAACCCATTTCATGTTAGAAACCTCTGATGAAATGCTTAGGGGTGGGCATCGGTCGGTTCGGTTCGGTTCGGTTTTGAAATTTATCGGTTTTTCCTATCGGTTATCGGTTTACAAATATCATAACCCGATAACCAAACCGATAAGATATTTGTCACGACCCTAGTTCACCAATTGTGAACATGTCGTGATGGCACCCAGTCCCCACGACTAGGTAAGCCTAACACGTTGTGGAATCTATAAATTATAATTACTTAAATAAGAAACAACGGAAAATAACATAAAAGATATGTAATCCGTGCCACTTGGCACATACATCCGTCACACAATGAATAAACACTACCAAGATCCGGAACCCCACGGTAACACAGACTAAAAGGGAAATACAACCGTGGCTCTATGTGTAAAGAGTATCTAACAACGAAATGAAGAAAAATGTCAACTAGTAATACTAGAATAGAAGGGAAGCCTCCGGATCCGCGGACGTAGCGGATCATACCTCGAAGTCTCCCAGAAAGCTGCAGAATCACCTAGTACGAGCCTGCTCTGATGTACCTGGATCTGCACAACAAAAGTGTGCAGAAGAGTAGCATGAGTACACCACGGCGGTACTCGGTAAGTGCCAAGCCTAACCTCGATGGAGTAGTGACGAGGTAGGTCAGGGCCCTACTGAGAAACAATAATATAATGATGAAAACAAAATAAACAGTTTATATGATAATAATTTCCGAAATAACAACATTATGATAGTTAATGCAACTGTCTACGATTAAGCTAATAACAAATAACCAACTCAAAATAGACAAAATCCAGGATCTGTGGGAATTGAACCCACAGTCCCATTCTCAGTACCTCTGGGTCTCCGAGAATCGAACCCGCAGCCCATGTCTCAATAATATCTCAATAACTCAGGATCTCCGGAATCGAACCCGCAGTCCACAAACAATATCACTCCGGGTCTCTGGGAATCGAACCCACAGCCCTGGGATCTCCGGGAATTGAACCCGCAGTCCACATCTCAATAATATATCAATAGCGCAGGATCTCCGAGAATCGAACCCGCAGTCCATATCTCAATAACTCGGGATCTCCGGGAATCGAACCCGCAGTCCACAAACAATATCACTCCGGGTCTCTGGGAATCGAACCCACAGCCCCGGGATCTCCGGGAATTGAACCCGCAGTCCACCAACACATCAAATAAAGAAAACACACAGAGAGAATATAATATGTTAAATTACAACTTCACCGAAATTAGTGCCAACAATTTATTAAGAGTTCAAGTAAATCAACTAGGCAATTAAACATGTTGAATCCTAGCTAATCATGCTTTTCTAAGTAATACCGGGTAATGGTAACGCTTTTATCAGCTAAGAGCAGGAATATCACTAATCGGACAATTCAAGTAAAGTGTGTATTACAACAACCAGCGCATGTACACGCCCGTCACCTCGCGTACAAGGCATTTAAACTATCACATAATATCCTAGGGGTGAAAGTTCCCCCACACGAGGTTAGACAAGCCACTTACCTCAATTCCGGTACAAAACCGCTAAGTAATAACCCTCTTGCCACGAATGTCGGCCTCCACAAGAGTAGAATCTGATAAAAATCAATAGAATCACATCAAAATAGGCCAATTGGGCATTACCCAATCAAATTAACTCAAAATTCACCAAAACCCACAAGTTGCCAAACCCCGACTTTCGGTACGCTTAACGAAAATTCACGAAAGTTATATATTCGGAACCCTTGTTTCAATACGAGTCTATGCATATAAAGTTTACCAAATTCGGACTCCGTTTGCCCACTCAAAACCTTGATTTTCTAAAGGTTTTGGTCTAGGGTGAAAACCCCATTAATTACCCAAATTCCTCCATTTTCATGAAAAACTTGCATAATATTATCAACAACAATCATAATTGGAGTCCATAATTGATTACCTGAAGAAACCCCTTGAATCTCCCTTCAAAATCGCCCAAATCGCCCCTTAAGCCGAGACCCAAAATGTGTGAAATGTTCTGAAATTTTTCTAACTTCTGATACACTTACTTACAGCGATTTTCGCTTCTGCGGAACATTTTCCGCTTCTACGCATCCGTATCCGCGACCAAAGGGTCGCTTCGGCGGTTCCAGGCCTGGCCGGCCATTTCCGCTTCTGCGAACAAGAGGGCCGCTTAAGCGGATCCGCTTCTGCGGACACGTCCGCCTCTGCGCATAATTGACCGCTTCTGCGGTCTCGCCCAAACGGTAAGATGTCCGCTTCTGCGGACCATGCCCATTTCTCCCCGTCCGCTTCCGCGATCACCGGCATCGCACCAGCGACCCCGCTTCAGCGGATTGGATTCCGCTTCTGCGGAAATAGCCGCTCCTGCGCATCTCGTCCGCTTCTGCGGACACGCTCCTGCGCCCAAAATTCCGCAGGAGCGGAAACAACAGAAGCAGGATCCCAACCTGAAATTCTTCCACAATTTCTCCCGTTTAACCATCCGAAATCACCCCGAGGCCCCCGGGACCTCATCCAAACATACCAACACATATTAATACCTTATTCGAACTTGCTCAAATCCTCAAAACACGTCTAACAACATCAAATCCCATAATTCACATCGAATTCAAGCCTAAATTTCTTAAAACTTTCCGAATTGCACATTCGATCAAAAACCCGTCCAAACGACGTCCGAATGACCTGAAAATTTGCGGACATATTCAAAATCACATAACGAAGCTACAGAAATTGTCGGAATTCCATTCCGACCCCCGGATCAAAATCTCACCTATCGATCGGATTCGCCAAAATTTCAACCTTCGGCATTTCAAGCCTAATTGAGCTACGGACCTCCAAAATACATTCCGAACGCGCTCCTAACCCCGAAATCACCTAACGGAGCTAATGGAACCATCGGATTTCCGTTCCGAGATCGTCTTAACATTGTTCCGGCTACGGACCGTTTTCTAATTTCAAAGCTCTTATTTAGGGACTAAGTGTCCCAAAATGCTCAAATTTTCGGAACCGACTCTCCCGGCAACCCACAATAGGCAGAAATGAACTTAGGGGAACAGTTAAATTAGGGATTGGGGCGTAATTTTCTAAAACGACCGGTCGGGTCGTTACATCTTCCCACACTTAAAGATTCGTTCGTCCTCGAACGAGCATAGAAAACATACCTGGAGTAGTGAAAAGATGAGGGTACCGGCTGCGCATATCCTATTCGGTCTCCCAAGTCGCCTCCTCGACCGGCTGGCCCCGCCACTGAACCTTTACCGAAGCGATGTTCTTTGACCTTAGCTTTCTGACTTGCCTGTCTAGAATGGCTACTGGCTCCTCAACATAAGACAGATCCTTGTCTAGCTGAACGGATGTGAAATCCAACACGTGCGACGGGTCACCATGGTATCTCCGGAGCATGGAGACATGAAATACGGGGTGAACTCCGGCTAGGCTGGGAGGTAAGGACAACTCATAAGCAACCTCCCCAACACGCCTCAAAATCTCAAAAGGGCCAATAAATCTAGGACTCAGCTTTCCTTTCTTCCCAAACCTCATAACACCCTTCATGGGCGAGACTCGAAGCAGAACCCGCTCACCAACCATAAAGCCACATCGCGAACCTTCTTGTCCGCATAACTCTTCTGTCTAGACTGGGCTGCACGAAGTCTGTCCTGAATCACCTTGACCTTGTCCATAGCCTCCTGAACCATATCAGTACCTAGCAACCCGGCCTCGCCCGGCTCAAACCAACCCACGGGAGACCTGCACCTCCTACCATATAGGGCCTCGTACGGTGCCATCTGAATACTAGACTGGTAGCTGTTGTTATAAGCAAACTCCGCCGGTGGCAAGAAGTGATCCCATGAACCTCCAAACTCAATCACGCACGCACGGAGCATATCCTCCAAAATCCGAATAGTGCGCTCGGACTGCCCATCAGTCTGGGGGTGAAATGCTGTGCTCAGCTCCACCCGAGTACCTAACTCCTGCTGTACAGCTCTCCAGAACCGTGAAGTGAACTGAGTGCCTCTATCTGAAATGATGGAAACTGGAATACCATGCAGCCGAACTATCTCCTTGATATAGATCTCCGCCGGTCGCTCCGATGAATAAGTAGTGCTCACCGGTATAAAATGGGCGGACTTGGTCAGCCGATCCACAATAACCCAAATAGAATCAAACTTCCTAATAGTCCGTGGAAGCCCAGATACAAAGTCCATGGTGATGCGCTCCCATTTCCACTCTGGAATCTCAATCCGCTGCATCAATCCACCCGGACGCTGATGCTCATACTTCACCTGCTGGCAGTTGAGGCATCTGGAAACATAATCAACTATATCCCTCTTCATCCGCCTCCACCAGTAATGTTGTCTCAAGTCCTGATACATCTTCGCGGCACCCGGATGGATGGAATACCGCGAGCTATGGGCCTCTCCTAGAATTAACTTTCGAAGATCATCTACATTGGGCACACAGATACGGCCCCTGCATCCTCATAACTCCATCATCCCCGATGGTAACATCTCGAGCATCACCACGCCGAACTCTATCCTGAAGGACAAGCAAATGAGGGTCGTCGAACTGACGCTCCCTGATGCGGTCAAATAGAGAAGACCGAGAAACCACACAAGCTAGAACCCGACTGGGCTCCGAAAGATCCAGTCTAACCAACTGCCTGGCCAAAGCCTGAACATCCATCGCCATAGGCCTCTCCGAAGCTGGTAGATATGCCAAACTCCCCAAACTCTCTGCCCGACGACTCAAGGCATCAGCAACCACATTAGCCTTGCCCGGATGATAGAGAATAGTAATATCATAGTCCTTCGGTAGTTCCAACCATCTCCTCTGACGCATATTCAGGTCCTTCTGCTTAAGCAAGTGCTGCAAGCTCCGGTGATCAGTGTAGATCTCAGAAGGAACCCCATATAAATAATGACGCCAAATTTTCAAGGCGTGAACAATGGCGGCTAGCTCCAAATCATGAACAGGGTAATTCTTCTCATGCACCTTCAGCTGTCTCGACGCGTAGGCAATCACCCTACCGTCCTGCATCAATACCGCACCGAGTCCAACTCGTGAGGCATCACAATATACAGTATAGGACCCCGAACCTGTAGGCAATATCAATATAGGGGCCGAAGTCAAAGCTGTCTTGAGCTTCTGAAAGCTCGCCTCACACTCGTCTGTCCACTGAAAAGGGGCACCCTATTGGGTCAATCTAGTCATAGGTGCTGCAATCGAAGAGAACCCCTCTACGAAACGACGGTAGTAGCCCGCCAAACCAAGGAAACTGCGAATCTCAGTAGCGGAGGAGGGTCTGGGCCAACTCTGCACGGCCTCCACCTTCCTCGGATCTACTCGAATACCATCACTCGATACCACGTGGCCCAAAAATGCCACCGAACTCAACCAGAATTCACATTTAGAGAACTTGGCATAAAGCTGCTTCTCCCTCAGGATCTGAAGCACTATCCTCAAATGCTGCTCGTGCTCTTCCCGGCTCCGAGAAAATACTAGAATATCATCAATGAAGACAATCACGAACGAGTCTAGATAAGGCCTGAATACACTGTGCATCAAATGCATAAATGCTGCTGGGGCATTAGTCAACCCAAAAGACATCACGAGGAACTAATAGTGACCATACCGGGTCTTGAAGGCAGTCTTCGGGATATCTGGCTCCCGAATCTTCAGCTGGTGATACCCAGAGCGCAAATCAATCTTAGAAAACACATGTGCGCCCTGTAACTGGTCAAATAAATCATCAATACGGGGCAAAGGATACCGGTTCTTCACTGTAACCTTATTCAGCCGACGATAGTCAATACACATACGCATAGAACCGTCCTTTTTCTTCACAAACAATACAGGAGCACCCCAAGGCGAAACACTGGGTCGAATAAAACCCTTGCCCAATAACTCCTGTAACTGATCCTTCAACTCCTTTAATTCAGGAGGAGCCATACGGTACGGTGGAATAGAAATGGGCTGAGTGCCCGGCAACAAGTCAATAGCAAAGTCAATATCTCTGTCAGGCGGCATGCCCGGAAGATCAGCTGGAAATACATCAGCAAAGTCACGTACCACATGAACAGAATCAATAGAGGGAGTGTCAATACTGACGTCCCGCACATAGGCTAGATAAGCAGCACACCCCTTCTCAACCATACGCTGAGCTCCGAGAAAAGAAATAACACGGCTAGGGGTGTGATCTAGAGTACCACTCCACTCAATACGTGGAATGCCTGGCATAGCCAGCGTCACGGTCTTGGCGTGACAATCAAGAATAGCATAATGGGGCGACAACCAGTCCATGCCCAGGAATAATATCAAAATCGACCATCCCAAGCAGCAATAGATCCGCTCTGGTCTCAAAATCACAAATGGTAATCAAACACGACCGATATACGCGGTCCACAGCCAAAGAATCACCCACCGGAGTGGAAACATAAATGGGGGCACTCAAAGAATCCCGAGGCACACCCGGATGAGAAGCAAAGTAAGAAGACACATATGAAAAAGTGGAACCAGGGTCGAATAGAACTGATGCCTCCCTGTGACTAACCAGAATAATACCTGTGATAACAGAGTCGGATGCAACAGCCGCGGCGCGATCAGGAATAGCATAGAATCTGGCCTGTCCCCCCTCTCGAGGGCGGCCTCTAGAACCCTGACCCCCGCCCCTGGCTGGCTGGGCAGGTGGAATAGCAGCTGGAGCTGGAATGATAGCCTGCTGACCCTGAGAGCCACGCTGATGCTGCGAAGACTGGTGAGGTGCTCCCCTCCTACGCCCGGGGCACTCCCTAACCAGGTGGCGAGTATCCCCGCACTCAAAACAAGCTCGGAGAGGACGCGGTGGCTGTGACTGACCGGCCTCAACCCCACTAGTCTGACCCCTGGAAGGACCCCGCGCAGGAGGTGCACTGGAAACTGGGGGAGCATAATAAGGCTCCTGTGGTGCTGGAAGACCTGGAGTGCTACCGGCTGCGGGCAATGCTGAGTGAACTGGACGACCGGAATATCCCCTGCCAAAACGACCGACTGCTGAAGTACGGGCACCAGAGAAATGGCCCGACTCACGAGACCTCTTGGCCTCTCTATCTCCCCGCTCTCTAGGGAGCATACTCTCGATCCTCCCGGCAATGCTAACTGCCTGCTGATAAGATATATCTGTCTCCAACTCTCTGGCCATGCTGGATCGGATAGGCGGAATCAGGCCCTCGATAAATCTCCGCACTCTCTCCCGAACCGTGGCTACCAAGGCCGGTGCATGCCTGGGCCAGACGGGTGAAACTGATGGCATACTCCGATACTGACATGGAGCCCCGTCGCAACCGCTCAAACTCCGAGCGCCAAGAATCCCTAAGGCTCTGTGGAACAAACTCCGTCAAAAACAGATTTGAAAACTGCGTCCAGGTCAACGAAGCGGACTCCTCCGGACTATCCAACTCATACGTGCGCCACCAATCATAAGCGGCCCCGCGAAACCGAAAAGCAGTGAAGGAAACCCCGCTGGTCTCCACAATCCCCATAGTACGAAGATTACGATGACACTCCTCTAGAAAACCCAATGCATCATCCGAAACCAGACCACTAAACACCGGAGGGTCATATTTCTCGAACCTCTCCAATCTACGCCGCTCGTCCTCGCAGGCAGCTCGGTCCACCTTCCGGTTGTCTTTGGGCGGCGGGAGGCATAACCAAAACATTTGGAACATGTCCCACCGGCACACGCTCGCTCCGGTGTAACGGCTACGGGAGTCCGGGCCCCTCCCCCGGCCCGAGATGTAGCCGCAACAAGAGGAAGCAATCCCTGCCCGGGCTAAAGTGGTATACATGCTCATGAACCGAGCCGGGGTCTCCCGTAGTCGCCGGAGTAGTAGCGACCGTAGTCGGTGTACCGGTGCCTCGCGCTCCAACTCGGTCTACCGGTGGCACCTCGGCGGCGGCGCGCGATGGTGCTGTGGCTGCACCTCGGCGCGTCCTCGTCCTCTACCTCGGCCCCGGCCTCCGACGGCAGCAACAGGGGGCGCGGGTACCTGATCATCGCGGTTAGCTCGTGTCCTCACCATCTGTGAGAGAATAGAAAGCAATAGTTTAGATTTTGATGCCAAAAATGTCGCACGACAAGGAATCCAAAAGAAATGAAGAGTTTCCTAAACAGTTACATAGCCCCTCGTAGATAAATACAGACGTCTCCGTATCGATCAGCGAGACTCTAAGTAACCGGTCTGTGTCCCGTGACTCCTATGAACCTAGAGCTCCGATACCAACTTGTCACGACCCTAGTTCACCAATTGTGAACATGTCGTGATGGCACCCAGTCCCCACGACTAGGTAAGCCTAACACGTTGCGGAATCTATAAATTATAATTACTTAAATAAGAAACAACGGAAAATAACATAAAAGATATGTAATCCGTGCCACTTGGCACATACATCCGTCACACAATGAATAAACACTACCAAGATCCGGAAACCCCACGGTAACACAGACTAAAAGGGAAATACAACCGTGGCTCTATGTGTAAAGAGTATCTAACAACGAAATGAAGAAAAATGTCAACTAGTAATACTAGAATAGAAGGGAAGCCTCCGGATCCGCGGACGTAGCAGATCATACCTCGAAGTCTCCCAGAAAGCTGCAGAATCACCTAGTACGAGCCTGCTCTGATGTACCTGGATCTGCACAACAAAAGTGTGCAGAAGAGTAGCATGAGTACACCACGGCGGTACTCGGTAAGTGCCAAGCCTAACCTCGATGGAGTAGTGACGAGGTAGGTCAGGGCCCTACTGAGAAACAATAATATAATGATGAAAACAAAATAAACAGTTTATATGATAATAATTTCCGAAATAACAACATTATGATAGTTAATGCAACTGTCTACGATTAAGCTAATAACAAATAACCAACTCAAAATAGACAAAATCCAGGATCTGTGGGAATTGAACCCACAGTCCCATTCTCAGTACCTCTGGGTCTCCGGGAATCGAACCCGCAACCCATGTCTCAATAATATCTCAATAACTCAGGATCTCCGGGAATCGAACCCGCAGTCCACAAACAATATCACTCCGGGTCTCTGGGAATCGAACCCACAGCCCTGGGATCTCCGGGAATTGAACCCGCAGTCCACATCTCAATAATATATCAATAGCGCAGGATCTCCGGGAATCGAACCCGCAGTCCATATCTCAATAACTCAGGATCTCCGGGAATCGAACCCGCAGTCCACAAACAATATCACTCCGGGTCTCTGGGAATCGAACCCACAGCCCTGGGATCTCCGGGAATTGAACCCGCAGTCCACCAACACATCAAATAAAGAAAACACACAGAGAGAATATAATATGTTAAATTACAACTTCACCGAAATTAGTGCCAACAATTTATCAAGAGTTCAAGTAAATCAACTAGGCAATTAAACATGTTGAATCCTAGCTAATCATGCTTTTCTAAGTAATACCGGGTAATGGTAACGCTTTTATCAGCTAAGAGCAGGAATATCACTAATCAGACAATTCAAGTAAAGTGTGTGTTACAACAACCAGCGCATGTACACGCCGTCACCTCGCGTACAAGGCATTTAAACTATCACATAATATCCTAGGGGTGAAAGTTCCCCCACACGAGGTTAGACAAGCCACTTACCTCAATTCCGGTACAAAACCGCTAAGTAATAACCCTCTTGCCACGAATGTCGGCCTCCACAAGAGTAGAATCTGATAAAAATCAATAGAATCACATCAAAATAGGCCAATTGGGCATTACCCAATCAAATTAACTCAAAATTCACCAAAACCCACAAGTTGCCAAAACCCGACTTTCGGTACGCTTAACGAAAATTCACGAAAGTTATATATTCGGAACCACTTGTTTCAATACGAGTCTATGCATATAAAGTTTACCAAATTCGGACTCCGTGTGCCCACTCAAAACCTTGATTTTCTAAAGGTTTTGGTCTAGGGTGAAAACCCCCATTAATTACCCAAATTCCTCCATTTTCATGAAAAACTTGCATAATATTATCAACAACAATCATAATTGGAGTCCATAATTGATTACCTGAAGAAACCCCTTGAATCTCCCTTCAAAATCGCCCAAATCGCCCCTTAAGCCGAGACCCAAAATGTGTGAAATGTTCTGAAATTTTTCTAACTTCTGATACACTTACTTACAGCGATTTTCGCTTCTGCGGAACATTTTCCGCTTCTACGCATCCGTATCCGCGACCAAGGGTCGCTTCAGCGGTTCCAGGCCTGGCCGGCCATTTCCGCTTCTGCGAACAAGAGGGCCGCTTAAGCGGATCCGCTTCTGCGAAGAAGCATCCGCTTCTGCGTACACGTCCGCCTCTGCGCATAATTGATCGCTTCTGCGGTCTCGCCCAAACGGTAAGATGTCCGCTTCTGCGGACCATGTCCGTTTCTCCCCGTCCGCTTCTGCGATCACTGGCATCGCACCAGCGACCCCGCTTCAGCGGATTGGATTCCGCTTCTGCGGAAATAGCCGCTCCTGCGCATCTCGTCCGCTTCTGCGGACACGCTCCTGCGCCCAAAATTCCGCAGGAGCGGAAACAACAGAAGCAGGATCCCAACCTGAAATTCTTCCACAATTTCTCCCGTTTAACCATCCGAAATCACCCCGAGGCCCCCGGGACCTCATCCAAACATACCAACACATATTAATACCTTATTCGAACTTGCTCAAATCCTCAAAACACGTCTAACAACATCAAATCCCATAATTCACATCGAATTCAAGCCTAAATTTCTTAAAACTTTCCGAATTGCACATTCGATCAAAAACCCGTCCAAACGACGTCCGAATGACCTGAAAATTTGCGGACATATTCAAAATCACATAACGAAGCTACGAAATTGTCGGAATTCCATTCCGACCCCGGATCAAAATCTCACCTATCGATCGGATTCGCCAAAATTTCAACCTTCGGCATTTCAAGCCTAATTGAGCTACGGACCTCCAAAATACATTCCGAACGCGCTCCTAACCCCGAAATCACCTAACGGAGATAATGGAACCATCGGATTTCCGTTCCGAGATCGTCTTAACACTGTTCCGGCTACGGACCGTTTTCTAGTTTCAAAGCTCTTATTTAGGGACTAAGTGTCCCAAAATGCTCAAATTTTCGGAACCGACTCTCCCGGCAACCCACAATAGCAGAAATGAACTTAGGGGAACAGTTAAATTAGGGATTGGGGCGTAATTTTCTAAAACGACCGGTCGGGTAGTTACAATATTAGTTATCGGTTATCATCTTATCGGTTATTGATCCTTATCGGTTTGATTATCGATTTATCCGATAAGATAAAACTAAAATTAAAAGTGCGCAATTACTCAAACTGAATATCAAAAAATTGCTACTCCTCTAACCATAAATTTCACATGAGTAGAGAAGACACCAAGATTGGCGGCTAGCAAACAGAAAACATAAATCAGAAGCAAACAGAGGCAAAGATGAGAAGCAAACAAAGGCAAAATTCTTGAGCAAAACGGAACAATTAACAAGAAGCAAACAAAAAATCTTGAGCCAAAACTTACACGATGCGATTGACTACTTGGAGTTGGGGGCTACGACGGAAATACAATGAGAGAGACAAAGACTGAGTGAATTGAAGAGGGAAGGGAATTAGTAAAATAAAACCCTAGTCTATATATACTTAAAAGCCAAAGACAATGGCTGTTCCTTAAGCCAAGTGGCAGCCTTGAAAAAAGCCACTTGGCATAATTAGTTATTTGGTTAATAGTTAGTTATTTTTTTGAATTTAAATATCTATAAAATATGAAAATAAGAAAAAAAAATTATCAATTCAAATTGGGGAGTAGTTATTCCTTAATATATATATATATATATATATATATATATATATATATATATATATATATATATATATATATATATATATATATATATATATATATATATATATATATATATATATATATATATAATACCTACTACTAAATATTATTAACAATGTAATAATACTAAATATTGGATAATATATTAAAAATTACATAACAAAAAAAGTTATTCGATGACTATATTAGTTCCTTTAATTTAATAGAGATTTTATCCATTAAAATTCAGATTATATTATTGAGAATAGCAAAATAAAATAATATTTCACGAGTTATAAAATATATCTTTTATTTATACTTAAAAGCCAAAGACAATGGCTTCTCCTTAAGCCAAGTGGCAGCCTTGAAAAAAGCCACTTGGCATAATTAGTTATTTGGTTAATAGTTAGTTATTTTTTTGAATTTAAATATCTATAAAATATTAAATTAGTCCCTTTAATTTAATATATATTTTAGTCATTAATCTATATCTATCTATTATTAAAAGCCAAGGATAAAGACTTCTAATTAAGCCAAATGGCTTAACATTCAATTGACACATGTTTCATTCAGACAAGGTTCCTAAAAATTAGCAAAAAACAGTTTTTAAGCACTAATTAAATTACAATTTTTAAAATAACTATCCATAACCACCCATTATATTAAAAATCAGTTTTTTTGTTGTAAAGTAACTCTTCAACCACTCCACAACCCAAAACGTGTTTAGTTATTCCCAAAACGTGTTTATTAGGTAGTTAATTTCAGTTTTTAATTTTAAAGAAGTCATTTTATTCAATAGAGAATAAAGATACCACTTAATTATTGGTCGTTCAAGGATGCAACAGCGGCAAAGGCGGTCGTTAAAAAATTGGTTTACATTATAAATTTTAGTCTTAATTAATTCCAAATTTTTAAATGCTTTAAAAAGCAACCTTTTAAATCAGTTTACTTGGTAAGCAGTTAGTTTTCAAAAAGCCTAATTTAACGCCTTTCATTCCTTTGTTTCAGTTATAAATCAAAATTTAAAACTTCTCATGAAACCCTACATCACTTTGAAGAGAATTTCAGATGGAGGAAGAAAAGAAACTCGCTAGACATAATCGGATCAACATACGGAAGCAAAAACGCCAGAAAAACTTTTATGCACATAATGGTAAGCAAGTATATACTGTATTTTGACAGCTGAATTTCCTTCTACGCGATCGCAGCCCTTGGCTCGCGATCGCAGTGACCAACCTTTTACTCCTACGCGATCGCAACACTATCTCCGCGATCGCACAGCTTCCAAACTCGACCCTACGCGATCGCATGAACTCGACCGCGATCGCATTGCCTTAAATCCTTGCCTTACGCGATCGTATACTGACCATCGCGATCACATGAGACACTTCGCCATCGCGAAGAACAAAATTCTGCATTTTTATTGCAGCAGAAACAACAGTGCCTTTTGGCACAAAATGATCTATTTGGACACCCGGATTCAACCCGAGGCCCCCGGGACCCCAACGAAAACCACCAATATAACACTAAGTAAATCGTATTTTTAAATCTTCACTTTTAAATCATATTTTCTGTTTTTTTATGTAGTATAAATCTTCACTTTTAAATCATATTTGCTGTTTTTTTTATATAAGTAACCACTTATATTTAACAGTTATTACAACTTTGTTAAATTACATAACCTATATGATTTATTCTAAATAGAGTTTAATTGTCATGTTTGTCTTACAGCCGATGAATTTGTCAAAGAAAATGCAACACAACCTTTAACAAAGATAACAAATCGTCAACATTTCAGACGATTCAATTTTAACGCATTAGACGGATGTCCAAATGCTTCATCGTCTCAATCTCAATCAAAACATCAAAATTTACGCCGGCATCGACTTTCTCAATATGATGTGTCAACTTCAAATCAGGATAACAATTTTACTATACCTGATTTAAATGAGTTACCGCTATTGATAGGTTTGTATTACTAATACAAATTCTATTTCTACATTAATCCTTTCTTTATAGTAATAACATTTTATTATGATTGTTTATTAGAAATTGGTGATGTCAATATTGATGGTGATGTAGAAGGTATGTTTTTTAATAAAATTTGCTTCCTACTAACTTACACAAAAAATTACATTTATACTCATATATATTACACTTATTAAAAGTTTGTTAAACTTACATAATTGGTTTTTTTTATGCTTTAAAATGTTTATTTATTCTGTTACTATCACAGGAGATGGATTTGGAAAAGAACAGGCAATACAACCTTTAACAGAGATAAAGTAACTGTCAAGAATTCACATGTTTCAATTTTAAAGCTTTAGAGACATGTCCACATGTTTCATTGTCTAAATCTAAATCACAACATCCAGAGTTAAGCCAGCAGCAGTTTCTTGAATTTGATGTGTCATGTTCAAATAAGGGGACAGATTATATTGTACCTAATTTAAATGACTTTCCGTTACTGCCAGGTTGTTATTAAAATTTATAATTTCTAACATAACATTAATAGAAGGCTAATCCAGTATTCATAGAGCTCCAAACCTTGGGTCAACTAGCCTTTACTGATTTCTCGGTCATCAATAAAAAGATTGAACCCGAAAATTAATTTATACTAGCTTTATAAGGGTAGTTAAGGGTGAAAGATAAAACCTGAAATGATTTAATGGTTTGGAAGATGTTCTCCATTGATCTGGGGAGACTAGACATCTCAAGTCTTACCTTTTTTTTCTTCTGCACTATAATGAGTTGTATCACATTACTGATATGTTTTGTTATGTTTTGTTATGTAGGCACATTATGTAGGTAAACTGGAAAATGGGGGCGTCTTCGATAGCAGCTACGGCTGGGGAAAGCCTCTTACATTTCATGTTGGTGTTGGCGAGATTGGTTAATATTATGTATCAATACTATCAAGTCTCAAAATTTTCTTCGCTATAAACAAATGAGGCACTGTATCAGTATATTAAATCGTTTTCCATATGGAGACTAACATTTTTAAACTTATGTTAAAAGAACAGTAAGTGTTATATCGATTCATACATATTTAACATATCTAATGGTCTGAATTTTCTTTCAGTGAAATGCTGCTTTCTATGTGTGCCGACGACATGAAAAGTAAAACAACACAATGGAGGTATATTGCCTCTGCTGGTTTATCTTTACAATTTTGTAACATACCATCTTAATAGCACACCTGCTGAAATGACTCGACTTATGCAATATCATATTATCTTTATTAGTCATGCATTTAGTTTTTAATTATGTGAAATGAATGTGGTTCTGTTGGCATATATTTTTCTATTAGGTACATCATTGATTATGCTTTAAATTTTAGGATCATTGTTTTGGTGTCAAAATCTTTTCTACTTGCCTTATATGTAATCTCTTCATTTTATTTTCTGCACTTCACGGAGAACATTTATATTTACCTTTTTCTACCTAATTAGATATGAAACCAACTATACCATATTCAATAAATATAAATTAGAATGTGGAGTAAATGTTATCCTGACGAAGTATTATCCATAGCATACGGTTTCCACAGTAAATGTTCTGGTCAGACTTTCGCTAAATGTAGTTATTATGTTATAAAAAATTAATAGTTAACTATAATGACTAAATAACTGTGTACAGCTTACTGCATATTAATCAGCTTCAAACGAATAGGTGATTCTACTTATCTTATGGTGTCATGAAGCTCAATAGGTGTGTGCGATGACGACCTGAAAAGAAAAAGAATGCAATGGAGGTACATTCCATAAACTGCTTTATCTTCAAAATTATGCTACATACACTCTTAATAGCACAATTGCTTTTCATAACAAAAATTCTTTGGTATTTATCATCATACTCTATTGGTTGGTTTTCATAATTTAGAAAGAACAGTCTGCAACCACTATAGCAAGAAAGAACAGTCTGCAACCACTATAGCAAGACTTATGTCTACTACTTCACTGTAAAATCTATAATCCTTTTATTTTTTGTATCGAATATGCTATCTTGGTAGTACAGGTAACAATATGTTATCCTATAATTAAACGACACATACCACATGCGATTTAACTTATCATTGCATTACATGTTTCTTTATCTAACTATAGCTGTTATTTTAATAAAAGAAAGAAGAGTAGTTACATCCAGCCTTAACTGGATTGATAGGATAAGTTGTTTGAGTGTTTTCCTATTTATATATCTTTCATTCGTATGAAATCAGACGATATTAAATCACTAGAAGAGATGCATATATGTTATTTGTGCTTATTTTTCGTGCTCCTTCCTACTGTTATTTTCTCATATAATACATTTTTTATACATTCTAATTTTACATATTGCAGGGAAATAGCAAGTGCATGTGCAGCATGTCGAGAAAACAAATATGATGCTTTTAAAAACACAAGCCTTTCTCTCAGAAATTCTGCTTCCCAGATTCCTCTCAAATATGACATTTGAACTTTGAAAATACACCCCTTGACAGTACTTTTAACGATTGTTTCTTGTGAATACACTTGATTTACCAGATACATGTTAATAATTTTGCAAATGAATGGTTTACAGTTGCAAATATATAACCAAATAGTATATATACACTCTGAATATATATCACAAACTACTAAAATATATAACATAATACAATATGCCAAAGTTTATATTTTCAATCCTTTTTCAGTTCTATTTTCATCGTCGCAGCAAAAAACTCAAAGTTTCACATGCATAGCAGTGTACCCAACAACTTTCATGTATTTCCACAAGTTTATTCACTAAATTCATACTCATTATATATTTGTCCAATCTATGAAGAGATATCATTGATTGGGAAAGCAAGATCTTGGATTGAAGGAAAGCCTTAATCGGATAATGTAACATCTTCAACAGACATGTCGGGGAGAAGTATGTCTGTTATAGAAGAAACAACTTTGGCTATTTCATGTCTAACTACTGAATGCTCATTCACATTTTTAAGACTGACATAAATTCAATCTAAACACTTTTATTCTGTAATTTACCAACTATATAAGCGACATCAAATTTCAATATAATAGTGTTTCAACCTACATATTGAATAACATAGCAATAATACATACCATGTTCTTCGCTAAAATGAATTTTGGGATAGAATAATAAGAGGAAACAAAAGTTAGAGCTATTGACACGAAAGCTGATTACACCATTGTTGAGGAACCAATATCATAATAGATAATGTAACGTAAGTTCATTTTACAGTGATGCGCGGATTAATAAATACCAACACTGCAATATTTACTTATGATTATTCACGCAACAGGGTAAAAATTAAACAGTAAAAACTTATAATCACAGGTGCAACTATAGTTCGTTTGGTTAAATGTTCGTTTGGTTAAATATGGTCGAATAAAAACAAAAAATAGCAATGAAACTTCCTTCCTGTTAACTTAACTATTAATACATTCTCACGATTTTATTATTTACATAGATTTGAAAAAACAGTTTTTTGTATAACCAATTTCACCACAACTCTTCCCACTACCATCAACAATCCCCATTTTCCTACCCACTACTTCACAACTACCCACTACTTCTTCTTCTTCTATTTCCCAGCAGTTAATTTACGGTTCTATATATACCCATATTCACCATTTTCTTTCTTAAAAATACTGCAAAAGGATCAAGAATATTTTCAGGTTTGATTTATATTACTACAATTTTCATCCTATTTTGAAAGCTTTCATTTCAACATCACCAACTTAAGTATTCCTTCACGTAATGAAGTTCCATCTGCACTTGTGAAGATGTCAACATTACTCTCTTTAAGACTTTAACTCATAGATTTTAGAAATATTTTCTTTTCCTATATATATATATATATATATATTTTTTTTTTCAAATAGATATATATATCTATGTATATATATATATATATATACTATGTATATATATATATATATATATATATATATATATATATATATATATATATATATATATATATATTTTTTTTTTTTTTTTTTTATAGATTTTAATATTGCACAAAAGATATTTTAAACAATACAAAAAAATAACACATTGTATTTCAAATTACATTTTTGACGTTGAATACAAAAATGGAACTTTTATTTACTGTATCCAAGTTTTATCTACATAAAGTTTGACAATTTTGTTTGAAAAGTTTATATAAATACTTTATTATTTACAAAAAATATGCATTACATAAATTATCACAACAATTTGTTATATAAATTCTTATTGTTTTATTATTCTTATTTCAGAAATGGCTAAATAGGAAATAATTCAAATGAATCAAAATTCAAAAGTACAAATTCAACAAAAGGGCCAACGTAGAAGGTCTCGGCGTCGCAAGGTTTATTCGTTGAATAAATCGGACTCAAATGCTGAAGTTATCAAGAAAATTCCAACATGTTTACAAAACAATTTAAGAGATGAAAGGGCAACAAAAAGGGGAAAAAAATAAAAAGTTAAGAGAGCTTAGGCCTTTATTAGACGAAAAAATTAGAAATTTTCAAATTACTAGAGATCATCTTATTGATTCTCTAGACAACATTGAATTATTAGATTGGAAAGGTTTAATCATTTTGTTAGATTCACTTGGTCAACCTTTAGGTACAATTTTAACCGACATTTATCACGAAGTTTGGCCAAGTGAACCATTTTGGGTTTATGTTGTAAAATTTGAAGCTGAGTGGGAATATCGTCTCTACAACTACCTTTAATTTATAATTACTGAAAGTTTATTATTGTTTGGGAACATTATCTATTATTTAATTGTATTTCTTTGTTATAAGTGTAACTTTAACTTATATTTTATACTTTTGGTTGTCACTACTCTTTTTCAATTTTATGTGTTGGAGATTATATACATCGTACGTAACTTCATACGTTTTACTATAATTATACAAATGCTTATATAATCCAATTCATTAAAAATAACAACCTATATTACTCAAAACAAAATTAATCAACTCATTTTACAATAACTCTTTATGTATTACATCGCTAAATCTTACTGCAATAAAAATATTTTCATAATCTCTTTAAACTATTATTTTCTATCAAAAAAACTGCGCATCGCGCAGGTACTATACTAGTATACTTAAAAGCCAAAGACAATGGCTTCTCCTTAAGCTAAGTGGCAGCCTTGAAAAAAGCCACTTGGCATAATTAGTTATTTGGTTAATAGTTAGTTATTTTTTTGAATTTAAATATCTATAAAATATGAAAATAAGGATAAAAAATTATCAATTCAAATTGGGGAGTAGTTATTCCTAATATATATATATATATATATATATATATATATATATATATATATATATATATATATATATATATATATATATATATATATATATACTAAATATAATACTACTAAATATTATTAACAATGTAATAATACTAAATATTGGATAATATATTAAAAATTACATAACAAAAAAAGTTATTCGATGACTATATTAGTTCCTTTAATTTAATAGAGATTTTATCCATTAAAATTCAGATTATATTATTGAGAATAGCAAAATAAAATAATATTTCACGAGTTATAAAATATATCTTTTATTTATACTTAAAAGCCAAAGACAATGGCTTCTCCTTAAGCCAAGTGGCAGCCTTGAAAAAAGCCACTTGGCATAATTAGTTATTTGGTTAATAGTTAGTTATTTTTTTGAATTTAAATATTTTTTATTAGTCCCTTTAATTTAATATATATTTTAGTCATTAAAATGCAAATAATATTTCTGAGAAAAAAGAATAAAATTTTAAATAAAAATATGTTTCTTGATTAATAAAATATATATCTTCTATTATATTACAAAAAGATAGTAGCAGATAAAAACATTAAACAATGTAATATACTAATAAAAATATCTATAAACAATATAATAATACTAAATATTGGTAATATAATATCTTCACAAGGTAGAGGTAAGGTTTGCGTACGGACTACCCTCCCCGAATCCCATGATGTGGGATAATACTAGGTATATTATTGTTGTTGTTGTTGTTGTTGTTGTATATAAGTACATTTAATTTAATAGAGATATTAGATATTGTATTGACAAATATGATGACAATTAAAATTTATAAAATAATACAATCTAATATGTTCAAATAACCCGATCATAATTTCCGTTAATTCATATTTTTTAATATCAACCGCGCATCGCGCGGGTATGACTACTAGTATATACTTAAGGGTAGATTAATAAATTACTTCATTCTTATTGGGTTATCCGTTTTTACCCAATAACAAAAATGCAAACCGAGACCGAATCGATAACCCAATATAATTTTTTTTACCCCGTTACCGAACCGTTAACCCAATAACCCAATACCGATAACCCAATAAGGAATTAACGGTTCGGGTTATCGATTTTACCCGATATATGCCCACCCCTAGATATGCTAACGACAAGAATATAATTAAACCAAAAGTGCAACGAAAGGCAAAATTGAACCTATTATAGCAAGTCACCATTTTTCTTCCAGATTACCAGTCAAGCAAATTACAATTGATTACCTTTAATCACCTTTGCACCATTTGTGCATAGAACTTTTATTTACTTTTGAACGAAAACTAAACTTGACCTGTTTATTCATGGCTTCCTCCACTCTTGGACTCTGATTCATGGCCAACTAGAAGGAAATCAGATATGGCTTTTATACTGACACTCTTCTTATTAGAACAAATAATTGACCACAATACAGTAGTGCAACTGGCAACTGACTGATCCTCAGTACCTATGGTCCAACTAGAAGAAAAGATTTAAATGAACAATGGAAATTAGGGATTATACATACTGGAAATAGAGAACTACTAAGTCCTCACTTTGCTAAGTTTTCTGAACAACTGATTTCCTAGTTTGCAAAGTTTTCCAGCAAGAAAAGGCAGCAAATTTATTACAAAAAGTATGTAGATGTACGAGTTCATGCTTCTATTCTTCTAATGTTGGTGAAGCGATAACTTCTGTAATTTTATCCACAAAATGCACAATTTTAGGCTCTTTTTCATGGTAGTCCCTTTGTATCATTTTGGCCAAAGGCGAGGAAGTAATTTCGATGAAGCATCAATGTCCTCAAGATGTTCCGATATGCCTACTCTTTCCTCCAAAAACAGCTTACTCCAATTCCTTGAGAAAATCTACATTGTCAACAAAAACCTGCAATGTTTTCCAAAGATGTTATAGACTTGCGTATTCAACAACAGTAGAACTTACGACTAGTGAAATAGGGGGGAAAAACACATAGTTGTAATGTTAATAGTATTACCGATTTCCAACCATCAGGATCTAGGCATGCTACAATTTTGGTGCTGATACCAGGTAGAGGTCCTGGTTCCCTCGTAATTTTTCCGCCACACAGTCTTATTGCTTCTGCTGTCTTGTACACATCATCTGTGCCTATAGCTATCTGTTGGCAGATTTGTAAGTCAAGAAATGAGTAAGGAATCAAGCTACAAGTCTCATATATGAAACACACTATTCTTTCTCTTTCTTTCTTGTTTTCATTGATAACAGAAAATATTTGCTCTGAAGGGACGCAAGCTTGGTTGATTCTTGAGTGTACTTTGGTAATAGTATGAAAGATCTAATGACCGTAACTATTTGTCCACTCAAGCCGTTGCAAGCAAATGGTTTTGAAAGGCTTTGGCCATTTTTGGTTATAGGAATTTAACTGGTTCAGATAGTGTGCTACCAATATAACATATGGCATGCAAAGTAAAGGTGCTACTATTCTATGGAGTGCTACCTGTGCATATGCATTTCCCTTGTCATATTCAGTGACACCATAATTATATGTCAACTCCATCACAGCACTCGAGTCTTCTGGACCATATCCCAGCATTGCTATTGTATACTGCAAATTTCAAACAGCTTTATGTAAGACTATTTTATTCAATAATACACAGAAGTTTCCACCCGCAGTTTCCATCCGCTGTCTTCTATATGCATGTTCATTTAGTTCGTTAGAAGTTGCTTCGAATCAAGCTACAAATTTGGCATGTCATGAAATTTGTTGTACGGCTGGTAACAATAAGGCAGTAGCAGTTAGCAACTATCTTTCCTTTCTATAAACACTAGTTAGTAGTTATTGTTTCAGCTATGCTAACCTATTGGAAGTTGCAAATCAACATTTTAACAACTGCAAGGGTAATGGATATGACGATATCACCACAGCGTATTCATGAAACTCAAATCAGATATAAAGCAGCATATTCAGTACTGGCAAAAATAACATCTACTCCTACATTCCAAAAGCTTGACAGATTCAGCATAGAAAGGTGAAGCTCACTAATCTTCACCCTCGTTCTTGGTCACTAATTTATGTTTTCCTACTGAACAAAAGCCACATGATCAGAACCTTGATATTAAACGACTAATATGCCCTCCAGACCAATTTATATGACGAAGTTTAAGATGTTAATTTGACTTATAACTGACAGTGGAAGAAATATCTTCTAGCAATGGTTGAAATATTAGTTTAAGAGATAAATATCACATCAAAAGTTTACAATTAGTAGTTTAAATGGAAGTTGTGAAAGTTGTAGAGAAATCGAGTGGTGTCAAACATCTTATAACATATCAAAATGAAATGGCTGTTATATAAATTGAGATAAAGTGCAAATAAGTTCAGATCTGCCAAATGCTACCTTTTTTTAGAGTAGATAATACCCAAAAGAAAAATTATTTTGACTCTTAAAATAGTAAATAAGTCAACTACTTCATTTTTTTATATTTTTTTGCTTGAAAATATAATAAAATAAGTTCGTCTCTAGTCTCTAAAATATAAAAGTTCACATCACAAAAAAGAATATTGAATTAAATAGTATAAGAAGTCAGTTCAATAGTTAATGATATCAGATCGTGATACAGCCATTGAATTCCTGAAACTCGTCGAAAGGTACAAAAATTAATCTTGCTAATCATCATCTGCGGAAATGTACCAAACCATTCAGGATGCCGGAAAAAAGAACTGTGTCACATAGAATGTGATGCAGGCGCATTAAAAAAAACAGAGTGCTCGTCAACACTTACAAAATCGGAGTAGTAGAGTAGACTTTGAACCATGCACATTAAAGAATAGCATAAATAGCAGGTTTGCACAAACAATTGGCCTAATCGAAGTAATGCTACGAGTAAGTCACAGAATCCTATAATTTTTTTTTGGGGGGGGGGGTTGGGGGGGGGGATGGGGAGTGCAGTCATTTTCATTATGTCCAACCACATCTGTAAGACTGTAACTGCCATTTCATAGAAAAAAAGGGGAAAGATATTCCTCTTTGCTTGAATTGTCTCTTAAGAGAAAGCTTGCTTGGGAAAACACCAAAAAGTATGGAAATGCATCAGAGAGCCAACCTATCTCCACCGTGCAATATAATTACTCCACCGTGCAATATAATTACATATGCATCTCACTAACTTATCTTCTTACTAATATTCCAGGCAATAGGTATTTAAGCTGCATACACTAGGTCAAACATCCCCGATGATTTCATTTGTTATGCTGACTGTTTAAGAAAATCTGTCAACTTACCTTGTATTCCGGGTTGTCACGTGTGCGGAGAAGCTTCATACCATAAGCCTGCAGATAAAATTATGGAATGTAAGGATTTCCGGCTGACAAAACTGAACCTTGCAGTTCAGCTAATAAGAGCACAAGACTAGCAGAAAGTACAGTAACAACAATATTTATGAAGTTTTAGTAATCCTACCTTCTCATAAAACTTTATGGCGCGGTCAAGATCTCCGACTCGAAGCATTACTTGGCATAGGGGCTCCGGTGTTGGACCCCTCTCTAAAAGTTCAAACTTGTAACCATCAGGATCTTCAATAAATGCAATAACTGTCTTCCCTCCTTTAACGGGACCTGGTTCCCTGCTTACTTTCCCTCCCTTAGCCTTTACGAGTTCCACTGTCTTTGAAACCTATTGCACACCCCACAACCAGGTAAGTATACAACAGGGTTATGCAAATAATACACTGCAATTTAGCGACCAAAGACAAAATGCAGTAACAGTTAAGCAAAGAAAGGGCCTTTCGAGATATGCAAGATTATACGTTCTATGTAAAGTTCCTTTCACTCTCTATTTTTAAAGACACTTACATCCTCTACAGCAATTCCGAAATGGCCAAACCCAGATCCGATATCATACTTGTCAACTCCATAATCTGACGGTGTGATAAGATGAAAATATTAGATTCTGACAATGTAGATCTTCTAAAAGAGAAACTTAATTGTAGCCGTAAACATTTGAGTTGTGTGCAGAAAGAAAAGGAAATGGCATACTGATTCAGATAGCAGAGCAACTTACTGTACGTGAGTTCAATCACAAAATGAGAGTCCTCTGGCCCATATCCTAGAAATGCATTTGTGTATCTTTCCTCGGGGATGTCACGCTTTCTCAATAATTTCATCCCTAGGCACTCTGTATAGAATCTGAACACAATTATGGAAGGTTAGAAGAGGGAGTAACAGAGAATAGGATCATGACATTTGAACAGACTAAGATTAGCAAAATATGGAGTGTCAAGATATTTGTACTTTATCGTCTTTTCAAGGTCCCCAACACGGTAAACTACATGGAGCATTCTTCTTTTGTCCTGTTTGACCCACTCTAGGACATTTTCTTGGGTAGTAGTGGTGCTTGCTTGCGCCATATTTCCTGCAGCACTGACCGACAAACTGCCCCCTTTTTCTCTTAACAGATTAGAAGCTTTAAGGCCAAAAGATTGCAACTGCGGAACTGCTGCAGAACCATCAATATTACCAAGTAAGCGATTCTCTCACTATTTGATGCACACACTAAAATCCTAAGTCTGAAGGCCAACAGACACAAGCAACAATTTCCACCAATAGCATACAAATCAACGATATTCACTGCCGTGTTGGTGAGCTATGTTGCGCGGACTCTCCAAAATATTGCCTCACACGTGTTAGATCCTCAAAAAAATGCACTACTTTTAGAGGATCCGACACGCACCCTACGACATTTTTGGAGAGTCAGAGTAACATAGTTGGTGAGCAAATCATAATAGAAAATTGGTGCAAACTATCAAGATTGTCTCTGTTTCAAATTATTGTAAGTTATATCCTTCTTATCCCCGTGAAGACAAAACTCACACTACTCTCATTGCAAAATACAATTGTAGAGAAAGAGTAAGAGAAGACATCTTAAAACAGAAATACTCCAGCACCAACCTTTTTAATTTACTGCAGCACATGTTTCCATGTTAGACATCATCTGCGGGTGGTGTTCCTATGGTTAATGTGCGGTAGTGGCTTTATTAATGCATAGAGAAGCAATAACTCTAACTAACTAATTAACTACCATGTTAAGCGAATTGAGGTATATAGAATGATGATAGAAGTGATGATTCTTTTGAAAATTATGCTGTCTGAAAAGTAGAAGCAGAAAACTTTTAAATGAAAACAACAACAAAGCGAGGAATCCCTTCCACTGAGACTCTAACCCCAGAAAATGGAGCTATTTTATTAAGCAGAGATGAAAGATGTGACTCTTAAATACTAGATCCAAGCCAATGGGAAATAGAAATGTAGTAAACCGCATTAGCTATACATTTTTTAGCTATAGATTTTAAAGCATACGATTGGCATAAACGATATAACTACAAGTTTTTATATTTACTAAAGTAAACTGCATAAAAATGACATTAGCGCTCTAATTTTCTATGAAAATAATAAAATCTTTGCTTCTAGACCAATGAAAATAATCGTAAAGAAGAAGAAAATTCAGTACAAAAGACGGAGATAAACTACTATTTTACGTCAATCAAAGAACATTAACTATCCATATAACAATTTCATAAGAGTAAATTTGGCCCCTTCAAGAAAGGTTTTCTTACTATCAGAGATACAGACGGTGCCATCACAGAATAGAGTACACACATCAGTTATATGCCAAAATCACATTTCCACGTTCCACGTATGAACATATAATTTTTTCAAGAGACGGTGTTATCAAAGAAAGAAACTTCTACACTCAGTAGCATTACAACATTTGCTTTAACCTCCATCCTGCGGTAGCCGAACTAGGTACAGAAAAGGGGGTTCCACTGAATCACTTTCGCCGGAAAATTATACGACGCAAATAGGACAAAAATGATTTTTTTTAGTTAAACATAAACTGGGGAATCCCCTTAACATAAGAAACGGTCCCAACTATGACATTCTAGTTTATTTTGAATCCCTTGTATAAATTCCTGGCTCCGCTACTGCCACCCCGGCAGCAAACAATACTTCCTTGTGTATTATTTGTAAATAAGCATATTGCACAAAGAAAAGACCCTTAAAACCATAACTGTATACTGGTAATTCAGTGCACATTCTATACCAAAAATAAAGTGGATACACACAAAAATGATCATAAATTGAAAAAATAATTAAACCAAACAAACAAGGATTCAATATGAGCAATTATAAAAAGAAATTAAAGTGGACACATAAGAAATTGGCCATACACAACAAATCAGTGAAATCCTACCAGTGGGATCTGGAAAAAAATAATTGAATTTTATATACACAGACTAAAATTATTTTACACCAGTCTGAATTTTAACTGTGATAACAGGTTAATTACCATTTTTTAACATATTACCAATTTACTAATATTTATCAAGATATTTACATAATAAGTTGACCTGATTGTTTAAACTCAGAAATAAAAAGAAATTTAATAGTATTAAGGGCTGATACGAAAAAAAAAGAAAAGAAAAACAAAAGATAGAGAATTTACCACTACCCAGATGAAAAGAACTGAACTTTCGTTGAGAATTATGAGAAAGAAGCGAAACACAGAATCTTGAGGACCCAGAAAATTTATTAAGAGATGAAAGTGAAGGCCTAATTGAAGAGGCCATAGGTATTATCCTCACCATTTTTATTTAATTTTTTAATGTAAAGCTGCTTTTTTGCAGCTATTTATGAGACAAATGGCAAAGGCTGAAAATGGGAAAAGAGGAAATGAAGATTTGATTTATGTGGGAGTGAAGTGTGGAGCTAAACTATAGAGAGAGAATATACAAAAAAACAAAGCCTTTGATTAATTTGATGATGACTAATGTTGTATGATTGCGATGGAGAAGAGACACGAGACTTCACCTCTTCTTGGGCTTTTGATTTCAAGAATAAAATAGGTTATCTTTACATAAATAGCCGGTCATCAAATAAAATGTCAAAGTCGTTATTATGAGGCGGTGATACTTTGAATTAACGGGTTCCACTGCAATCTGATAATATTTTGCCAGAGAATATGATTTTTGTTATAAATAGAATTTTATTTGGAGTGAATGTCTATCTTGTGGAGAGTTTTACTTTGTGACTAAGTCATATTTCTCCTATAAATAGAGGGGTCTTACCCGATTGTAAATCATCCCAAAATTCAATAAGAATTCCCTCTCTCTCTTTCTCTGCAATATTGTTCTTCTTCTTTTATTATTTTATAACACGTTATCAGCACGAGACTCTAACCAATTGAGTAGAAACTTTGGGATTGAGCATAATGATTATCAATTGTTTCATGAACTTTCTTCATGATTAAAATTCTGGATTTAAGGTGAGTATTTTACTTTTCTCTTTCAAATTCTTGAAATTCTATAATTTGATTTTATATATAGGCAAAGACAACAAAGTTTGATTATAACTCTAATGGAGTTTTTAAGAAATTATACCCACATGAAGTGGTAAAATTTCTATGTCTTGCCATGATTAAATTCATGTATGATTGTGGGCAAAGAATTGAAAACCCGTCCCATTGAATTTGCACCATTCTCATTCCCTTTAGAGAATGTGATAGCAGTATGTAATAAGTCTGAAAGAAGACAAAACTATTACCATTAATAATCAATGGATATGGACGTGACAATAGACGAAATTATATCATCATCATCATTGTGGCAATGAGAACAATAAATATTCTCAAAATAATCCCACACTTTGTGAAAATATTTGTCATCGATTTGACATGAGATTTTATAAAGCACATACATATGACTATGGTCCATTCATGATGTGAATGAGAAAATATATGAGTTGTGAATATATATTCGTTTTAGAAGAATATAAATGTGCTAGTGGTAGTGATTACACCACACTCACCTCTAAAAGGAGGTTTGAGATGATATAAGAAAATAATATCATTATTATGGCATGAATGATCATTGGTCACGTACCTATTGTACGCCAAAATATTTTGGCAATGTGATTATTAAAGGACAACAATAATGTAAGAAACATATCTTTCATTTAATTTTGGCCATGACCATAATGGTATAAGTTTCTCTTTAAAAGAGATATTCACCATATAGGTGTTGATGATTATGTAGTACTACCAATTAATTGAGAGCTCTGGAAGAGCCAATTACCATTATTTTGGAGAAACACAATTGATTACCAACAAGGTATTGTGTTGTAGTAAGTCTCAAAGAAACATATTCAGTTTCCAAAGTATACGCGAAAGCGGTTGATTATATTGAGACTATAAATAAAGGAAAGATTTAATATCTTCTATTACTATAACTTGTAGTGGGATAATATGTATGTAAAAAGCTACCCGCTTTATCTCCAATTTGTACTACATAAACAAAAGAATACCACAATGAAGTGTATATTTTATTGATATAAAACCCATATCATAATAAACTTGGAGTTTATTCATAATTGCACACATCATGGTGTAAATATGAAATTTATCAATATTGATAATTTATTCAGTTGGCATAATTGATTTACCCATATCAATTTAAGTATGATGTGCAGAAATAAAGAGAATTCACATGGGTATTCTGTTATGTGCATGTTCTCATTAATTAATATACCAACTAAAAGTGGGATTGAATCCCATGAATGCTGGAAATAGCAAAGGTGAATATGGGCTCATTCACCCGCCATGTATACCACATAAGATGCATCTATGAGATGGTTACATGTGCAATTATTATTAACCCGCAACCTGGCCGGTGTGTGCGAGGTAACTTGCTCAATAATTTAATTTAGAGCATATTCCGGATTTTCTATTCAAGAAGTTCATCTTGATAAGTTGGTTTACATCACAGTCGGTTTAGCAAAATGATTTATTGATTGTCTCCACTTAATAGCTAAATTATTGCTTATGAGAACAAAGTTTATATATATCAGTTTGATATACGTTATATACGAAAGTATATTATTTTCTCCCCTCACAAGTGGTTCAGGGTCAGGAACCACATAATTCCATCTTATTATTATTGATGTGCGGTGTATATTTTGATTAACACCATAACACACAAAGATGGATTCTCAAAGTTGAGGAAACAAGTTAGTTTTTCTAACATGAGGGGGAGACAAGATACAACATTTGAGAAAAGTTACATGAAATAAATTATCATTTATACATCGAGATCCTCGAATAAAATAATATGAACTTGAAGTTCATAAAAGGATAATTCATGTGCAATTTATTGCAAAGCATGCAGACGTATTTGCTGACCCAAAGAAAGTAACTATATTCTCATTGTAAATGCTCATATTAAGTCCTAGAAGGACAAAGTCTATGGAGACAAGTGATCTAGAAGATCACATGACATAACACTTCATAAACTCTCATGAGAGATTCATAAGCTAGTGTACAAGATTGGGATATGAAGGCTTAAGGATGTGAATTGATGCTCTTATCGGGGGGAGTTAATGCGCGTTGCACTCTTTTTTCCCTTACAAGGTTTTGTCCCATTGGGTTTTCCTTGCAAGGTTTTTAACGAGGCAACCAATAGGCGCATTTCTAAACATGTGTACTCTTTTTCCTTTTCTATATTTTTTTTCCCATTGGGTTGTCTTTTAGTTAAGGTTTTAATGAGGCACATTATCATTGAATAGACATTCAAGGGGGAGTGTTATAAATAGAATTCTATTTAGAGTGAATGTCTATCTCTTGGAGAGTTTTATTTGTCCTATAAATAGAGGGGTCTTACCCCATTGTAAATCATCCCAAAATTCAATAAGAATTCCCTCTCTCTCTTTCTCTGCAATATTGTTCTTCTTCTTTTATTATTTCATAACAATAACAGTATAAATATTTGATATGTTGCATAATTTTTCCTTTGATTTTTTGACCCCCTCTTGCTCTATGGACAGTGTGATTATTTTTTTTCCACTGTTCTTGTTTGAATTTTGTTGTAATTTTATCTTAATATTGTGAAACTAAAAAACCCTGCTCGAAAAGAAATTGGAGTTGCTGCTGATTACCTAAGAATCCTCCTTTGTTTGTATTACAAGGTTTTGTCATCTTTTAAATTGGGATTTCAGAATGGGTGAGCCACTGAACTTTTGGATTTGAGCCATAAATTTTTATCTGTTTCTGAATTAGTCTTTCATTTTGTTGATTTATTTTATTTTATTTTTCTGAGTCTACATATTATGTTGCAAATGTAGTAATAACATTTAACAAACACCTTCTAAACAAATCGAGATGTGCTTTCTCACACCAATTAAGCAAAAGGATCGAGAAAATTCACTCCTTATTTAAGTGATACTAATAGGTAATAACAATCATAATGACCACACTTAAATTGTAAAGTCTCCAAAAAGATCCAAGATAAGTTGTGGAATTATGAATAAAACTAGAAACTATGTAGAATAATTCTATTGCTGAAACAACTCATGTGGTCACTTTTTTTCTCTGCAGGGCGTTGTTTTCTCAATTTCTAATAGTAGATACTCACATCTGTGATATACTATAATGTTGTTAATTAGGTCATTTGCAGATTAATTTTTTGCTCCAAAATTCGTTGGTGTAAAGCTTTTTTTCCAGAATATTTTCAGGCTAAAATGGCAAGATTTTGCCTCTTTTCACTTAAGAATTAATGGAAAATGTTGGTCCATTAAATTTCTTTTACAAGTTTGTTTAATGGAGAAGTTCCTTCCATACCATCATATTTAACTTTTACTTTGTATTTATGTACAATAAATGGACTTCTGCATAGGGTCGTAATAGCATAAAGAGAAGTTTAGCTAACATAGCTTGTGACCATATGCGATATGGCCATTCAAAGTCTCTTCGCCTTGTACTATTGTACATTCTGTAAATTGCTTTTTCCCATTTTTTATATGTTATTTCGAGCTTAAATTTTTCTCATGCTCATACCTCAAGGATGTACTTGAGGTTTCTTAGAATAGTTCTCACGATTTTGTCTTTTGTTGATTCCTGATTATAACAATGATTGCTTTTAACAAATCATGGCAACATATAATTTCTTTTTGGTGTTTACAGAGCTTGTTTTTTTGCTGTATGTATGAGGGTAAATCAGCCACGCGTACACATAGCCGGCCCCGATGAAACAAATAAGGAGGCCGCCCCTAATGAGGACGGCAGCATCCGCGGACGTCCTCGTTTACAGCCACGTGACAAGAAGGACGCGGCCCCGCCTATAAGACATCAAATTGGCGGATCCATCAAGGAGGGCGTCCCTAGTCCTCCGGCCTATACTTCAATTACGCTTATAATATCAGGGCGTCAATGTAATAGTTGGGCGAGAGGACCCTCTCACTATATAAGGGAGGGCCTCCTCCATTTGTAAGGGGATCTGATTTTGGATAATAAGACATCTCTCTACCTTTACATTGTTCTTCTCTCTCTATTACTGACATTACTACTGCTCATTTGTTCTATCTTCTACATTTTATTTTCACCATCTCCATATACTAATCATTTATCTACATTGGTCCGACGATCGATCTTCGATTTATATTATCACTAATTCCGATTATCCCATTATTTATACTGATTTAGTTCTAAGATACTTAACATCTTTTGAGCAAACACTGTAGTTGGAAAAAAGTTATGGTTTTAGAGTGGAAAAAGAAAAAGGGTCATTTTTCCCAAGTATAAGTACCACTATATATTTTATATATGTTTTTGTATCATGCCATCAACTTAGTAGCTACACAGTTTGCATGAAAATGGGAGTTCGGGTATACGAACATGGGTAGTTTTGAAATTGTCAATTCAATTGAGGGTAAATTTATACTTTTGTAATGTCTGTATTTCTGTAAAACACACGTGCTTCCCTTTATTCAACAAACAAAGAAATAGTTCCATTTGTGCATCTCAGGTTTATCCTAAACCAGACGACATTCATTCACATTCTTCACAAAAGACTCATTTGTTTCTCAAGAACACCGACTCTTCCAATCTCTCTCTTCCACTCGAATGTCAATGTCTATTATATAGAAGAAGTAAGAGATATGTGTGAAATTCTAGGCGTCTACTCAGTCTCGACGACAGATAGACGGTTGACATTCATCAACTAAAGCTCGGTAAGTTTTTCCTATTATCTTTTGTATTGCGTGAGTAATCATTCATTGAGGTTCCACTGTTCTTGCCTTCTCTGGTGCCTTTATTGTCATGAATTTTAAACTATTGAATGAGCTTCATATTCTGCTTTTTGTGAATTGGAAATTTGGATGATACAATAGTCTGTTTCCTCAGCATGCAAGGGAAAACAGAAAGCGAAAATAAACAGATGGAGGTATTGAATATAAAATTAATGTGTTACAATTTTTGTTTTCAAGAAAGTACGTGAAACAACAAATGTCTCATATGGCTTCTACACTAACCCATGTCGTGGCCAGTGAAGATAATCAAGACTTAGCTAACATAGGAGATAGAGCTTGTGCCTGATAGAGTAGCTCAGAATAGTATTTATAATTATTTTGAGTTTGTTCGCATGTTATCTGGTTATCAGAGAGACAACGAATGTAAATTAGAGATTAGAA
Organism: Nicotiana noctiflora; assembly: GCA_032618575.1. Classification (NCBI taxonomy): domain Eukaryota; kingdom Viridiplantae; phylum Streptophyta; class Magnoliopsida; order Solanales; family Solanaceae; genus Nicotiana; species Nicotiana noctiflora. The sequence goes on along the minus strand of JASVEL010003711.1, from coordinate 99,085 downwards.
AATAAGTTTATCGATATATTCAACAAAGCTTAGATAAAAGAGGATTTTGTATTATTTGTATAAAGACAAATTCATATTATTGAGAATGGGGATGAGCAGTATAGAATCAAACTGACCAGTTAGAGCTCTTTGTATGTAAATATTTATTTTTTGTGTCACGATCCAAATCCGATCGTGATGTCTCCCAACACTAAAGCTAGACCAACCAGACCAACAATTGTTCTCAAAGTTAAATACCAGTCCCAAATGAAAAACTCAAGAAGAATATGAGTCAATAGATAGTCCAATAATAATAGTAGGAACAAATACTGAGAGCGAAATCGAAATAACACTCCCAAAAGATTTGGGTTCACGAGTCTATATCCTCTAAACAAAACTGAGTAGTAATAGAAATACTGAATAAAATACTCAAGTCTGAAACATATAGTAATAACTGAATGGAAAGAGAAGCTATGTTCTGCGAACGCCGGCAGCTACCTCAGCAACTCGAATAACTCAGATATAAGTTGGAGTGCCCGTCTAACCCTCATGTGTACCTGAATCTGCACACAAATGTGCATGGAGTAGGGGTGAGTACTAAGTACTCAGTGAGTAAAAAGTATATAATAATAGCTGAAAGCAGGAAATCCACAGAATACCACAGAGTAAAGCTAAACTACAGTCCGATACCTACCACGAACTAACAATAACATTAAGTCACAATTAGCACAGATAATACAATAGATAAAATGCAATGCAATGCATATGACCGCTACGGCGCGTAGCCCGATCCGTTTAACGTCGACGGCGCTTGCTGGGGGTGTGTACAAACTCCAGAGGGGCTCCTTCAGCTCAAGCGCAATATCATATCATCTGCTGCGATGTGCAGCCCGATCCTTATATCATCTGCTGCGGCGTGCAACCCGATCCATCCTCAATCCACAACATGCACATGAGTCACACAACAGCTTAAATTATTTATTTTCAGGTTCCAGTGCATTAATAATAAAAATACTTAAATTTTATTTAATTTTCCAAGAACATGTGACTTAGCATTTCATAATAGTTATTTCAAACCAGGACCGAGATTAGTGATTAAGCAAACCAAGAGATCACACACACACACACACACACACGATATATATATATATATATATATATATATATATATATATATATATATATATATATCCCCTAGGGATACTACAGGTCGGCACAAGGCCCCAAACATGGCTTACAACCCACAAATATATCTAGCACAGTGTGCATTTCAACCTCATATAACATATTATTCATATCGGGATGGACCAAGTCTCAATCCCCAGTCATAATCAATCCCGCACCTTTCATGGGGTGCGAGCCACGCCCTACTAGCGTCACAATGTGCTAAGCCGGGGTTTCGAACCCTCATGCTATCATATACACTAACTACTCACCTTTAGCCTGCCGTGGACTCATCCGCGATACCTTTTCCCTTCAAATTTGTTGTCTCGTGCGTCGAATCTAATCAAAACCACAGCAATTATATCAATATGGGTCAAAGAAACATAACCCAATCAAAATTTACTTGAAAACCGCAATAATAGATAAAGTTGGTAAAACCCGAGTCCTGGGCCCGCTTCTTGAAAAATTCCGAAAATCATACCAATGGATTCCTTGTCTCGTCACGAGTCCGTGCATATAAATTTTATCGAAAACGGAGTCCGTTTGACCCCTCAACTTCTACTTTTATCTTCCTAAATTTCCAAGCCCTAACCACCATGTTTTTCACTTAAATTCTCACTTTTGGGGGCGTTTAATCTATGTTTTTGTGTTATAACAACATAATTTGGGTTTAGGAACCCTTACCTGATGATTTTTCACTGTTTCTCCTTGAAAACCCTCGCAATTCGCCTCTCCCCGAAGTCAAAAGTTGTTTTTTAAACTCTGAAATTTCGATACACTGTTCTCATTAAATCACTAACGATTTCTGCTTCTGCGAAAATTTGCTCGCTTAGGCGAGTCCACTTCTGCGGAATATGATTCGCTTCTGCGACTTTTCTTTTAAGGACCAGGACCGCTTCTGTGGCCCAAATGTCGCTCCTGCGGTCCCGCTCCTGCTGCGCTTGGTCCGCTTTTGCGGAAGTCTCTTGCCAGGCCACATCCTCTTTTGCGAGCCTTGGCTCGCTTCTGTGAGCCCGCACCAGAGGTAAACCAATCGCTTCTATGGAATTCACCTGGACAACTCTTGATCGCTTGTGCGGGCCGCTTCAACGCGTTTGCATGTGTGTCTCGCATTCGCGAAGCTTCAGAAAAATTAAAGTTTCACATTCGCGTGAAGATCCTTTGCGTTCGTGACCTCTGGTTACTGTTACCCATTGCGTTCGCGTGAAACAGCTTCGCGTTCATGACCACTGAAGACACTTACCCTTCGCGTACGCGTGAGGCCACCACGAAAGCGTAGGGTCAAGTAAGTTAAAATGACCCAATGCCCTGGAATTGAAAGTTATCCCCTTTTTGCTCAAAACAACAGACCCGTAACCCCCTTTTTCCCCAAAAATTCGAAGTGTACAAAATTCTTCAATTCTTCTTGCAATCATCTCCATTTTTAAGGTATGTAATCTTTACTCTCCTCTCAACTAAGTTTTGTTTCTTTTCCCCTTTTTCTTGGTAAAAAATGTGAAAGAAGAGCAACCATTGTAGTATGGTTTTTAGGGTTAAATTTTTTAGCATTAAGTTGCAAATTGATGCTTGAAAATTTATGTTGCTTATTAGGTGAGATTGGTTGATTGTGTGTGCTTATTTTTGTAATAATTCTGGGTTAAATGAGTGCCCAAATATGTTGTAAATGAACAAACAAAAATTAGGGTACACAACATGCTTGAAGAAATGCCTCCAAGAAACAGAAATTTTCTGGGCGAAGAAGATCCCTTCGCGAACGTGAAGGTTCCAACGCAAACGCGTAAGAATGATGAATTAAACCATCGCGAATGCGAAGGTCTGGAATTTTTGATTTTTTTTACTTTTCACGAACGCGACTGGGAGCTCGCGAACGCGAAGAGTAATGCTTGGCAGTCCTAAAAATGGCACAAAATAGTAGCTCGCACAGCTCTGCCAGGGACATTTTCCGCCAGTTTCTTCTACTTAAGTACTTCCTAATACATTATTTTAAGTGTCTATATGCGATTTTGACATTGTTGGTCAATTTTGTAGGTATTTTGGATTTAAAACGAAACCGGAACATCCTGAAATTGCACAAGAACATGTTTTCGGACCTGGACAAGAGGAAGCTTTTGATCATGAGCACTTTTTATCAACGGCATGCTAGCAGAAATATGATGAACTTCTGTCCAAAACCATTGTGCGGGAAAGAGGAATCAATTTAGATAAAGTTGAGGAGAAAATGCCTGAGTTTGATGAACGCTTGATGGATAGTGGGTGAATGTGTTTGTTGAGCCACCAATCAACGCCAACCACATAATTGTTATGGAGTTCTATGCCAACGCCATACAGACTGACTTCCAGGGTGTATTGTTGACTACTGTGAGGGGCATACAGTTTCATTTCAGCTCTCAGATTATCAATGCTATTTATGGTATCCCTAATGCTAACAACGAGGCTTACAAACAAAGAGCAGAGGGCAACCAATGGCTGATAGATAAACTGCATGGCGGGGTAAATCTAAAGTGGCTAGCATTACAGAAGAGAGTGGATTCTCATCACTTCACAGTGGAAGCAAAGACATGGCTTTCTATCATTTGTTCGAGAGTGTCACCTTCTAAAAATGACACCGATGTAACAATGGACAGGGCACTCATGATTGCCTCTCTCATGGATGGATTGCCTGTTAATGTAGGGGAGCATATTGTCCGAGAGATTGAGGAAGCTGCTAATGGGAGGTCTAAGAGCCTGTTCTTTCCCTCCTTGATCACTAGACTGTGCTATGATGCTGGGGTGCTTAAACGCCCCAATGACGTTGAGAAAGGTCCTGGAAAGCCAATGATCAATCCCATACTAAAAAGAGGACCAAGTGAAAAGCAAAAAAAGAGGCGCATTGATGTAGTCTCCCCTTCACAGTTCATAGAGACCGCTACTGATCCTGCCGGATCCTTTGATCCAATGGGACCCCTCCAGTCTGGGCCGCATACTATGCGACATTTGTCTAGCCAGATTTTTGGGGTTGATGCACATGTCAGGTAGCTCATAGCTGGCCTTCCCACTGGTCCACGTGGGGCCAGTACATCTAGTGGAGTTGAAGCCCCACCATCCATGGCAGAGATGATCAAGAAGTAAAAGATATGACGACCTAGATGGAGGCCATGAATACTAGGCTGGAAAACATGAGCCGCAGGCAAGGTAAGATAGAGAAGAGGCAAAGAAAATTTAAGGGGCACGAGAAGAAGAAAAGTAAGCTGCTTTCCAAGATGCTGCAGAAGTTGAGTACACTTTGTGGCTCACATGACTTGAATGATGATGATTATAATGTAGACTTGGAGCTTAAATTTCCCACCACATCCAGTTCTAACTGATACAGTATTCAGGGAGCGCTCTCCACCATTTTACTTTATCAATTTTAGTTGCATTGGGGACATTGCAATATCTTTAGTTGGGGGGTGGCTTATTGTATAATTGTGGATAACTGTAGAAGATGACAGATTTGTACTATGTTTTATTTTGTTGTTATATTAGTATGATTATTAACTTCTTAATTTTTATTAGCTTATTGTGATTTCTTTTTGTGTAGCTTTATGTTAGTGGCAATATCATTGGTTTTATTTATACCATGGTTCTTTTTCCAAGGATGCCAATTTTCCTTTGAACCGGATAATTGTAGACATTTTTATATTATGTTGGTTGTCGACTTTTTCCGATGATGGATAGATTGACAACTTTCTTAAGAGAATTAGTCTTGTAGTTAGTATTAGCTTTTGTTAAATTAGGAAAATAAATAGTTTGAGTTGGGGTTTGTGCCCATTGACCAAGTTGTGGCTTGTTTGATTCTAACATAATTTAAACCTTGGCATATGAATTTTTAGTTGTTGAAAAAGAAAAAAATTGAAAGTAAGAATGTCATGACCTTTTAGATTCAATTTTGGCTCTTTAAATTCACTAAATAGCTTCTTGTATGCTATATAACCTCCTCAAGTCATTTGTGTTAATTGGAATATGAATTTGTATTCCACTTGAGTTTTCATGTGCCATGTGTGATGAGATTTATTTGTGAATTCTTTTATAATACTTGCGGTCTAGAACTTGCCTGGAATGTGCTTTAAGGTGAAATGATAGACTAACTTGGTTTGAAAAATGATATTAGGCCTTCCTTGGACCGCTAGTATGCTTTAAATTTCCTAACCTTAAATATTTTCTCTAGTCAACCAATTTTGAGCATTTAACCTTATTCTTTGGCAACCATGTTACATGCTTAAATCCTTTGTTCTTAAATAATATATCTTTTGGCACCCTACTTCCATAAAAGTACATTGAACGTGTTTATGTGGGCTAGAAGCCTAAGTTTGGAGGTGAAAGTTGTGATATGGAAATTGTTTGAGAAGGTGAAATGTATATATATATATATATATATATATATATATATATATATATATATATATATATATATATATATATATATATATATATGTATGTATGTATGTGTGTGTGTGTGTGTGTGTAATATATGTCAATAAAAGTTGTGAATAAAGGGAAGACTAGGTGTAGAATGAAAAGTGAAAAAAGGGTGGAAAATATCTTTGAAGGAAGTGGACTTCAATTGTAAATATTGTAGTGCTTTGGGAGGTTTTGAGTCACTTTAACCAAATTGCCTTACCTTAACCAAAAGCCTAAATTATAACCCTTTAAGTCCTAACTAATTTTGAATCGAATTGTCTACATTAGTGGAGGAATACATGAATGGCAAGCCTATGATATTACTTGTATGTATTTGAACATCTTTTTGAGAGCGAGTTAATTCTTTCCATTTGATATCCCATGTTTTATTTAAATTGAGATTTATGAGTGTGGGATCCTGTCTTGAATGTAAGGGCACACGAGAATTTAATTGTGAATCTAATCTTATTTTCAATTGATAAGAATGACCAAAGAAAGTAGATTGTGATATAGAGGCAAATTTTGAAGCTTTAGTGTCATGATTTGATTGCTACTTTAATTTGCATTAGTGTTTGAGCACTTTATTTATGTAAAGTGTTTGATAATTCATATGCCTTGGAGTAATGATTGGTACCAATCGAAGTCATGCATTTGCGCTTAAAGCAGACTTTATTTTTGGCTTGGCATGATATGGATGCATGGTTGAGTTAACTACTTGGGAGGAGGTTTTATTGCTTTTGTTGCTTGAGGACAAGCAATAGTTCAAGTTTGGGGGCGTGATAAGTTGGTATTTTACCAACTTATCTTGTCTTTAAACATATACTTTTGCTACGTTTGAGTGATAAAAATAATTAATGTCATTTACTTATATTTTATATGTTGTATGTGATTTAGAAGTAATGGTGAAAAAACCAAGTGAAAACAAGACAAAAAGGAGCTAAAATGGACAAAGTAATCTGCCTAGTGAAATACTCTTCGTGAACGTGACAGTAGGGCACGCGAACGCGATGAATCATCAGCCAAACCTATGCAAATGCGTAGCTCAAACGCGAATGCGAAGACCCAGTAGCAAACCTACGCAAACGTGAAGCTTTATAGACTAGTACTACGCGAATGCGATGATGGACAAAAGAGACCTTCGCGAACGCGATGAGCAGAAAGTGGTATGCCTTCGCGACGCGAAGCTTGGCTCGCGAACTCGATGAAGAAATCAGGCGTGAAGACTGGGCAGTTCTGGAATTTCACATTTTCTACCCCAAATCCATTAATACCCAATTCAGCTCATTTGTAAACGATCTTTGGCTTAGTTTCAGTCCTCATAGAACTAGAGAGAACATTTTTGGAAGCTAGGGTTTTTGCACACAAACTTGGGTCTTGAAGATTGAAGCTCGTGGTTAAGATTTTCTTACCCATTTATGTTTTTCTTCATCTCCTTGCTTTGTATTGAATATTTAAGTGTGTAGTATTTATTTCCAACACTTGAATCTTGTTTATGGGAATATTCTTATTTAAAGTGTGGATTAAATACCTTGGTGTGCTTGTGTATTGAATAATTTTTATATATTTCTGAAGTGAGTTATTGTTACTTTAATTGTTCTTGTTCTTTAATGTTTCCAAAGGGATTAGCTAACCTAGGACTCGCCCATTAACTCCGAATTAATTTTGGAAAAGATAATTTGGGGTTGGGAAAGATTAATTAACAAGAAACTGAGGCTTTAACCCTCATTTTATAGATTCTACCTAGGGATATGATTGAACTACTTGTAGCCATTCCGGGTGTGCTTAATCTTCTAACTATTTTAGGAATAATTCAATTAGAAAGTCTTATTAGTCTTCGGAAGAAGCTAATTAAGAATTATTATCCGTGGCTAATTACCATAAACTCACTCATATTTGTAAAATTCTAAAATACATTGGATCGTTACTTGAGTGTAATTCCTGATGCAACCATACTTGTAGCCATTGATCATTTTACTTGCTTTCTAGGTTAGTTTATATTTTCGCATTTTGATATAAAATATTTTCCAGCTAAAATTATTAGTGTTTGGCATTGCGCAACTAGCGATAATTTTCTTACATACCTAATCGCCTACACATCATTCTCTGTGAGATTCGACCCCGATTTATAGTTGGGTAAATTATATTGCTGCGATCATATCTATTGCTTTTTAACAGTGGATTTATATATAGCTAACTCAATAAAGAAATATTCACCTAAATGTTATTGAATCCATTGAGTGTGTACACACATTTTAGACATTTTATTTTTTATTATATATAATCTATTTTAAAGTCCTAAATATTTCAACTCCTATCATCGTTCAAATAAGAAAAATTAATAAATAAAAATTTAATTAATTTTAAAGTCCTAAATACAAAAATATTTAATTATATTTTTATTCAATATGAATATACTTTTAAATGATATAAAGTCAATCAACATTAGTATAAATTTTCGCACTTAACAATATAGACTTAGGTTTGTACTGTTTAGTTCGATTAAATGTGCTATTTAATTTTGAGTGAATAACTGAAAACGGGTCAATATTTTTGTATAATTAAAATAAGAATTTTTAAAATTTATATTAATTCTTTTGCATTGAAACAAATTTTATTATGCGTTATTGTATTATACAATTTTAAGTTAATATGTGATTTTATGTCCCCATATTTCAAGTTAATAAGAAATCAATTGAATGCACGTATAAAATCGTGGCCATCTTGATTTTATGAGTATGGCACAAATGTTATATTTAATCAGTGCAATTTATATGTATTGTAAACTATTAATCAATTTTAAATTACTAAATATTATGATTTCTAACCGAGTTTAATAATTATAGATTTATTATGTAAAATCATGATTAATTTTAAAGTCCTAATAATGGAAAAGTCACTTAAATTATAATTTTGTCCATTTATGAAAGTTGTACCTCAACTCAATGATTAATATAAATAAAAATTAATTTAAAATTTATGTTTCGATTATTAAAAAAATATATAAGCTCCTGAAATTAATGAATATTGATCCTATGTAGCTAACTCAATTCGAAGAAACTTTGCCTCTTAGAAGTCTTCAATTATCATTTAGTATATTTACCTTAAAACTTTATTCGAATTTTACAATACTATCAGTTCAATTTTATAATTTTTCATACTTACTTTTTAGTTTCAGCATGAACATTCAACCCATGGAGATTTTAAGATATTTTTTCAAGAGTATAACACATAAGAAAATACTTTGACAAATTTGTTGCTAAATAAATAACTTTAATATTATTTACATTTAAAAAAAATTATAGGGACAAAAAAAATAGAAGATTAGTCAGCATTTTACCTTTGAGTTATATCTTATGTGCACCTATTTTCTAGTATCTTCGAAGTCGTGCAAGTATGACAAAAAATGGTGGAATTTTGAATCTTAATTTTAAATGTTTGATAATTAAAGAATTGTACAATTCAATTCAACTTTAATACTAACTGGCTTTAAATAAGGACACTTAGAAATGATAAATTAAGTTGATTTTGAGTCTAAATATTATGACTTTTTATAAAGTTCAAATGAGAAAAAAGTTATATTCAAAAATTTGAAAATTCAAAATATTGGAACAAATTAATAATTAAAATCAGTTGACCTTTTTATTTAAAATTTCAAGAGAAAATTATATTAATAATTCGATATAACTTCTTATTTTGCGAAATATAATGTGTATTTTTACTTTTGAGTTATAGCTTATGTGTGGCAAATCTGACAGCAAAAAAAAAAATGGTGTCATTTTGAATAATAAAAGAATTTTATAATTCAATTCAAACTTTAATATAATGGGATTTAAATAAGGAAATTTAGATAAAGTGAAAGTTTAGTTAATTTTAAAGTTTTAAATTAATATTATAATGTTTTACACAGTTTAAAATATTTAGTAACCAGAAGTCTAATATATTCCAAATAGCTAAAATGTTAAATTCAGAGTACTATTTGAATAAGGAAGGATTCATGTTAACATTAGATAGTCCTAAAAATTGTATAGTTTTATTCACGTGATATAGGATGGTTAAGATGGTGCATGATAATTACGATACACAATTCAACTAAGGAAAAGAAATATATAAGGTAGGTTTAATTGTTTTTTAATTCCTAAATATTAGGATTTGCTACAAACAAGGAAAGAAATTCTAGTTGTTTTTAAAGATAATGAAATTACAATTTCTTGAATTTTATTTTTAAAGAATTAAAAAGACGGATAATGAAGGGAAAATATTGAAATTTTGGGTTATAGAAAAGCCCTGTCTTGATTTGATACGGTTTCCCTTGCTATTTTTCAGCGCCATCGTTTATTGGAAGCACTCTCTCAACTTGTGTTTTTGTTGCTGTGAGGTCTTGAAGTTTAGTGGTTTTCCCTTAAATATAAATAACCGCTTGAAACCGCATCAATTGTTTGGAGTTGAACATAGATCTCCCTCCCCCGTGTGATATCAGTTTCTGTTTCAATTACTGCTGATATCTTTTATTTTATTTTTTTTTGGCTAGGGTTAGGGTTTGATTTTGTTATGCACTACTGCCAAAGCTGCCATTAACATGGACCCTGTACGGTGCACAAAATTTTTTGAGTCTACTTTTTTTGATGCAATATTGGAATCTCATGACGGAACAACCCAGCATGCCGTGCCATCTGCTGTGCATGCTGCCACTGCGCAGTATGAAGACAGTCGGAAGAGCTTAGAATTACGTTACGGTGTTGAAATTCCCCTCGATGCTGTGCAAGCCGCTTGTGAAATCCTTGAGAGCATCTCGCCAAAAGTTGGAGTGGTTCAGCTGTTGGAAGAAGCTGCCACTAAGTTGAGGAAAGACTTTGACTGCGATTCAGAACAGAAAGACCTTGATTTCTACGAGTTTCTGTTTAATCGTGCCTTTGTTGAGTCAAGGGAGATGATGAAGGAGAAGGATCCTGCGCTGTCTGACCTGATTCCTTGCGTAAGTGACAAATTTTCTGCTTCATGTTGCACAAGGCACCTTATATCTCCATCTTTCTTGTCCATGGTTTCCTATATGTCTTATCATTTCATTACCCAACTTTCCCAGGTGAATAAAGAACTAGAGGAGGTGAAAGGTGCCCTGGAAGCTTTTACAAACAGCTGGCCTGCCCCTCTACATGGTCAAGGTCAACATCACATCACAGTGGTTAGATATAATTCTTTAGTACATCTAGCACGTCTGCTCCGTATTCTTTATGGTGCCCAAGTAGAGGGGAACTTGGACGGTTTCACCAAGGCCATTCGAGATCTCGATGGTACCTTTTCTGCACTTTCGGAAACTATAGATATAAGGTTTGCACAGCATCTCACCCTCACTCCTCGCATCGTTGCAGAGGTTTGTTTTTCCTACTTCGATCTAGTCAATGATACCGTGGATACTTTCTTTTTTAATCTTGAAGTTTCCAACAAAGAATAAGTATTTCAATTTTCAGGTTGCTAGCTCAATCACGGGTGTTCCAAGAAATTTCTTTCCTGCTCCGTTCCAGTTGCCGGTTGAACTCCTTGTGCAAAGATTATCAAGGAAACTTGTGGGTCTGGATAATCAACTTAGGGCCATCATAAATGCAATGTCAATCCATAAGCTTGGATCACGCCCTTTGTACTCTTTCCTATTGTTAGGTCCTTCAGGTCATGGAAAGACAGCACTTGCTGAGGAGCTTGCAAAAGAAATGTTCGATAACAGGATTGTCGAATATAAGGTGGCTGGTTTTACAGAAAACGATTTTATAGTACAACTTTTCTCATGTCCGTTCTTGGTGTACGTGTTCTATTCCCCCCTTTTCCATATTTCAAAGGGTGGATTGAAGCATTTATAAGGTTGTTACTCGTATCTTTTGTTGCAGTGTTGACGAGTCAGAGGGGGCTAGCGACTCGACAGTCCGTCTTATTTCGAGCTGTGTGTTAGTGTTTGATAACATTGACAAAGCAAACACCGCACTCTACGGAATTATCCTACAGATTCTAGAGAGTGGGTCATATGTTGATGCCTGTGGAAGGCACATTGTGTTTTCTAACACACTGATTCTCTTCACATCACGTGTGGAGTTCCCCAGGTGCCGCTGTGCAAGAGTAGTTTGGGAAACTTCCTTCAAGCCCCCTTTCAAGGGATTGTTAAAGAGTGTAGGGGGAGTAAAACCGTCGCGGTGGTGCTATTGCAATTTTCATGAATGTCTGGCTGATGTGAGATTTTCCGTAGATAAAAACTTGATAATGGCTTATTCCCACTGCGTTTTGTGGGCGGCTGCTTTGTTGTAAATCTTATTTTAATTCGTATGATACGCTGCTTATGTGTACTGATGCAATATTTGTACTTTGCAGGCGGAGAAGCAGTTCAAGCCTCAGTTTTTTGATTCTCTGGATGACGTAATTTTGATCCCTTGGCTATCTGTTTCTCACTTTATGTCAGTTTTCAGAATACAAGTCCGCAATGCAGCCTACTCCTTATTCGAAGAAAAAGTGGTTGTCTATCCGTCTGCTGCCGCGTTTTGTTATGTTTGGAGGAATAAGTTTGGCAAGATTCTAGAGGTACATACATTTGATTACTTGTCAGAAAGTTTCTAAATGTGTTTTTGAGGGTATTGTAACTAGGGTAGGATTGTGTTTGCAGCCAATTTGCATCTATGTTTTGATATGTTTGGAGGAATGTTTACGTGATGTTAAGAGGTATCTATGCTCATTATTCGCTTGAAATTAATGGGTAGTGAGGTTAATAAAACAAGGATTTTAGATAATATACTGTGTTAACTATAATAGGAGCGTTATTATATATGCAAGATTATTTAGTATTTGTAAAGAAAATTGCCTAAAATTAACTTTTAAGTAATTGGTAGTATAAATTTTACTCCTCCCTCCGTTTCAATTTATGTGAACCTCTATAACTGGACATAAGGTTTAAGAAAAAAATGAAGATTTTGGAATTTGCGGTCTTAAGCCAGTTAAAATGGAGTCCAGAGTATTTGTGTGGTTATACAAGCTTTTCATTAAGGGTAGAATTGTAAGTTTAAGCTAAATTGTTACCAAATTTAGAATTGATTCATTATTTTTTAAATGGACCAAAATAACTAGGTTCATATAATTAAACTGGAACGGATGGAGTATATATTTACAAATATATTTAACTTATATATAGTGATAGTATTAAAGCATTCTACACTATCTCATCAACTATTTTTACCTGTCATAACAACTATACGTTGTGAGTTCCTCGAATCTGTCCATAACGAAAACTTAGTGCATCAGATTGTACTTTCTTTATTAAAATTTTTTATATCGTCAATGAATAGAAGTTAAACTCTTTTAGCAGTATCACTTAGACTAATTTATTTTTCCCTTTTAATTTCCATTAATACCAACTAAACAAACTTATTTGAGTGTCTCATGTTGTTGGTGTTGTTTTGTGGAGTAAATATATACTGAAATTGCGTGCTTTTGCTAATCGTGTTTGCATTTACTGGATGGTCGAAGGGAAAATTTCAATTTGGGCATTAGAGGAAGATGGAAAAACTGGCTTGACATGGAATAACATCATGAAGATTCCGACTTTGGGATCATTAGTTAGAAAGCCCCCGTGGGGTGGGTGATTTCATATTTCTCAAGGCGAACGGGAATATACTATACAAAATGGTTGATAATGATAGTTATTATTTGTGTTAGTAAAGAGAACAATATAGAAGAAGAGGTTATATTCTAAGTGAAGAAGAAGAGTAAGGGAAGAACACTTTGTATTTTGGGAGAGGAGTTGTTTTCATTCAACTTGATGCAAATGGCACTACAAGAGGGCTTATTTATAGGTGCTAATGGAACACCCTAGAACCATTCTAGATAAATCTTATCACCTAGAATACAAAAGATTATTCTAGAGTTTCTACAAGATAAGATTTATCTCCTAGGAATTACAAAGAGAATTCTAGACATTGCACATGCTAGATTATCCAAGACAATTCTAGAACAAGTACCATCTAGATAATTCTAAATTATTATTATTATTATTAACACTCCCCCTTAATTTTGAATTATCTTCTGCACCCCAAGACTTGATCTTAATCTTCGAAAGTCTTCAAACTTGAGCGGCTTTGTGAAGATATCGGCAACTTGATCATGAGTCTTCACATATATGAGCTCCACTTCTTTAGTGGCAATCCTATCCCGGATAAAGTGATACCTTGTATCAATATGCTTGCTTCGTTCATGGTACACCGGATTCTTAGCAAGTTCTTGAGCGGATTTGTTGTCAATATAAATCTCCGTGGCTTCATCTTGTGGCAAATTGAGCTCCTTCAATAATCTCCTTAGCCAAATACCATGACATGTACATGATGTTGCTGCCACATATTCAGCTTCACAAGTTGACAGAGTAACAATATCCTGTTTCTTAGAGCTCCAACAAATAGCACATTTACCCAAGAAGAATAAAAATCCGGTTGTGCTTTTTCTATCATCAACATCTCCAGCAAAGTCGCTATCACAAAATCCCACAAGCTTGAAGTTACTAGAAGATGAATAAAATAACCCAAAATCAATCGTACCTTTTAGATAACGAAGTATTCTTCTAGCAACCTTTAAGTGGGTAGAAGTAGGAGCTTCCATGAAGCGACTTACAACTCCAACCGCATATAGTATATCTGGCCTTGTACATGTCAAGTACCTTAGACTTCCCACAAGACTCTTGAAAAGAGTAGGATTCACCTTTTCTCCATCATCTAACTTTGACAACTTTAATCCACTCTCCATTGGTGTATTCACGGGATTGCAATCAAGCATGTTAAACTTCTTCAATACCTCCTTTGCATAGCTTTCTTGAGAGATAAATATGCCTTCCTCCATTTGCTTCACTTCTAAACCCAAGTAGTATGACATGAGACCTATGTCCGTCATCTCGAACTCATGGGACATTGCCTTCTTAAAATCTTCAAACAAACTTGGGTTATTTCCCGTGAAAATAAGATCATCAACATAAAGACAAACAAGCAATATATCTCTATTAGAATATTTGATATAAAGAGAATATTCACTAGGGCAACGAACAAATCCATTTTCTTGAAAATATTTGTCAATGCGGCTGTTCCGTGCCCGTGGTGCCTGCTTCAATCCATATAATGCTCTTTTCAACCTCAAAACTTTATCTTCATGACCTTTGACGACGAAGCCCAATGGTTGCTCAATGTAGACTTCTTCTTCAAGATAGCCGTTCAAGAAAGCCGACTTGACATCCAACTGATAGATCTTCCACTTCATTTGTGCCGCCAAAGAAATAAGCAAGCGAATCGTCTCCATGCGGGCAACGGGTGCATAGACTTCCTCATAGTCCACTCCATGCCTTTGCTTGTAGCCTTTAGCCACAAGTCTTGCTTTGTATCTCTCGACCTCTCCCTGTGCATTTTTCTTTGCCTTGTAGACCCATTTCACTCCAATTGCTTGATGTCCTCTGGGAAGAGTTGTTAGCTCCCATGTGTTGTTCTTCTCTATTGCCTTGATCTCCTCTTCCATAGCTTGTCTCCACCGTTTGTCCCTGGAAACTTCTTCAAAGTTCACTGGTTCACTTTCAACAAAGAGACAAACTAAATTACTATAATCAAAGTTAGTAATTCTTTCAGTATTCTCAAGAAGATCCACCAACGTTCTCGTTTTCTCTGGCCTTTCTCCATTTGAGCTTTCTGTAGATGAAGGAGATACATCATTAGTTGGAGAAGGCGGTGGAGTTGGATCTTGCACAGGTGCAGAATGCTCTTGTTCTTCTTCATCTTCAAAATATGGAAGAAAATCATATGTCCTTTCTTCTTGAGCTTCCCAATTCCAAGTTGTTTCTTCATCAAATTCAACATCGCGGCTCACCACCACTTTGCCATTCGTTGGGTTGTACAACTTGTACCCTTTTGAGCTTGTGTCATAGCCAATGAACATATGATTGACACTTCGATCATCAAGTTTGGCTCTCCCTTGTTGTGGCACATGAGCATAGGCTATGCTCCCAAAAATTCTCAAGTGCTTGACACTTGGCTTTCTTTCACTCCATGCTTCTCGAGGAGTTTGATCTTTCACATTCTTTGTAGGAGACCTGTTACTCAAATAAACAACACAAGAAACAGCCTCGGCCCAAAATTCCTTGGGCATATTTTTAGCTTTCAACATACATCTAGCCATGTTAAGAATGGTTCTATTTTTCCTTTCTGCAACTCCATTTTGTTGCGGTGAATAAGGTACCGTTTAGAGGGCGACGAATTCCATGAGATTCACAAAATTCATTAAATTCTCTCGAAGTAAATTCGCCTCCTCTATCGGACCTTAAGGCTTTAATTTCAAAGCCAATCTCCTTTTCCATCATTGCTTTAAAATTTTTAAATGCACCAAATACTTCTGATTTTTGCTTCAAAAAATAAACCCAGGTCTTTCTACTAAAGTCATCAATAAAGAGTAAGAAATATTTACTCTTACCAAAAGAAAGTGGAGTGATTGGTCCACACACATCCGTATGAACAAGTTGGAGTGGCTTGGTTGCTCTTGATGTGGCCTCCTTTGGAAAACTCCTCCTTGCATGTTTGCCAAGAAGACAAGCTTCACATAACTGATTGGGATGATTTATTAAAGGCATCCCGCGCACCATATTCTTTTCTCCCATTGATTTAAGTGACTCAAAATTCAAGTGCCCAAATCTCATGTGCCAACACCATGATTCTTCTTTTACATTTGCATTCAAACACTTTGCTTCAATTGTTTTAAGATTCAAAGAAAACAATCTATTTTTGGACATATGAACTTTAGCAATTAGAGTGCCACTTGAATCTCTAAGCCAAAGATTCATGTCTTTCATATGAATGTCATACCCCTTTTCAAGAAATTGTCCCAAACTCAAAATATTATTTTTCAACTTTGGCACATAGTAAACATCTTTGATTAATTTGTGACTACCATCTTTAGAGGAGATAAGAATCGTACCTATTCCTTCAATTTGGATCTTTGAAGTATCTCCAAATGATACATTGCCTTTCACCCTTTTGTTGAGCTCCACGAACTTGTCTTTGTATCCGCACATGTGGTTGCTCGCTCCATTGTCCAAATACCATGAGCTACAATCATCCTTGTCTTCTTCCTTGAGTGCTAACAATAATGTTAACTCTTCATCTTCCTTCTTGTCTTCAACAAGGTTGGCCTTCTCTTCAACATTGGTACGACACTCCCAAGAATAATGGCCAAATTTATGACAATTATAGCACTCAACTTCAGATTTATCATACCTCTTTTGATTTGTTTCTTGATGGTAGCCACGTCCTCTTCCTCCACCTCGACCACGACATTTATATGTTTGGTTTTTTTTCTCTTCAATGTTGAAATTCCTTTCATAACTTCTTCCTCTTCGACGACCGCCACCGCGTCCTCTTCCTCGTCCACGTCCTCGATAGCTCTTTGCGCCTCCATCGTCCTTCAATGATGCCTTGGTTTTAAGGAGTTGATCTAGCGGCTCTTCTTGCCTCCTCTTGATCTTTTCTTCGTGGGCTTGCAAAGAACCTTCTAGTTGCTCCACCGTCATAGAGTCTAAATCTTTAGACTCCTCAATAGCACATACCACAAAATCAAATTTAGGTGTCAGAGAGCGAAGGATCTTTTCTACCACACGAACATCTTCAATTTTCTCTCCGTACCTTTTCAATTGGTTCACAACAGCCCGCACTCTTGAACAATAGTCCGAAATAGATTCGGATTCCTTCATTTTTAAAGCTTCAAAATCAGCCCTTAGAGATTGAAGCTTCACCTTCTTCACTTTGTCAACTCCTTGGAGAGATGTTTGTAAAATCTCCCAAGCTTCTTTTGAGGTGGTTGCATCGGCCACCTTCTCAAACATAGTATCATCCAAACATTGATGGATAAGAGAGAGGGCTTGTTGATCCTTCTTCCTTAATTTTGCCAAAGAATCCTTCTCATTTTGAGGCAAAGTTTCCTCGTTGTCGGGTTCCTCAAACCCTTCTTCTACAATCTTCCATGCATCTTGAGAGCCAAGTATGGCTTTCATCCTTATACACCATTTTTGGTAGTTCTCTTTTGTAAGACGAGGAAATTGGAAAGCAAGTAGGCCGTTGCCATTATTTGCCATGGCTCTGATACCACTATGTTAGAAAAGAGAACAATATAGAAGAAGAGGTTATATTCTAAGTGAAGAAGAAGAGTAAGGGAAGAACACTTTGTATTTTGGGAGAGGAGTTGTTTTCATTCAACTTGATGCAAATGGCACTACAAGAGGGCTTATTTATAGGTGCTAATGGAACACCCTAGAACCATTCTAGATAAATCTTATCACCTAGAATACAAAAGATTATTCTAGAGTTTCTACAAGATAAGATTTATCTCCTAGGAATTACAAAGAGAATTCTAGACATTGCACATGCTAGATTATCCAAGACAATTCTAGAACAAGTACCATCTAGATAATTCTAAATTATTATTATTATTATTAACAATTTGATCGAGTACAATGTGCGGAAAGATGAAGCCACAGAGTATTGCCTGGACGAACTTCCGATGAAAGGAATTCGCGGAGTTTCACTTTTGCATGTCGAAAGTTTAGTTTCCTCGGCAATTCTTTGGGACTAGTAACCTTAAGTACAGTATATATATTTTGAAAATGAAGTGACCTAATGACCTTTATTTATTTTGCCCAAGCCGTGTGATTGAGTGATGAACCAAAAGTAGTAAAATAGTGAGGTTAATCGCGGAACGTACAGTTGTAACTTAGGTAAGTAAGGATTTTTCTCGGTCTCGTGGACTATTCTCAACTTTATTTTGTTTTAGAGGTCCGCCTAACTTTGTCACTGGATAACTGCATATATACCTGGTGGGTAGGCTGTACTGTGTTTCTGTCCGATTATTTCATACCGTTTTACCATTCCGTAACTGCAAGTCCGATAAATGGCTACAAATAAATTGTAAACGCACCATATGCTTGTATGTGATATTGTTAATTATTGCATCCAGTGTCTTGATGTGTCAGTTTTCAGTTTTGAACTAATTGATTAAGTTTCTATTTTTATGTTTAGCCTAAAACATTTGCCTAGGAGAGGAAACTGATTTTTCGTTGTTTGTTAGAATGTTGCTTAGAAGCGTGTCTTCTGATTGGTTCATCTCATATTGCACTCATTATGTTTTTTTCTTTCTTTGCTAGGAAGCTGGTCATGCACTCAGGCATTTCGTGGAAGAGTTAGTCTCCAAGTTGAGCAATGTGGATAGAGACTCTGTAGTATACATTGATGATTTGGTTGGTACCAATGAGTTGTCCTTCAGAACTAAAAAATTAAGTGATATGACAGTTGCCCATGATTTTAATACGCTCAAAGCACCCTTGGGAAACTCGAGGATCCTCTACCAGTTTGAAAAAGAACAAGCTAAGCAGATATACAAACTAAGCATAGGTTACTTTGATCTTTTGAAGTTGTTGGACTCAGCCCATGATGCCAGATGTTCTTGCATTATGAGTAGTCTAATGAAATTGCTTGCTATGGTAGATAATTTGTTGGACGGACCCAAAGATTGGAAAGAGCAGGTATGCGTTGTTGGCATTGTTTGCAAAGCAAGATTGGGCGGTATTCACATTTTCTTTATATTTTATTTGTCATAGTTGAAAATTGTTTTAGGTGCCACATGAGTACTTTATGGATTCACATGGTGTGGGGGATGTTGTGCATGAGAGGGTCAAGAGGGCTAGGTACATGCCTGAGGCTATGTTTTCCAAAATGCGAAGTAAATTGCTTGATCAAGTTGCACCGGTCCAGACGGTCGCAAAGGCTCTGTTCAAGTGCATTGATAACGATCACGATCATCTCAAGGACAAGCATTGTCAACAAGTTACATCTTTCCTTTTCATAGGACTAACAAGTATGGGCCAAAGACAGCTTGTGGATGACCTTTCAAAGTACTTTGTTGCAGATGATGGGACAACGATGTTGGTTGAAGTGGATTTGTCTACCTGTACTAGCCCAAACTCTCTTCTCAGGTAGGATATATTTCTGTGATCATGTGTATTATTTGATTTAGCTTCTTAGACTGTTAAATCTGATTATTTGATTCAGATGCACATGTAGGAATGAACCTGGTCTCTTGCTGAAGAAGGCTATTTTGATGAGACCCTTCAGTGTCATAGTGGTTTTTAACCTACAATTGGCACATCAATCTGCTTTAAATGATATTATCTCCATTCTGGATGATGGCCTGTTGTTGGACAATGATGGGACTGTTTTAGATTTTCAGAGGAGTATTATCATTTTTGCTTCGGATCTAGGAAATAAACGCCTAATTGCCAAGCTTGTTGGTGGAGATCCAAATGGATCCAATAATCGGGATGGAAACATGGACAAGGTATTTAATGGAACTCCTATGGCTTGTTTAGGAGTAGAGCATTGATCTCTCCTCTACGTTTTTTAAAAATCCGTTGGTGGTTGTGATAGTTATAGCGTAAGAGCATATTGTTTCTATGTATTGAGCTTTGTGATTTTTGCGTTTGCAGTATCCTATAGGCTTTAGATATGAGATACTTAACCGGGTGGATGAAATTATGCTCTTTAATGATCTCCACAGTGCTCGATTGCCTATGAAAGAGGGCAAGCATCTGGCACCTATGATAAACGATGCGTTGGTTAATCTGTTTTACAATGGAAACAACAGGAACAGATTTGGTGAACTAATGGAAGTAAGTCTGCGGTCTTACATCAAGTATTTGTTAATTAAAGGCTTTTCAGCACTATTTGTATAACATGTGTTGTTTTTTGTTTTTTTTTGGGTGACAGATGACTGAACGTTCATGTCTGTCCCAACTCAACAGCGGACTCGTCAAAAAGTTTGACGGAACATACAAGTGATAACATAACATCAAGGGTTAAAATCCTTATAGTTAAGACAGTATATTATCTAAAATCCTTGTTTTGTTAAATCCACTGAGACTGTTACTCGTCAGCATCTCTAAGCTAGCAGTGCAAGTACTATTTTGTTGTCTTGATGATTACAACAAGTAGTGTTTAAGTGTAGCTGAATATATCTTTTGGTTATTTGCTTTAGGATGTGACTGCTAGTCTTAAACTATAAGCAAGTTGCTTTAGTGATCCCATAATATTACTTTTTAGTTACTAATTATTGTTCCTGCTCCTGTAGCTGCAAAATTGTAACTAATGGTATTGTTTACATACAAGTGATAACATCAAGGGTTAAAATCGACAAAAGAAAGTTACTTTTGGTCCAAAAACAACTTATTGACAATCAACTTAATCACTTAACTCTCAACTAGGGATGTTTATAAAAAAATCAAAAAATCAAAAAATCGAACCAGATTGAAAACCAAGAACCAAAAAAAGGGGATACTTTTGGTTTGATTTGGTTTTAGTTTTGAATTTTAAAAATTAATCAAATTTTGTTTTGTTTTGGTTTTAATCAAACTGATTATATGAGTAGCTATTTCAAATTTATTATCACACCTATATATATGTATATTTTTATACAAAGTTTCAAAAATTTAATGGTGAATGTTAATAGTTTGCACTTTTGGTGTAGTTTTTACCTTTACATTTTAGTTTGATTGGTAGTTTTCTTTTGTTAAGTGTAAGAATTCATTTCGTCTTAAAAATAATATATTTTTAATTGTATCCTTAAATTATTTATCACTATTTGATTCAATTATCATCAATATATCTTGGTTAATAATAGATTTCTCAAAGGGCAATTGATTTGATGGTGTTATGTTGAAAATATGGTCGCCGGAATATATATTTGGTACTGTACGTCTTATATTTAAGGAAAAACCGACAAATAACCGAAAAAACCAAAAAACCGACAAAATCCGATATAAATCGAATCGAGAAAAAACCGACTTAATTGGTTTGACTTGGTTCTAATATTTGAAAAACCGACTTACTTGATTTAATTTCTTTTAAGGAAAAAATCGATCCAAACCGAACCATGAACACCTCTAACTCTCAACTCTCAAGAAGTTACCATTGAACTATATTGGCAAACATTAGAACTCCTGTAATATCTTGACTAATATCGTCATTATAGGTCTTCCTTATTTTTTTTAATTACAGTTTAAAAATATCACTGTCACTTTGCCCATTTCACTTCTATAATGTTATTTTAATATTTAACTATTATACGTACCCGTGAAATGCACAAATTGATTCAAATGAAAAAAAAAAAAGTGGAAAGAAATAATAGAAATATAAGTATATTG
Source organism: Nicotiana noctiflora (assembly GCA_032618575.1). Taxonomy (NCBI): domain Eukaryota; kingdom Viridiplantae; phylum Streptophyta; class Magnoliopsida; order Solanales; family Solanaceae; genus Nicotiana; species Nicotiana noctiflora. The sequence continues at coordinate 77,289 of JASVEL010003711.1, read as the reverse complement.
CATATTAACTTTAGCAATCGAATTCAAGGAAATTAAAATAAAAAATAAGTAGATGAAATTGTTGGGGCTAATATTACGTATGATAAAGGACAGTTTGAGGCACAAACCTTGCAATATAAGAATTATGTTCAAATCAATATGTCTGCACAATGTGTTACATGATATACGCGTGTTTGCGGGAATTAAAGATTAAACCTACGAGCATGATTTCTAAATGTGAGTTTTTCAGAAATTAAAGTTAAAACCTATTGGCATGATTTTTAGATGGATATGTTGAGATGAAAGTTAATCATATAGGCATGATTTCTAGGCGTTTGCAGAAATAAACGAATTTTTAAACCTATAGGCGGGATCTCTACCCTTGGTGTAGAAAATAAATCCCACCCCCTTTCTTTATTAAGCTCTCTAGAATTTTATAAAAATTATTACAACCCTTACAAAGTACATCAGAAACCATCAGCTACATCCAAGCAGCCTAATTCAGACTTAAGGCTTAATAATATGTGATTGAACCACCTTCGAGATCCAGATTTCCAAGACTTATCTTATCTAAGGTATTTCAGATATCCACGAGATTTCAGGAACTCCAGGCAGTGCATACACCCAAGATATTCATAGAAATTGAGTTGTGCAGTGCAGAAGAGCCAGCTCTTATGTGTCCAAATTCAGATGAAGCTCCAGGGACCCAAGGCAAGGCTCACATAAGGGAGACAGAACTTAAATTCTAGGAGGTGAGTGTAAGTGTAATAGAAAATGGTAGGAGGACTACCCAGGCAGGTTGGTAGTCATGCCCAGCCACAATAAGACTGGCACACCCCTGACCAACCTATGATCAAGCATTTAGGGTGTACAGACCCATTGGAGGTCAAGCCATGGCCTGAACAGTAATTAGGAGTACTACCAGGCCAAGGTTGTTACTCAACATACACAATAGGAAATGGGGATGGGAAATTGACAAGCTTAGGACCCCCAAAGGATCCAGTTCATAGCCATGGACAATGATTTCAGGCATTGCCATGTTTTTTGAACCATAACTTAAAGCATACAAAAGGGATATAAGGGTTTGGTATTCATAAAATATAAAATACATGAACAATTGACATGATGCATATGTAATTTAAACACTAAACTACAAAGGAAAAGGGGAAACATGCTACATTATGCTAGAAACAAATGTCAACTAAAGAGTTGGGACATAAGTAAAACACATTGTTGTTAAGACATGTAAATTAACTGGGACATACCAGTAAAGAAGCAAAGGTGTAGAAAAAAGTAAAGTGAACAAAAATCCGCAGCATCACAAGTAGCAGAAAGAGGGAGAGAGTATTAAGTGAGAGTGATTTTTGAACTCAGATTATTGTATGTGTTTGTGTGTGTTTAAGGAGAAGGGATGAGAGTATTTATATTTTTGAAAACATGTAGAGAAATAAGATAACAAGTACAAGTCTAACACAAATATGGCATGGGTACAAATCAAAATCAAATTAGTATAAGATTCCCCTTCAATCAGGGGATTTTTATTCAAATGGATACTAACAGGTTTTAAATAAAGAAAAGGAGAATAAACCTTGTAAATAGAATGGATGTTGCCATAAAAGAAACAGTAAGGTAATACAGTGGGAAATTAAGTCTAAGTACAGGGTTCAAAATTATTTTGGAAAGATTCAGGGAAGCCAACCAAAGGAAAAGAATCAATTAACCCTTAACGGGCGAGTAAAAATCAAAATTTCACAAAGGAAAAGTTTTGAAAATTACTCACAAGTTACAGAAAGAACTCAGTATATATATACATGAATGCACAAGTGATAGGCACGTGAGCCAATTTATGGCAAAATAATAGCATATAGCAGTAACTAAAATGAATGATGGTCAAGCTTTAGTGATTAACAATAGAGGAAAAGATCAGAAGCATACAAAGAACTCGGAACCAAAAATAGTCAAGAGAATGGAAGCACACTGCAATTTCAACGAACGAGTTGCACAAACAAAAAGAGATTGAATAGTCCCCAAAAAAACTAGGATTTTCAAAAATCAAACTAGTTTAGAGGAGATGAGAAGTCAAACAAATAAACATGTTTAGAATCTTGGATAAACCCCAAAATTAGGGTTTTCACTCATGCTGAATCAGATATAGGAGAAGGTAAATCAAGTGAATAACAAATAGAAACTCAAACACGATCCCAAAATTAAGGTTTTTAACATGCTAACTCAGATGAAAATAATGTGAATCAAAAAACCATTAATAAATAGGCCAGGAAACTGAAACAAAATCCCCAAGAAAGTTAGGGTTTTCAACATGCGAGTTAGATAGAAGTTAACACAAACAAATGCAGTAAAAACATGTCGAAAATCAGAGGAAGGATGTTCGAGATAAAATAACATGAAACCTTAGTTAAGGAAATAAGAGTTTCTTAAAGAAAACATTAAAGAATCTTTGAGAAAAACGCATAGAAGGTTCACACACACAAAGATCTAGAATATATCTAAAATAAATCGAAAGAACCTCAGAGATTAGGGTTTTATAAGAAACCCACGAGATGCGATAGGCTTTGGAAATCATCGATCTGAGCAGAAAAGTCGAAGATCGAACTCGAATAGCCATGGCTAGCCTAAAAAAGGTTAAAGACAACCGTAGAAAAGTCATTGAACAAAGGGTTGGTCGGAACCCTTCAATATCTGTTCATTGGACTTTTAAAAGTAAGCACACAGAAGTCATGAGAGGCTGGGATAGGCCTCCGATAAGCCTGAGAAAGCCATAGATTAGAGTTTAGATGAGAGGCAACAACTAGGATTAGCGGTGGTTGAGAGAGAGTTGAGAGAGGAGAGGATTTAGAGGCGGCATTTGAGAGAAAATGAATTAGGGTTGGGGGGTTTGGTAGATTAAAAAAGGAAAGGGTGTGTTTGCGCCATTGATCTTCTAGATCAACAGCTGTTATTAAATGGGGGATCCGGTCGGGTATTAAAATGTGTTGTGGGTTGGGTTAGTTTTGAAAATGGGCCAGGTAAATATTGAGTTCAAATTGGGGCTTTAATGTGACTATGATTGAAATGTAAATGGGTTATACGTTAAGTAGCCATTTTTTTTAATTTAATAAAATAGTAATACTGATTTTAAAAATAAATTAAAAGTACTTGATAAATAAGTGTTATATAAATTTTGATTAAAAAATATTGGGATTGTTTGATAAACGTAAAATGTCTTGAATTTCAAGATAGGCTACAATTGCAATTATGTGCAATTTAGCTTTATAAAATACCAAATAAATTTGTAAAAATATTCGAAAATAGCTTAAATTATATTTACTTGTAGATGTGAAATTAAATGAATTATTCACCAAAAATAATAATTTTGGAAATAATTATTGAATTTATTGTCACAACTTAAAATCCACTAACGGTCGTGATGGCGCCGGACACTGCTGTCAGGCAAGCCAATTAAATTACCGATTTAAAATTCTCCTTAAAATACATTAAATTCCAGAAATTTTCTTCCATTTTCATAAATAAGTGGTTTTTACTTCAATTCAAATTGACAATAACAATTAGATCAAATCTTTCAAAAACCATCCCAGAATCTGGTGTCACAAGAGCATGAGCAACTACTTATAAGTGAAACAAAATACAACTTCTGCCCGGAATACAGTGGACAGGAAATAAATATTTAAAGTACAGAAATGAACTACACTAGCTGCAGGTCGCCTAATAAGTTGTAGCTCACCTAGTCCCAAAGTTATCCATACTGCTATGTCAGTAGGCTGCTAGAAGTGTATATGTACATGTGCAACAAAAATGCACAGAAGTGTAGTATGAGTACGTAATCAACATGTACTCAGTGAATATCCCGCCTAATCCTGAAGGGGTAGAGACGAGATGGTCGACTTCGACACTTACTAGAGGTCCAATGACAGCGTAATAAAAATATGGGGAAAATATGGATTTTATAACTATTCTATCTCGAAAGGCAGGAAAACAGGTAAACACCTTTAACAAGTAATCAAGGATTTTCAAGCTTACACTTTATTATCTTATAACTTTACATCAAGCCACAAAGGGAAATTTCATATTTAAAATTTCTCAAGCGACACAAATCACACAGAGGCAACGACCCGATCCAATAGAAATGTAAATTGTGCACTACCGAGGGTCGAACTGCACCAACTGTAGATGCATCTATTAGCCCGCTCACGAATCATCTATGCGACGCGGTCAACATAAAATAAACAATCACCCTACTCGCGAATCATTCATGTGATGCAGGTACACATAAGATATACAATCACCCTGCTCGCGAATCATTCTTGCGACACAGGTCCGCATAATATACATGCTCAAGTAGGAAATTAAGAGCTCGTCGAGGATAATCCTCCAAATAAACAACTTTCTCTTTCTTTTTTTTTCCCTTTTTTTTCATTTCAGGGAAATTTACTATTAAAGGTGATCATAATAGATCAATCTATCAATGAGTTCACAGTATTCCAAGTATAATATGCTTTCGAGTCCTAGACTACCCGGACATGAGCATAATAGTAACTACGCATGAACTCTCGTTACCTCGTGTGTGCGTAGCCCCCACAAATAGGAGCACATAACCATTTTACTCACCTATGGGGTAGGTTCCCCCTCACAGAATTAGAAAGGAGACTCACCTCGCTTCGAAGATTCGCAACCGGCATTCTACATTCTTCCGAAGGCTTGTACCAATGCACAGTGCACCACAACTAGCCAATTAACGATAAACTAATGAGAATATACTCAAATACTTGCTAACAATTCAGATTATACGAATTCCCACTTTGCTAAATGAAATGAACAAAATGCCCTCGGGCCCACGTGCCAGGAATCCAAAATTTCTCGAAGATAAAGGTTACTCATGACCTTAGGAACTCAAACATATAATTTTCTCCTAATTCCATGCTCAAAATCGTGGCTAAAATTCAAGATTACAATTTTTTAGGTTTTCAACCAAAACCTTAATATTTACTCTAATTTCTACGATTAATTCCATGTATAAACTTGTATTTAACACAAAACCAGTAGAAATCACTTACCCCACGCTTGATGATGAAAAGGACGCTCCGAAGTTGCTCCAAAAATCGCTCCCATGGAAGAAAATGAAATGAAATGAGCCAAAATCGGATTTTAAAGCAACACTGCCTAGAAAACCTTCTATGCGATCGTATTCGAAGCCTTGCGATCGCATAGAGCAACTCTGTCGCCCCCAAAATTCCTTTAATGTGTTCGCACCACTAAGCCATGCGATCGCATAGGCCACAGAACTCTTCTTCTGCAATCACATCATGCCTATTGCGATTGCATAGGCCAAAATCCACCCCCTCAACATTTGCTCTATGCGATCGCATCCCCTATATTGCGATTGCATAGAGTAAATCTCTGATGCGCTAATACCAGCAACCAGCCACCCTCTCAAGGCAAAAAATAATCAGTTTACCATATGGAATCCACCCGAGGCCTCCGGGACCCCAACCAAACCTACCAAACAATTCTGAAACACATTCCGAACTTGCTCGAGGCTTCAAATCACATCAAACAACGCAAAAATCACGAATTACACCCCAAATTCAAGTTTATGAACTTTAAAATTTCAAACTTCTATTTCTGATGTTTAAACCTAACAAAATACGTCCGATTGGTCTCTAATTTTGCACACAAGTCATATTCGACATTACTGACCTGCTCCAACTTCCGGAATTTAATTCTGACCCCGATATCAAAAAGTCAACCCCCCCGGTCAAACTCTTCAAAAACTTTCAAATTTCTATCTTTAGCCAAATGGCTTCAAAATGACCTACGGACCTCCGAATTCACTTCCGATCGCGCCCCCAACTCCATAATCACCATACGGAGCTATTCACAGTCTCAAAATTCCAAATGGATATCGATAACACTAAAATGCTCTTCAAGCCAAAGTTATGAAATTTCTTCAAAAATAACTTCCACAATATGCGCCAAAACGCTCTCAGGTTATCCAAAACCCGCACCGGGCATACGCCCAACTACGAAATCATCAAGCGAACCTGCTGGAACCTTCAGATCCTGATTCCGAGGTCGTTTACTCAAAATTCTAATCCTAGTTCATTGTTTCAACTTTAAGCTCCCAAAATGAGAATTCTCTTCCCAAATCAACTCCGAATTTCCCGAAATTAAATTATGACCACGCGTACAAGTCATAATACCTGAAATGAAGCTGTTCGTGGCCTCTGACTGCTAAACAGAGCACTAGTACTCAAAACAACCGGTTAGGTCGTTACATTTATTATGTGAAAATAGGGTATAAATTGGTTTTAAAATCATCACAAAAATATCAAAACTCTTGGATGTGCTTATATATGCACCAATATGCTATTTAAAAAATATATAGGTAAAAGAAATACTTAGGGAAAAATTGAGTATCAACATATGTCCCATTTTCATCAGTTGCAGATGTCGCATTTGCGACCTAGGGTTCACAAAAGCGAACCCCGCAAATGAAAAAAATCCTTCGTGTAAACAACTAATTTTTTACCCCACCCAAATTCTATACTATTTTAGTGTAAATATTATTTTAGGTCTAAATCTTAATATTTTAAATTTTTATCTTACTTTAATAGGTTTTATATAAGCAAATTAAAAACTAAAAAAAATATTTACATACGTAGAATATAAGATTTGTTCCTATGATTAAATAGAAGAAAATTTATATATATATAAACTTGGTTTCTTCTAATTTAAAATGTAAGTTATAGTAGTATTTTTCTTAATATAATTTAAACTTTAGTGTAAATAGTGAGCTTTCTTTTATATATATATATATATATATATATATATATATATATATATATATATATATATATATATATATATATACACTCCCTCCGTTTCAATTTATGTGAACCTATTTCCTTTGGCACGGAGTTTAAGAAAAGAGAGAAGACTTTTGATCTTGTGGTGTAAAATGAGGGACCTTTATTTTGTGTGGCTATAAATCATTGCATAAAGGTAAATTGTTTCCAAATAAGGAAAAAGGTTATTCTTTTTGGCACGAACTAAAAAGGAAATAAGTTCACATAAATTGAAACGGAGGGAGTATATATATATATATATATATATATATATATGTTTTTTCAATTTTCTTTTATTTAATTCAAAAAGTGTTAAGAAAAAGTTAAAAAAAACTGTTTTGAAACAAAAAAAAAAAGAAAAAAACTAAAAAATAAAAATAAAAATAACTAATGAAAACGTCCCAACCCCACTTCCCCCACTTTTGAGTCTCCTAACTTCCTATGTTCCCAATACTTAAACCACATTCCCCACTCCAATAGGGACGGAGGAAAACTACTACTAGAATTCTATATTCTATGTAAAGAGAAAAGGGAGATCGGATGAGGGGAGAGGGAAAGAAGCAAAAACAAACATAAGAGAACAAAAAAGCAAAAGTAGCAAAAACAGAAGAGAATTCTGAAGAAACGTAGGAAGAAAAAGAAAAGAAAAAAAAGCAAAAAAAACAAGAGTGAAAAGAAGATTGGAAAACTTAGAAAAGCAAAAACACTTGACAAAAGAAGGAAGAAAGTAACGGAGATTGGGAGAAAAGAATCTGAAAGTTTGGTTAAGGTAATCAGTTTGAAGCCAGAGTTCGAGATTTCGTTCGCGATTCTGAGTTAGCGGTTCAAGAAAGTTAGTGTTACTAGTTTTGGAAAGCAGTAGATTAGCCATTGTGTTCTTATTATGTGATCTTCGCAAAAGGTGATATTTCATTCTTTCTTAACAATTAAAAGTGATAATGAGTTAAATGGATGATATTTTTGTGTACCGTGTATCTACAATCTTAAATGATCATTAATTGGAGATATCAGTAAAGAATGATATTTCAGTTTTCATGGAGTTAAAGCATTCTCTGATTTGTCTTTGGTTTACTAAACTTAGTCTTAGAATAGTTTAACAAGTACAAAGGTGGTCCTTTATCTAGATATTTTTTAAGAAGTTAAATACGTAGTGTCTGTCTTGGAATAAATTTTTTTTTCTGTAGTTTTGAAGATTTGAATTAATCCGGGTTAATAGTTTTTATTTATATTAGTATATAATTTTATGTTCATTGTAGGCCAAAGGATTATTACATTAGGGATGGATTAATTAAAGTTTGGCATATCTTCTTAAGGTGACTTTGGATTATTCTTCATACTTCGGTCACTGATCAATTTCTATGCGTGCTACATTTTTTTTTTTTTTTGTATGTTAAATTCTAAAAGAATTCTTTGCTAGCTATTACTAAGACACTAATGTCCAAGTAGGGATGTATTCCATAAGTAAGCAAAAATATTTAAAAAGTATTTTTCTCTACTGTTAGATGAATTTTCGATTTTCGTTGGGATATTTACATTATTCTACTTAGAATTGTTTATTGGTTTTCCACTATGAAACTGTTTCTTTTAACTTTAAATCATGTATTAGTACCATAATTTTGGCCTAAGAATAATATTGATCCATTGTAATTTGGCTTTATATTAAATAAAAGGCTTTTCCTTAGATATATTTATGCATTCATTATTAGTCCATCACATGAATTTAATGGTTCTTTTCCTAGGTCGTGTAATTTGTATCACGCGGAAGAGGTTCACGGATGTTTTCATAATTTTGTTTTACATAAAATTTAGGTACGCCGATTTAAAAAAAAAATAAATATTTTTGAAATACATACATGGGTTGCAAATTAATTCGAAACCCGTTATAAGAAATAAAATAATTTAAGTAATAATAACAATATAATTGTGAGGGAGCAAAATGAGTCATGAACTAATTCATGACTCGTTGCAATAACAACAACAACAACAACAACAACAACAAAAATAACCTAGTAAAATCCTACAAGTGGAGTATGTGGAAGGTAGTATGCTCGTTTCAATATGCAATAATAATAAAATATATAAATATATATCTTGAATCTAAAAGAGACAAAATAATTGAAATATTCTAAAGTAAGCCATTAGCTCATGTGTTCATAAACGAACCTTGGATTGATATGCTTAAAAAGGATCATGTGCGCATTCTGCATCTTGATACCTTTTAAATTTATAATAATTATATTTTGACCATGTGTACATTCTGTACCTTGGTTTAATATTTAATTTTTTTTAGAACTACCTTGTGTGCGTTATGCATTTTGGCGAACACAATTAATAAAAATATAATAATTAATTAAACGGTAATAAATAAACCATAATCAATAAAATACAAGAACAACTAAAAAAAACATGATTTAAGCCTTATATTAGTCAATAAAAGCGACCGTGCTAGAATCACGAGATTCGAGGGGTGCCTTACACCTTCCTCTCGGTCAATAGAATTTCTTACTCAATCTTCTATTTCGTAGACCATAAATTAAGAGTCAACAAACTTCCTTTTGAAAGGGGATTCAAATAAAAGGTGACTTGGAACACCAAAGCTCAATTCTAAGTGGCGGCTCTAAATAATAAATAATCCCTTTTCAAAACATCATTTTAATTGGAAAAACTCTTTTTAACTCAACCACATAATATGGTTGTGTGACAAAAAGAGGTGTGACACTTCGCAATTGCGAAGACATCACATTTCTTCTTTCTTCGCAAATGCGAACTATGACCTTCCGAAATTGCGACCACTGCTTGGCCCAGTTCCACTTCGCAAATGCAAAGTTTTGTCCATGAATGAGAGCATTGGTTCCTGCAAATACAACCTCTTGATCGTAAATGCGGACTAAGGATAGTCCAGGAACTCTTCGAAATGCGAAGAATTTTCTCACAATTGCGAGCCTGTCAGCATGGGAAATGTTCACAAATTCAAACACTAGTCTCGCAAATGCGAGATCACACAACAGTTACAGAAATTGCAGAACTAGCTCAGTTTTAAGTCCAAATTTCACACACCGTAGCCTATCCGAAACTCACACGAGCCCTCGGATCTCCAAACCAAAAGTGCGCACAAGTCTAAAATCACCATACGAACTTGCTCCTACGATCAATTCACCAAAATAACACCTCGAACTATGAATTAAACACCAAATTATATGAAATTTTCAAGAAAACTTTGATACTTCTATTTTCACAAGTAGACGTCCAAATCACGTCAAACCAACTTAGTTTCTCACCAATTTGACAAAGAAGTCATAAATATAGTATTTGACCTATACCGGATTCCGAAACTAAAATACGGATCCGATATTTAAAAAATTAAATATTTTAAAATCATTAAGCCTTTAACTTTCAAACTTCGATAAAGTTCGATAACTCGGGCTTGTGATTTCTAAATTCATTTCTACGCATACGCCCAAGTCCCAAATCACGGTACGGGCCCACCGGGACCGTCAAAATACGAATTTCGATATGTTTTTTTCGAAATGTTCACCGAAGTCAACTCAAATGGATTTGTAAATGAATAATAATTTTTTTTATTATTTTTATCAGTTTTTAATATAAAAGTTTTTCGAAAATATGCTTGTACCGCGCACGTAAATTGTGGAGGAATAAAATAAGGTCTTTAAAGCTTGAAAGAGCAGAATTAGGTTCTACATTATAACATGACCTTTCGGGGTTTAAAATATCAATATTTTGTTATAGTGAAGCGAAGATTATCAAATGAATTTAAAACCTCTTTTAAGTGATATTGAGAGTCAAAAGAACTACTGAAAACTTCGAAACGAGTTGTCTTGCGGGATTAAGCCTACATAGGGACAAAATGAGTTTGGAGGAGCAATAATCAAGGAGACTTGATCATTTGATTGAAATACATAAAAGTGGGATTTGATTTTTATAGTTCGTGGTAAATGTTATTTACTTATATGACTATTGCCCTTTGTAAAATTATTTTCTTCCATTTAAATTGTAAGTAAATATAAAAGATCATTTCCTAAAAATATAAGGACTTGTTGCGGAAGCCAAATGTATATAGTGTGAATGAGTCACAACTACTATACCAAAAATTATGGCAGCCACCAAATAATAAATAAGACAATAAAGGAACAATATAAAGAACACCAGAATTTACGAGGTTCGGCTAATTTTGCCTACTTCTCGGACACAACCAATATTTTATTCCACTCCAAATATAAGTGAAATAATACTAAAGAGAGAAGATACAAATGCCTTAAGAAGATAAGAAGGCAAATGAGAGGTGTGTTTAAATCCTAAACATTAGGCCTTCTTTTATAGGGGGAAAATCCCCCCAACTTATGTCTCCCACCGATGTGGGACTTTGCCATATTCAACAAATCTCCACCTTGGCAAAAATTCCACATCTTCAATTTTCTCTCTATAACAAATTTTGGTTGTGTCTTCATCTTCAATCTTCAGTGTTCAACAATGTTGATCAAATCCAAACAATGTTGAAATTTGACCGCAGTCACCATCTTTGTTAGCATATCTGCAGGATTCTACGTAGTATGAATTTTCTTCACCGTGACTCCACCTTCTTCTATGATTTCTCGTAAGAAATGATACCGAACATCAATGTGCTTCGTCCTTGCATGATAAACTTGGTTCTTCGCTAATTGAATAGCACTTTGACTATCACAAAAAATTGTGATACCTTTTTGTTCAACACCAAGTTCCTTTAGCAATCCTTGAAGCCAAATTGCCTCCTTCACAACCTCTGTAATAGCCATGTACTCTGCCTCTGTTGTAGACAAAGCAACTGTTGACTACAAAGTAGACTTCCAACTAACTGGTGCCTTTGCAAAAGTAAACACATAACCAGTAGTTGATCTTCGTTTGTCCAGATCAGCCGCAAAATCTGAGTCACAATATCCAACTACAGACTGATATGGCTGAAGTCAGTTTGCAAGACAAAGTCTAGTTTTTACTTTGACTTCCTCCTTCTTGCTCAAAAACTAACCCGACATCTACAGTATTATGAATATATCGTAGAATCCACTTCACAACTTGCCAATGCTCCTTTACCGGATTATGCATATATCTGCTAATAACTCCAACAGCTTGTGAAATGTCAGGTCTCGTACAGACCATTGCATACATCAAGCTACCAACGACATTTGCGTATGGTACCTTTGACATATACTCTCGTTCAGCTTCATCCAATGGCGACATAGTAGTACTTAGCTTAAAATGGGGAGCAAGTGGAGTACTAACTGGCTTAGTCTTGTCATCTATGCCAAAACGTTGTAGTACTCTCTTCAAATATTCTTTCTGAGATAAACAGAGTTTCTTTGAACGTCTATCTCTTATTATCTCCATGCCAAGAATTTTCTTCGCCTCACCCAGATCCTTCATCTCGAACTCCTTCTTCAGTTGAATCTTCAACTTATCAATTTCTTCTGAATTCTAGGAAGCTATCAACATATCATCAACATATAGGAGAAGATATATAAAGGAACCATCTTTAAGCATGCGCAAATACACACAATGATCGTATTTGCTTCTCTTGTACCCTTGCTGCAACATAAACTTGTCAAATCGCTTGTACAATTGTCTAGAAGATTGTTTCAACCAGTACAATGATTTTTCAAGTTTACACACCATATTTTCCTTACCAGCAACTTTGAATCCTTCTGGCTGAGTCATGTAGATTTCCTCCTCCAAGTTTCCATCCATCTGAACTAGTTCCAAATTCAATTGTGCTACCAAAGCCAACATAATTCGAATGGAGGAATGTTTTATAACTGGAGAAAATACTTCATTATAATCAATTCCCTCCTTTTGAGCATATCCTTTGGCCACCAATCTTGCTTTGTAGCGAACATCTACTTGGTTAGGAAATCCTTCATTCTTTGCAAATACCCATTTGCACCCAATTGCTTTATTTCCCTTCAGAAGATTGACCAATATCCATGTATGATTCTGATGAAGGGATTGTATTCCATCATTCATGGCAATCCTCCACTTATCTTCTTCAGAACTTTGGACTGCGTCTTTATAAGTGGTAGGAATATTATCAGCTGCAATTGCGGTTGCACAAGCAACTGTCTCTATGAGACGAACAGGTTTCGTTACTTTCCTTTTTGGCCTGCTGGTTGCTATTGATTCAAGTTGTTGTTGAGGTTCCTGAGTTGGAATCTCCTCTACTGGCTCTCCTCCCAGAGGATAATCTTCATTTGTTTCCTCCTCTGCGCTTCTTGTGTAGGAAAAATAAATTTTCCCTCAAACTCCACCTGCTTAGAAGCACCATCATCTTGTTTGGTATCTTCATTTGTTACCTTGTTTGCCATAGAAGATTCATCGAAGATAACATCCCTGCTGAATATTACTTTCTTTGTCATAGAACAGCATAAGCGATGTCATTTGACTCCAGAAGTAATCCCCATAAAAATAGCCTTCTTTGCCCTTGGATCCAATTTTGACTCCGTCACGTGATAATATGCAGTTGAGCCAAATACGTGCAAAGAGTTATAATCTACAGCAGGATTTCCATACCATTTTTCAAATGGTGTCTTGCCATAAATAGCAGCAGATGGTAAGCGATTAATGAGGTGGCATGCATATGTAATTGCCTCGGCCCAAAATTCTTTGCCCAAGCCAGCATTGGACAACATACACCGTACCTTCTCCAGCAAGGTCCGGTTCATGCGTTCTGCCACTCCATTCTGTTGTGGTGTATGTCTCACAGTGAAGTGTCGGACGATGCCATCATTTTCACACACCTTATTGAAATGATCATTTTTGTATTCACCTCTATTGTCTGTGCGAATACACTTGATCCTCCTGTCCGTTTGATTCTCCACCATCGTCTTCCATTTGAGAAAAATTCCCAGCACTTCATCTTTGCTCTTCATTGCATACACCCATACTTTTCGGGAAAAATCATCAACAAAGGTCACAAAATAGTGCTTCCCACCCAATGAAGGTATTTAGGAAGGACCCCAAATGTCAGAGTGTACATAATCCAAAATGCCTTTAGTATTATGGATTGTTGTACCAAATTTAACCCTTGTCTGTTTCCCTTTGACACAATGCTCGCAAAACTTCAAATTGCAAGCCTTTATCCCTTTCAACAATCCTTGATCTGATAGAGTTTTCAAGGATTTTCCTCCAGCATGTCCCAAGCGCATGTGCCACAGCCTGGTTGCTTCTGCCTCTTTGTTGTCACTGGACGTCACTGTCGCTGTCCCAATAACGGTACTACCGAGATAACAGTACATGTTGTTGTTCTTCCGATTGGCCTTCATTACCACTAGTGCACCGGAGCATACTCTCACCACTCCATTTTCTGCAATAATTTTGAACCTTTTTGATTCCAGGGCTCCCACAGAGATGAAATTTTTCTTCAAACCCGGTACCAATTGTTGCGGAACTCTGATACCAACTGTTGCGGAAGCCAAATGTATATAGTGTGAATGAGTCACAACTACTATACCAAAAATTATGACAACCACCAAATAATAAATAAGACAATAAAGCAATAATCAAAGGAACACCAGAATTTACGAGGTTCGATTAATTTTGCCTACTTCTCGGACACAACCAATATTTTATTCCACTCCAAATACAAGTGAAATAATACTAAAGAGAGAAGATACAAATGCCTTAAGAAGATAAGAAGGCAAATAAGAGGTGTATTTAAATTCTAAACATTAGGCCTTCTTTTATAGGGAGAAAATCCCCCCAAATTCACTTCCCAACCGATGTGGGATAAGGTTTTTGTCAAACTTCAACAGGACTCTCCTTAAATACTAACAACGGAAGTGTGCTAATAAATGAACCGCGGACCTATTTGTTTTACAAATTCAACCAAACTTAAAGTGGTCATTTCGTTGTTAATTTAAGATAGGATCAGCTACTACTTTTTCAAAAACGGGATAAACATATGATACACATTATAGTACATATAATGTAAGAAAAATAAAACAAAAAGAAAGAGATAAGTCTCCACCTAGCTAGATAACTAGCTAAGGAAGCCAAGTGCCCCTAATATTTTTTTTTATCCGTAATTTCCGGGCATCGCTTTGCGAATCTGACTAGTTATACTCACTGAGTCCCGGTGTATGAAGGCGGGTGCGCTGTTAGTTCCACGGGACCCTGGAGACATGACCGATTAGTAATGCCTCCAATTGTCCTGCTAGGACTCGAACTGGCGATCTGAAAGACTTTGTCCTCAAGCCTTTACCAGCCGAACTATCCCTCGGCCCCTAACATATTATTCGCTATACTCATGAATTGACACCTCGTGTGGCTAGCTCGTCAAAGGAGTCATTGGTATCATTGGTTGAAGACATATAATCAATGGGATTTACATAGTCGATCTTAATTTATGTGTAATTAAAGAATATACGTTGTTATTATTGTTTCGTTTTTTACAGAAGAAAAATATTGACTAGAGAGTGCGCGATTAGACTACAGTTCGCTCCTCCAAACTATATCGAATTAGTGTGCTTAGATCAGAATAAGTTGAATTATTTATATACAGTTCGGCCGGAAGAAATAATAAATTCAATTGAACTTATACAATCCACCCTAAATCTACCATGTCACACATTTATTGTGTGTGGGAACAAAGTCTCATATTAGTAGGTGTCTATATATAATGTATAGAGATTTCTTAATGGTGTGAAACCTTTCGGGTGGTCCAAAGTGGACAATATCATACCATGATAAGAATATCATTGAGCTTTTTTTTTTCTTTTTCTTTTCTTTTCTTTTTCTTTTTCTTTTTCTTCTCTTCTCCTTGTCCTGAGCCGAGGGTCAATTGGAAACAGCCTCTCTGCCCTTTCGGGCGGGGGTAAGGCCTGCGTACTTATTACCCTCCCTAGACTCCACCATGTGGGACTATACTGGGTAGTTGTTGTTGTTGTTGTCTAGTTTAGCGGAACAAAATCATGATATAAATTAGAAGAATTAACCTAAATAGCGGCCCAGTTAATCTCGTAAACTATATCTAGTCACCGAATGTATGATATATGTATAGTTTATGTAAAATTTATGTATAAATAATGTATAATCTCTGTATACTGGCTATAAAAAGTAAACATTCAATTTGGCTTGTATTTGCGTAACAATCCCTGTAAATTAAAAGAAGTACTCGAGATTGTTGTAATTTCCACTTTCACTTTTTTTTTTTTTGTTGTTGTAAGTTTTCCTATAGTTGACAATATAGATAGAAAGATAGCATGGATTTGAACTTATCATCTCAATCTTTAAAATATTTTTTTGTTGGTAGTTCAATCTTTAAATTAAAGGGTAAGCATTCTTAATTATCCCTTGAAAATGCAAAGAGAAATTAAACGCATTAATGAACCTATTAAAGCATAACTCATAGAAGGCTAAAATTTGTGTTTGGGATGTTGGAAAATCCAATCAAGATGATATTACTATGGATAAATATAGATAACAATACATACTATTAGGTGTCATCATCAATGGACATAGATATAGGGACGGAGCAATCTCATATATTGTGGGATCTATACTCAATAGTTTTAGTCTGGATTCTGTATTTCTTTTAAAGACTATTGAATATATACAAATTACTAATATGAAACCTAATAACTTAAAAGTAATAGAATCCGAATTTATAAGCTTTAAATCATGGCTCCATCTGATCTATGCTAAAAACACACACACAAAATATAGAGCAGTTGCTAGATAGATAAATAATTAAATTATATACACCAACAATAAAACCAAAATTTATTAGATAAATTTAACTTAACTTGTTGTACATATAGTAGGTTCACTGTCTTATTTCTAGGTTTACTAATTTTACTTATTGTAAAAGTCATCTATAATTATTTTTTAAGTTATTTAATAGTGTAAATTTTTTAAAAACATAGTTTGTATATATAGAAGTTAAACTCATAATTAAACACAAATTGATTGTAGATAGAATAAAATATTAACAATAATTGCTATCCTAACTTTTATCTGATAGAATAAAAGAGCAATTGTAAAATTCTATTATTTTAGGTAGAGAAACATGAATCGCGTGTTAACTTTACAACAAATGATGGGAACTAACGTGACATCTTTATAACAAATGTTATTGTCTTTTAGTTACGCATTATGATCTGCATTTTGTCTTGTAGTTAATTACGTGTTATACATTTCTATCTATTCATCAATTGCAAATATTTTTTTGTTGAAAAAATTGTACGGAATTCATAACTATTTTATTTATTCAAAATTTTGTATGATAAAAGGCTAAAAGTATGTACTATGTATTATCCAAATAAAAAAGAAAATATCACTTGTATCTTGTACTTATAAAGCTTTTACTACTCATCTTTAGTGCTACTAATAATAGTTGGGTTCACAATCAAATATTTATAGATATTTAGTGAACTTGTTAATACACATATAAGATCGATGTAAAAGCTATTGGATTCCGTTGAACCCGTATCTTTTACTCTGGATCCGCCACTGGCTACACGCTCTTCATTGGAAAACATAACCCATAATCTTAAAAGTATAATTATTTTAATCCGAAGAGGAGGAAATAAAAAATGAGATGGTATAACTTGAATTCTGCAATTACAACCACCAGAATCGTAATCCCTATAAATATTTTGGTATTAATATAAAGATTAAAATATTCTTTTTGTTTCTGTATTTTCCTTGAGAAAACTAATGAAGATAAAGCAACATAGATGCAAAGTTGGTGTCTTTGGGATTCGATTAAAATAATATTTTAATGCAACGTAACGCGTGTTAGAAGATTAATATAATCATCTAATATATATAGTTAAAATTAATTATTTCTTTAGGGTGACTCAAAAATTGACCGTACCATAATATATAAGACTCGTGATTCAGACAATTTACTCCAAATATGGGGTTTTAAAAAATCAATGATAAAAAGATTGAATTACTATGCCTATTTTGGTGATAGTTACTTTTGATGGTCTTTTTTTTTTGTCCTCTTGTTCTATAGATCATTTAGATGCGTCTTTTTAACAAGACCAGAACATTTTGTGAAAATTTGTTATATAATCTTTTTTATGTTTTTTAAAATTACATTCAATGAGATGATTTATAACTACATCAATATTTATAACTTATTTTAGACTTTATATATTTCAAAAAAATTTATTGGTTTCTCAAACTTCATGTAAATCAACAACATTACATTATTTGAGACAGGAGTAAATATTTAGTACAATGTAGTGATATTTATATATTTTTATTCCGAATATATAAGGAATTATTGAGAAATTTTGAATATAATGGACAGTACAAACAGCAATAATTTTCACATTAAAAAATACTCTGCCTACTTGCATGGGGCAGGAGGAATCATCAAATCCCCTGGTGAAGACACAGAAAAAATTGCCAAATTCAGGATTTGGCATTTTAGAAATCAAAATATTCCTTTTGGTAGCCAGAAAACTACGAAAAAATAAAAGACAAAAAAAAAATGATACGTGTGTCATAGAAATGAACAAGGTGTTACAGATTTTTAATTGCGTCTTTTCAGTAGTAGTTAAACCAAAAGCTCAAATGACTGAAAGATTTTATAATG
This sequence comes from Nicotiana noctiflora, assembly GCA_032618575.1. Classification (NCBI taxonomy): domain Eukaryota; kingdom Viridiplantae; phylum Streptophyta; class Magnoliopsida; order Solanales; family Solanaceae; genus Nicotiana; species Nicotiana noctiflora. Next base: position 58,857 of record JASVEL010003711.1, on the reverse strand, counting down.
TTTCTAAAAAATAATTTTGAAAACAGCAAATAATGAATTTCTTTTGGAAACTTAAAATTTTTTTTAAGGGCAAACATCGCATGCGGTCGAAACTATTTATATTCGATGGCAACAATTGATTATTATTTTTAAATCGATTATTTCGTACCATTTTCCCGTTTTTAAGGGACCATCTTCAGAGTGGCTCATATGGTTTTGCCTTCTCTTATTCAATCAATATAATGGATATGTAATTAAGACATATTAATATAATAATTAGAGATTTGATGTAAGAAATATATTAATGCTTTTTTGTCAAGTTTGATCGAATTAAGAGATCCTAATTAGCTTAATTATATTGGTTATACAAAGAAATCTAACTAAGAAATAACCCTATAAAGCAAATGTCACAAAAAATGAAAAAAAAAAAAGGAGGTACAAGAAAAAATTCAAAGTGTTTATTTCTTTTTTTACTCAAATTATCATACATATGGAGGATTTTTTTAACTTATCCAACCCGAGAGGATCAATTGTATTCTCACTTATCTAAATTAAACTCAAATTTTCCATTTAACCATTGAAAGTAAAATCTTAACCAATTAAGAGGATACCAATGAAAAAGACTATACATCCGATGATTGTTTTGTGTTTTCACGGTCGGTGCAAGGCAAGATATTGGAACACATTGATTCCGCTCGTTCTCATTCTTAGCCTCAGGCCCAATCTCTCGGTGTCGTCAATACTTCATACTGTACTGGGCACTGAAACTTCCACTTGTTCACTAATTATAATAGTCCGCCAAGGCCTTCTTTCCTCCTCCCTTTTCTACTCACTCGTAGGGGTGGGACCCCTACAAAGGGAAAGGGAGTCGACTTAACATCTCAGCCATTACGGAGAATTTCGCGCGCATCGGATTCCCAAGCTACATACCTTATTCTTTCTCTATTAGCCAACCATTGAACTGTTCTTCTTGCAATTGGAAGCCAAATCCTCTTCCTCCTTTCCTCTTTCATATTATTTGGTACAACAAACTTCTCTCTATTACAATTCCTAGTGTTGAACTCTTCAAATCTTGGACATATCAAAATTTCTGACATGGCTCTTTTCTCATTTTGTCTCAACACTTTTGATGTACTTTCTAAATTGGTTCTTGATTCTGAAGATGAAAATCTGTTTTTTGTCATATCATTTATCATTTCAGTATTCAAAAACATCAAATCCGAAGAACAAACGTCGCTCCATCGATGTTTTAAGACAACATCAGACACAATAATCCTATGATTGAACTTATGTAGTAACACACTGTCTTGTTCCTCTGTATCAAATAGTATATTGTTTTCTTGAATTGGCAATTCTTCTTCTTTAACACCCTTTTCAGATTTACTGAAACTAACACTCCCAATACTGAATCTTGATGATCTATTCTTACCATTTTCCTCTCTTTGTACATAAAGTTCTAAGTTGGAATCTTCTCTTAGCTCAGATTGATTCCTTAAAAATCTAAAACTATTTGAATATGTTAACAATGTATGGTCTTCAGCACTTACTTTATGTCTACAAAGAGGACAGCTTGAATGTGTTTCAAGCCATTGATCAATACAGTTAATGTGAAAAGCATGTTTGCATTTTGGTAACAATCGAAGAATTTCGACATCTTCGAATCTTGATAAACAAACAGCACATTCTAGACCATCTTTTGAGCCTTTGAGCAATGAGAACCTAAAGAAAGGAAGTGATTCGATTATAGTTTTATCGATACCTGAGGAACTTCTTGTTACTGGTAGAATTAGACCATCTTGAATTCGCGTAGCGTGGACAGGAGGAGGCAATCTACGACAGAATTTGGAGTAGAGGAGGAGGAGAAATGTTAAGCAAAACATGATGAAGAGAACACCAATAACAACAGCAATACTTGGTTGGAAATTGTTAGCTGCATTTTCTGAAGATGGCATTTTCTGAAATGTTGAATGATACATGAAAAATTGGAAAATTAACAAGAATTTCAAGACTTATACAAAGGATATTTATGGTTCAAGAAAATGTCCCTTTTTATTTTGTGTGTTTAAGGCATTAAAGTTATGGAGGGGAGTATTATGATATGAGTTTGTTTGTAATCTTTTTAATATGGGGTCCTCTCAAAGAGTATTTTTCTGGTTTGTCTGTTTTCTTGGCATCTTTTATAGGTTGTTCTTCTTGTATGTCATAATCTCAAGAAATATTATTTTATGGGGTGGGATATAGGGGTAGAAGTAGGGTGTGGATGTAATGTTTCAATATGATTTAATATGTATGCACGGACAGTATAAAGATTTATAATATTTTGTTGTATTTTTACTTGTCGTAACAAGTAATCTATTTTGCTTTTTAGTTTATTGAACTCAATTTTTATGGACGACTACCAACAATTATCCTTTCAATAATATAACAATAACGTACAATACACCTAATGTAATTCCATACATTAGCTAGGGTACGGTCTAGGAAGCGTAGTGTGTACGTATGCTTTATATGCTTGTGAAGATAGAGAAGTTGTTCTAATAGATTATTCGTTTAGGAAAACATAAACACAACATTAATGATGAAAGAGAAACGGCAAGAAATAATAATAAAAAATAATTTATTATCTTTTTGATAATATGATAGAGTAAAAAATCTGCTATATTGTTAATGTATAGAAGTTAAATTCAGTGATAAAATATATGGGCAATCTTGAACTTGAACACATATTCTTTTGACTTGGGATGGAATATAACTACATCCAGCAAATAGATACTTTAAAAAACAGAAGAGAAATTCAATTTGATAAGTATCAGATTGGTATCACGAGGTGTCAAGGCTTTAATGATGGTAATGAAAAGTCAAATGTAGGTGTATTATAGGCAGCTTAAAACTCAAAAAAAAAAAAAAAAAAAAGAAACAACTTTCAAAGGCAAGAAGTAGGAAGAAATATTACTCCCCTCTTAATGAAGTTGAATTACTAACCAAATTGCATTAATATTAGCAAATGTGGCTGTCACTTTTATATTAAATACTAGTGAATTTATCGCGCTTTGCACGGTCTAAAAATTTAAAATAAGATTAAATAATTGAAGTCGTAATTTTTATTTAAAAAAGATTAATAATCAATTTTTTTTGTGGTTAACTTTAATAATCAATTAAACATGCTACTACATAAAGACACCACCTTATTTATACATAACTTGATCACTAATTCAAATAAGCAGCTTAAAAGAGAGTAAAATAATTTGGCATAATCATCACAGAGCTCGAGCAACAAAATTTCAATGAGATATCCTCGTGATACCAATTAAATTCAAAATTGATGCTTCATCGTTTGCACACAAAGCACAAAGTTGAGGATGAAGTAACTGTAACATGAACCTTCACACCAATAAAAATGGAAAAGCAAACAATTACAATGATAAGGAAAAAAGGGATATAAAAACAAATAAGAAATGTCTCTAGCATGTAAGGATCGATTTTGGTTGGAGAGTCGTTATCAACTCTTTTTTCCCTGGCCTTCTCCAATAATGTTTGTTTCGCAAGCATCTCTCCATAACATGATAGTAATAGCATTCTACAAAATCATATTAGAAAATTGTAAATGAAGAGGTGAACGGTTCTCAAATTGTTCATATACAATACAATAATATGTTCAAAAGTCATTTGAATACCTCTATTCGTTCTTCTTTTAGAAAGAAGTGCGAAAGAATTTATGGAAGAATAAAACCATATGAAGTAACATAAATTTGCATTTTAATTGCGATAATTCAATATGCCTTGTATTAATTTCTTCTTAGTTTTTTTTTTTAAATTCGCCAACATAACATTAGTAGATCGGCTAAAAACTGAGAAGAAATATTGCTGAAAAGTCTTACAGTATCCACTATCCGGGACATTTTTGAAAAACATACAAAAATAAGTAAAAATTAAAATATAGCACCTTTGATAGGACAAAATCTTGAGAATTTCGCATTTCGGTCAATCTTTATTCCATATATATTTCAGCAAAATTAATGACAATAGCACCTTGATAGGAGAAGTCTTAATCAAATTTCTCGTAACAAACGCAGCTACCAAGAGCTAAAACATGGAACTGCATTACGTAACACTCTCATTCATTGTTTTGAAATCTTTTACTTGCTAGTCTTCTTCCAGTGAAACAGAGACAACAGAAGGAAAATCTTTGAAGTTCAAGATAAGGTTGTGGAATTAGATAAGGAATATGAAAGCCTAATGCATAATTTATATAGGCACATGTAATTTATTATACGTTTATTTCAATATACATTTATATTCCACAATGGAGAAAAAAATTGTTACACTTCTTTATTAAGTTTAAGTAAATTGAATGTGTAATTGTTAGCTTCCTCAGTACGTGGGGTGGTGCCTTTGGAGACGAAAACGTTTGGGTTTTGGGATGTGACTTTTGGGTTTGTAGCAATAGGACGTAATAAATGGAATATATACGTAGAAAAAGAAGGAAAAACTCAAAAATATGAGAAAATAGATAAATACCATTCTTGGCTTTATAGATGTGCCAACTCATCTTTTCCAAACCCTCCTTTATATAGATATATAGACTAATTCAAGAGTCAGCTAGTAATTACTCGAGCTTAAATGTTTTACTGATTATGTCAACTAATTTTGAAACTAAGAAGAGCTTGATTGCAACTCTAGACCTATTCATCATTTTATTAAGGATCAAACAATTAAAAACACCAAATCCTTTTATTTGAAACCAAGTTGTTCTATTTATTAAGGGATTGTTAGTCAAATCATCGGTCAGGTATATACAATTTATATATTGATTATATACAATTATACATATATATATTATACATGACCTATATATATATATTATATATTTACTAGTTATTTTTAATTTATTAAATTAAATGGACGATTATTTGGGTTAAATTTTCTTATTAATTCGGGCACAAACAAAAATTTAGAAGAGGGAATCATAGGACATGACGATTTAAAAGTTGACTGCTTCAATTACTTTTTCTTTAATAAGAGGAGGTGTAATCAAAGAAAAGGCAAAATACAAATTTATACGTATAATATGTTTCGGATAGTTTTGTCTTAAAACTTTATTTAGAAACCAAAAGTTGAAAATAATGAACAAGGAAAACAGAGAATACTTGTATGACGCCTATCATGAACAGACACACACGCCACTTCCTTAATTTGGAAAAATGAAAATTTTTAATAAATTGTAGGTTTCATGATGACGTGTTACATTATTGTTCCTAAACCAACAATTTAAATATGAATTAGTGCTTCTTTTTCCTATTTTTTTATTTTGGGAGGAGACGGTGAAGTTCAATTTTAGAGACATATTTGTGTGAAGGTTGAGGTTGAAAAGAAGGTTGTCTCAAAGAAGGAGATTGGTTTTATGCCCATTACAAATGCGCTGTCAATTATATAACCTTTTTCACACATGAGTAGGGTGGCAAACGGGTAGGCCGTATCGGTAAAAAATGGATAATGCCAAAACGAATAAATAATTTAATCCGAATTATATTTTATACGAATAAAAAATAGGTTAATTGACGGATATTCGTGATATGATCAATTTTGAGAGAATTCTTAGTCTTTCAAACTCGAGTAACCCTCAATTTGATACTTTACAAATGTACTTAATCCATTAGTTATCAAATTGATTATCCATTTATGGTTCTTTTCCATATCCAATTCATTTTTTAAAAGTTTATTATCCAGTCCATTTTTAATGAATAATATGAATAAATAATTATTTTATTTTATTCATTAATTTTGCCACCACTACACATGATATATGTAATAATAACCTAGGAAATCCACAAATAGAACATATCTTGCTAGGGTCTATTTTCTATTTTCTAATTGAATTGTTAGTATTAATTATAGAAGATCATTTTCCCCACGAAACTTAGTTCACTAGGTATTTATGTCAATCTAATAATAGATGACAAGCGTTCTTATAATATACATACACCTTTTATAAGTAGCAATCATGACTTTTCTCTCGGAGTGTCGGTTAATAGTAATAAATAACAAGGGCTAATGTTCACGCTATCTTCATGAATTCAAGTGATGGTCTTCGAATCACCTAAAATTTTGTTGGCCCATCAGAAACGACCTAATGAACAATAGTTATCGATTCGTCATAACTATTCCTCATTTTTTGGTTTTTAAGACCATAAAAGAGGAATTTAAAATTATTTAAATTTTTCATGTGCTATTAGTCCATTACATCTTCATGAATTCGGGCGACATGCTAGGAATCACCTAAAATTTTGTGGACCATCATAAACGACCTAATGAACATATTCATTGCTTCGCCATAATTGTTCCTCAAATTTTTGCTATTTTAGGGCCATAAAACAGGAATTCAGGACGATTCTTAATTTTTCTTGTGCTAATGTCCACACTATCTTCTGCATTCGGGCAACAGGCTCTGAATCCCCGAAAATCTTGTGAGTCCATCAGAAACGAGTTAATGAATAATAATCATTACTTCGTCATGGCTCTCGACATTGTTGTTATATCTTGTTATTTTCAAACTTGTTCCATATTTATTGCTCATCATTGGCTATAAAGAGCCGCATTTAATATTATTGAATTTGTTAGCCCTTCCCCTATATCCCCCGATAGCTCGAGGCCTCGAACTGTTATCTCTCGGTTCAATTACTGCTTTACTTTAGCTCGCGTCTCACCCTCAAACTACACACACAAAGCATCAACTGCTCCAGAACTAGCATAAAAATAGATCACATATTTTTGGAGTCCCATCAACAAATTTAATTGTTATTATCATTTTATGGTAAACAAATTGGATAAAAATTTTGGGGGCCATCAGAAACGACCTAATAAATAATAGTCATTGTTTTGTCATAACCGTTCCTCGTATTTTGGCATTTTAGGGCCATAAAATATAAATTCAGCATGTTTTCTAATTTTTTGTGTGCTAATGTCCACAACATCTTCATGACGACCTTGGAATAACCTAAATTTGTTGGCCCCATATGAAATGATCAATAAACAATAATTATTATTTTACCACGATTGTTTCTCATATTTTGGCGTTCTAGGGATACAATGTGACGACCCGGCCCGTCGTCACGGGAATTACCACCCTGTTATCTTTTCTTTATATATTTCATGCTTTTATATCGATGTTAGAGTTTATCGGGTGAGTTAGGAGTGATTCTGGTTGAAAATGAGGCAAATAGCCTTTTGGAAGGAAGCTTGAATATGGAAAGTCAACCTGGAGTTGACTAGTTAGTTAGAGGTCTCGGAATCAGATTTTAACTATTGGTTAGTTCCAGGAGGTGATTTGTGATTTAGGGGAATGATCGGAATTGAATTAGGAGGTCCGGTGTAGAAATAGGCTTGAATTGGCTAAGGTTGAATTTTGGCGAAATCCGAACGGTAGGTGAGATTTTGATCCGGAAGTCGGAATGAAATTCTGACAATTCATGTAGCTTCGTTATGTGATTCTGGATATGTCTGTAAATTTTCAGGTCATTCGGACGTCGTTTGGTCGGGCTTTTGATCGGATGTTGGTTGCGGAAGTTTAAATGAAAACTTAGGCTTGAATTCGCTTGGATTCGATGTTTTCCGTGTTTAAGGGCGTGTTTTTTGGATTTGAACAAGTTTGTATCGTGTTATGGAGTATGTTGGTGGTTTTCGTTGGGGTCCCGAGGGCCTCGGGGTGAATTCGAACCTTCTTTCGGGCATTTTGGAACTTAGAAAATCTACAGAAAATTGCAGATTCTATGCAGGAAACTTTAAGCCTCCGCGTTCGCGTGGCTCTGGCCGCGTTCGCGTAGGCAAGGCAGGTTTGGTCATCGCGTTCGCGGTCGAGATGTCGCGATCGCGTAGGAAGGAAAGGTAAAGCATCGCGTTCGCGTCTCATGGTACGCGTTCGCGTAGAAGAAAAATTGACCTAGCAGTGTGCTGGGCGCCATCGCGACCGGGTTTGGGGTCGTGACAAGTTGGTATCAAAGCCTAGGTTAATAGGTCTCGCGAGTCATAAGCCGGTTGGTAGAGTCTCGTGGATCGATATGGGGACGCTTGTACTTATCCTCGGGAGGCTGCAAACCTTTAGGAAAGTTTCAAATTCTTGAAATTCTTATCGTGCGTACTTGATTCAGAGAACTGAACTTCTATATTCTATTCTCTCGCAGATGGCGAGAACTCGAGCTTAAGGACGAGCTGGACGACCTCCATGGCCACCTGCTAGAGGCCGTGGGCGCGGCCGTGGTAGAGGTAGGGGTAGGGCAGCTGAGGCAGTGCCAGCTGACCCGCCCGTTGTACCTATTCAGGGGCAGCCCCCAGTGGTTGATGCTCCAGCATCCCCAACTCAGGCCCATACGGTGTCTATTGCTATTCCTAGTCTTCAGGAGACTCTTGCCCAGATATTATCAGTGTGTTCCTGATTGGCTCAGGTAGTGTCAGCTACCGCTACAACAGTGACATCCCAGACAAGGGGTGGTCAGCAGACCCCTGCAGCTCGCACACCTGAGCAGGTGGTATAGGGACTTCAGACGCCGGAGGCCGTCCTCGCTCAGGCAGTTGCTCTAGTTATTCCAGTTGTACCAGCCCCAGAGCATGTGGTATAGGTTATGCCCGACGACGAGCAGCATCGTCTGGAGAGATTTGGTAGACTCCAGCCACCTTATTTCAGTGGTACTGAGGGCGAGGATGCCCAGGGTTTCTTAGATAAATGCCAGAGGATGCTACGTACAACTGGTATTCTTGAGTCCAGCGGGGTTTTATTCACTACTTTTCAGTTTACTGGTCCAGCGTTCGATTGGTGGGAGGAGTTTAAGAGGCGTAGGCTTGCGGGAGCAACACCTCTTACTTGGCAGCAATTTTCTACTCTCTTCTTGGAGAAGTATGTACCTCAGTCCCGTCGTGAGGAGCTTCGTCGCCAGTTTGAGTGGTTGGTACATGGCGACTTGTCAGTGACACAATATGAGCTGAGATATACACAGTTGGCTAGGCATGCCACATGGATGATCCCGACTGATCGGGAGAGGATTAGGAGGTTCATTGATAGCCTCAACTACTCCATTCACATTCTTATGACCAGAGAGAGAGTTCTATCATCATCTTTTGAGCAGGTTGTGGATATGGCAAACTCCATTGAGGCGGATCGTCGCCGTGAGCAGGAGGAGCGAGAGGCCAAGAGGCCTCGTGGTTCTGGTAGCTTCAGCGGTGCTCCATCTGGAGGGCATTTTCAGCAGGGAAAAGGTCGCTCATCTAGACCTTCTCATTCAGGCCGCCCAGAGCATTGTATAGCTTCTTCTGGTCGTGGCCGTCAGGGTTTCCAGCAAGGCCGGTCTTCACTTAGTGCCCTCCCTTCTCTGAGTACATCACATACTTCTTCGGCCAGGGTTCATCTACGGCGAGGGGTTCCCTTCAGTCCCCTTCTCCAGCACCAGGTAGGTGTTTTGAGTGTGGCGAGTTTGGATACATGAGGAAGCAATGCCCTCGACTTCGTAGGGACAGGGCTCAGCAGAGGGATCAGCCCTCCTCTTCAGCACCATCTCAGGCTAGTAGAGGTGGAGGTCAGTCTTCTCGTAGTCGCCCCAGAGGCGAGGAGCGATCCAGTGGAGGCCGGGCACGATTCTATGCACTTCCTGACATGCGTGATGCAGTTGCCTCCGATGCAATGATTACATGTATCATTTCTGTTTGTGACAGAGATGCCTTTGTTCTATTTGATCCCGGGTCCACATATTCGTACGTGTCTTCTTATTTTGCACATCACTAGGGTGCGACCCGTGGTAGTCTTGATTTGCATGTTCATGTATCCTCCCCCGTGTTGATATGATTGTTGTGGATCATGTCTATAGTTCATGTGTTATTTCTATTGGGGGTCTGGAGACCCAGGTGGGATTTGTTATTGTTAGGGATGGTGGACTTTGATGTGATCTTGGGTATGGACTGGTTGTCTCCGTACCATGCTATATTGGACTGTCATGCTAAGACATTTACGTTGGCTATTCCTAGTATTCCTCAGATTGAGTGGCAGGGCTCGACTAATTTCGGCCCTAGCCGTGTCATCTCATTCTTAAAGGCTCAGAGAATAGTTGAAAATGGGTGTTTGTCGTATTTAGCATTTGTGAGGGATATGGGAGCTGAGTCTCCTAGTATTGATTCTGTACCTGTTGTGAGGGACTTTCCAGATGTGTTCCCCTTAGACGTGTCGGGCATGCCGCCGGACAGGGATATTGATTTTGGCATTGACTTGGTGCCGGGCACTGAGCCCATTTCTATTCCTCCTTATCGGATGGCACCAGCTGAGTTGAAGGAGTTGAAAGAACAGCTTCAGGAGCTTTTGGATAAGGGATTCATTCGCCCTAGCGTGTCCCCGTGGGGTGCACCGGTGTTATTTGTTAAGAAGAAGGATGGTTCCATGCGGATGTGTATTGATTATAGACAATTGAACAAGGTAACAGTGAAGAACAAGTACCCTCTACCGCGCATTGATGATTTGTTTGATCAGTTACAGGGTGCGAGAGTGTTTTCTAAGATTGACCTTCGTTTAGGCTATCATCAGCTGAGATCAGGGACTCTGATATTATGAAGGCTGCATTCAAGACTCGATATGGCCACTATGAGTTCCTTGTGATGTCTTTTGGGCTGACCAACGCCCCAGCAGCATTCATGCTCCTCCTAGTATTGATTCTGTACCTGTTGTGAGGGACTTTCCAGATGTGTTCATTGATGACATTCTAGTCTAGTCCCGTAGTTAGGAGGAGCATGCTCAGCATTTGAGTATTGTGTTGCAGAGATTGAGGGAGGAGAAGCTGTATGCTAAATTCTCCAAGTGTGAGTTTTGGCTCGAGTCGGTAGCATTTCTAGGTCATGTGGTGTCTCGTGATGGCATTGAGGTTGATCCGAAGAAGATAAAGGCGGTGCAGAGTTGGCCTAGACCGTCCTCAGCTATAGAGATCAAGAGCTTTCTTGGCTTGGCGGGATATTATCGCCGATTTGTTTAGGGATTTTCATCCATTGCTTCTTCTTTGACTAAGTTGACTCAGAAGGGTGCACCATTCGTGTGGTCGGATGAGTGCGAGGAGAGCTTTCAGAAGCTCAAGACAGCTTTGACCATAGCTCCAGTATTAGTGTTGCCATCAGCTTTAGGTTCATATACTGTATATTGTGATGCCTCAAGAGTGGGGATAGGTTGTGTATTGATGCAGGAAGGTAAGGTGATTGCTTATGCTTCTCGGCAATTGAAGCCACATGAGAAGAACTACCATGTTCATGATTTGGAGCTAGCTGCCATAGTTCATGCCTTGAAGATTTGGAGGCACTATTTGTACGGCGTGTCCTGTGAGGTGTATACCGATCATCGTAGTCTCCAGCATTTGTTCAAATAGAGGGATCTTAATTTGAGACAGTGGAGATGGCTTGATTTGCTTAAGGATTATGACATTACTATTATATATCATCAGGGGAAGGCTAATGTGGTGGCCGATGCTTTGAGCCGGAAGGTGGTCAGTATGGGCAGCTTGGCATATATTCCAGCTGAGGAGAGATCATTTGCTTATGATGTTCAGGCGCTAGCCAATTGGCTAGTGAGGTTAGACATTTTAGAGCCCAGTAGGGTGTTGGCTTGTGTTGTATCTCGATCTTCTCTATATGATCGTATTTGTGAGCGCCAGTATGATGATCCACACTTGGTTGTCCTTAAGGACAGAGTTCAGCATGATGATGCTAGAGATGTTTCTATTGATAGTGATGGCGTATTGAGGATGCATGACCGGATATGTGTGCCCAATGTTGATGGCATTCGTGAGTTGATATTTGAGGAGGCCCATAGCTCGCGATATTCTATTCATCTAGAAGCCGCGAAGATGTACCAAGACTTGAAACATCATTATTGGTGGAGAAATATGAAGATGGACATTGTTAGACATGTAACACGGTGCCTCAACTGCCAGCAGGTTAAGTATGAGCATCAGAGGCTCGGTGGCGTATTTCAGTGAATTGATATTACCGAGTGGATGTGGGAAAGGATCACTATGGACTTTGTTACTGGACTCCCTCGGACATCGAGGAAGTTTGATTCTGTTTGGGTGATTGTGGATAGGCTAACCAAGTCAGCTCACTTCATTCCTGTGTGCACTACGTACTCCTCGGAGCGGTTAGCTGAGATATTCATTCGGGAGATCGTTAGATTGCATGGAGTCCCAGCTTCTATCATATCAGACAGAGGTACTCAGTTTACTTCGCAGTTCTGGAGGACATTTCAGCGTGAGTTAGGCTTATAAGTTGAGTTGAGTACTGCATTCCATCCTCAGACGGACGGACAGTCCGATCGTACCATTCAGATCTTGGAGGATATGTTGAGAGCTTGTGTTATTGACTTTGGTGGTTTATGGGCTGATTATTTGCCTCTCGCAGAATTTGCTTATAACAACAACTACCAATCCAATATTCAGATGGCGCCGTATGAGGCTTTATATGGGAGACGGTATAGATCTCCAGTTGGTTGGTTTGAGCCCGGTGAGACGAGGCTATTGGGGATAGAGTTAGTCCAGGATGCTTTGGATAGGGTGAAGGTTATTCAGGAGAGACTTCGCACAGCTCAGTCGCGCCAGAAGAGTTACGCGGACCGAAAGGTTCGGGATGTGTCTTATTCTGTGGCTGAGAAAGTTTTACTGAAGGTTTCGCAGATGAAAGGCTTCATGAGATTTGGGAAGAAAGGAAAGCTCAGTCTGAGATTCATCGGTCCTTTTGAGATCCTCAGGAAGATTGGAGAGGTGGCGTATATGCTTGCTTTGCCACCTAATCTATCGGGAGTTCAACAAGTGTTTCACGTATCCATGCTCCAGAAATATGTTGGCGACCCATCGCATGTGTTGGACTTTAGCACTATTCAACTTGACGATGACTTGACCTATGATGTGGAGCCTATAGCTATATTGGGTCGTCAGGTGAGGAGATTGAGATCCAAGGACATTGCATCAGTTAAGGTTCAGTGGAGAGGTCGACCCGTGGAGGAGGCCACTTGGGAGATCGAGCGGGATATGCGGAGCATATATCCTCACTTGTTTGAGTCTTCAGGTATGTTTCTTGACCCGCTCGAGGACTAGTGTTTGCTTAAGTGGGGGAGAATGTGACGACCCGGTCCGTCATCACGAAAATTACCAGCCCGTTATCTTTTCTTTATATGTTTCATGCTTTTATATCGGTGTTAGAGTTTATCGGGTGAGTTAGGCGTGATTCTGGTTGAAAATGAGGCAAATAGCCTTTTGGAAGGAAGCTTTAATATGGAAAGCCAACCTGCAGTTGACTATTTAGTTAGAGGGCTCGGAATCGGATTCTGACGATTTGGTTAGTTCCGGGAGGTGATTTGTGACTTAGGGGAGCGATCGGAATTGAATTTGGAGGTCCGGTGTAGAAATAGGCTTGGATTGGCTAAAGTTGAATTTTGGCGAAATCCGAACGGTAGGTGAGATTTTGATCCGGAAGTCGGAATGGAATTCTGACAATTCCTGTAGCTTCGTTATGTGATTTTGGATGTGTCTGTAAATTTTCAGGTCATTCGGACGTCGTTTGGTAGGGTTTTTGATCGGATGTTGGTTGCGGAAGTTTAAATAAAAACTTAGGCTTGAATTCGCTTGAATTTGATATTTTTCGTGTTTAAGGGCGTGTTTTTAGGATTTGAAGAAGTTTGTATCGTGTTATGGAGTATGTTGGTGGTTTTCGTTGCGGTCCCGGGGGCCTCGGGGTGAATTCGAACCTTCTTTCGGGCATTTTGGAACTTAGAAAATTTGCAGAAAATTGCAGATTCTATGCAGTAAACTTTAAGCCTTCGCGTTCGCATGGCTCCGGCCGCGTTCGCGTAGGCAAGGCAGGTTTGGTCATCGCGTTCGCTGTCGAGGGGTCGCAATCGCGTAGGAAGGAAAGGTAAAGCATCGCGTTCGCGTCTCATGGTACGCGTTCGCGTAGAAGACAAATTGGCCTAGCAGTGTGCTAGGCGCCATCACGACCGGGTTTGGGGTCAGAGGCGGAGCTAGGATTTGAATCTTATGGGTTCGGGATTATAATCTTTTTAAGTTACTGGGTTCTAAATTAATAATTTATACATATTCATTACAATTTTTAATATAAATACAGGGTTTACGCAAAAGCTACTGGGTTCGGTCGAACCCACAGCTAATACTGTGGCTCCGCCCCTGTTTGGGGTCATGACATACAAATAAGAATTAAGGACGATTTTCAATATTTTGTGTACTAATATCTACGTCATCTTCATGAATTCGTGTGACGGGCTCTAATTTGCCTAAAATTTGGTTGGCCCATTGAAACGTTCTACTCCCTCCATTTCAACTTAGATGATGTAATTTTACTTGGAACAATATTTAAGAAGAAGAAAAAAGACTTTTGAAACATGTGGTGCTAAAAGGTTTAGGGGCAAAAGCTTAGTGGGGCCATGAATTTGTGTGGTTATAAAAACTTCTCATTAAGGGTACATTGGGTAGAATAAAAAGTTAAAATTAAATTATTTTAAATATAAAATTGCATCATTCTTTTTTAAAAAGACTAATAAGAAAAAAATATAAATCAGAGGGAGTATTAAACTGTGGTCATTGATTCGACATGACCATTACTCTTTTTTGGCGTTTTGATGCCAAGGTATGCATATCTCACAATTCCATTCTTTTGGAAGACTATATATTCTAACTTTGTAATGCGCTAAGGCAAAATATTCTAGTTCATACGTGCAAACTCCCACCCCTCGGGATGCGGTCTTGTCACATAGCCATAGAATACTTTGTACTCGGGACTGCTATTTTTTTTTTTTAATACATGCAAACTCCTGAAAAGGGTGCATCTTCTCCTGAAAACGTTAAAAGTGATCAATAAAGAGATAAACATTCCACCACATCAATCAAGATCCACCCTATATGATATGCATATCGTTGAGTAAAATGTCAGAAAAGAGAGCAAGTGCACTGTGCATGTAGGAACCAAGGAATCATAAGATAAATAGTTCATTGTTGCATTGTAGTGGTTATGCATATTGTTGACTAAATTGTCTGCTTCTCCTCGTCTCCTTTCTTGAGTGTGTAGTCTCTCATCCTCATTCTTATCACTATACTTCTTTGCAATTTCAGTAGTTTCCATTGTACTTCAGTAGTATTGTAAGATGCAAGGACTAGGTTCAATACTATATTCTTGGCTGTAATCAGTTGCATTGTTATATCGTTGCATGGTATGGAACTGCTACGATAAGGTGTGCCTTTGCTTTGGACTGTGATGTTTATAACCTAATGAATCTGGTCCTTGATGATTGACTTTAAATGAAAATTATTCTAACATTGTGTGATGTTGAGCTGAGTTGAAATAGGTTCACTGAGATTGTCAACATAAAAAGCGGGGAATTTATTGACATGAGCGCTTTTGGTTTTGATGATTTCCTAAGGAACACATGCATGAACAAGGTCCATAGATAGTGTACACAGGTGACCGGCACAAGCAAAAGACATGCATGTAAAAGGTATAAGTATAAGTATTTATTTTTAATAATTCCTGAACGAAAATGTTACATATTTGATAAGGAACAAGACGCCTTACTTGAAGAGAACTCTATCCGAGATAAGGAAGGAGTTAGAAGTTAAAGATAACTAGAACTCTTCCACTAAAGAAGAGTAAAGCATTGGAACTCTAGTTAATTTTTATTTACTAACCCTATATATATATATCAGTTGTCTTTTCCTTTACAGGTGATGCACACATACTGAAGTTAAGCACGAATTGAGAGCAAAATAGCAATGTATTTTATGAGCAATTCCTGTGAGATTAATGAGTACGATCCTAAAGCTACCCAAACCAGATTGAAGAACCATCTCCATAAAGAGTTTTATCTGTCTTTCTTTATTTCTAGTCTAAAGTGTAGTAGGCGTTTTGAGTTGTACCTTTCAGCTTTCGCAGAAGCAAATTGTACTAGGCATCTGAGTTTTATCTTTCAAGTTAAAGTTAATTTAAAGTAGTCGCAACAACTTTTGGCATGTTGCTATAAGGGTTAGAGTTAATCCTTAGGGTTGCAAGAGATTGTAAGCTCGAGGTGTATTTTTCAAGTTAGAATTAACTTCAACAACTTGTGGCTGGTTGCTATAAGGGTTAGAGTGAATGTTTAGGTTTGCAAGAGTTTGTAAACTCTGTTTTTGGTTCAGAGTTGTAGTGAAGTGTTTGAATAAAATCCTACTGGGTATTATGTCATAATTTTTTTACCTTTTGAGTCGAGTGTTTTTCACGTAAAAATACGCAAAAGTAGTATAAGGAATACATAGAAGAACCAGGTTCTTCTATATTCTGTGCACACAAAAATCGAATACCACACAAATTACCGCCCTCTTGTGTGGTATTGAAGTATAAAATATCAATTGATATCAGAGCGGGTTATTCTTAAAGAGGCTAACACCTTACAAAACGATCAAGATGAATGCACGACCTGAAAATTGTGAAGGATAATCTACCACTAGGCCACCGCTATCTAATGATCACTACTATTCTTTGTGGAAACAGATGAGAAGAGATCACTTGCAGATGGTTGATGGATGCTTCAATGTGGTAAAAAGAACCACATGATAAAGACTTTACTTTGTGGTAAGTCGAGTGGAAAAAGGAGGAGTCTAAAAGAGGGAACAGTAAGAAAGAACAAGTTCATGACAAGAAGAACTATAACAAAAGGCCATCCAAGGCAATGGTTGTTACTTGGAAAGACACTTCAGATGAGGACACTGATGATAATGTTGAACGAGCTCTTATAGCAATTTGAGAATCTGAAGATGAACCTGATGAAGAATCTTATATAAGTTTTCTGGACTTTAAAGATAAAATTAAACTCTTTTCTAAAGATAGACTATCAAATTATTGCTAACTTTAATTGATGAATCTAAGAATATAAATTATGAAAAAGAACAATTGTCAAAAAAGTGTAACTATTTAAAAGTAGAATGCAAAAACCTGGAAATTTATACTTGTAAAACTGAAAGGGAATATACTACTTTTAAGAACCTGGTTCATGTACTTAATACAACTGTCTTAGAACTTAGATATGAAAATATAAAGTTAAAGTGAGGGACAGGAAAAGAGATAACAAGTGATATAAAACTCAACCTAAAGGATGACTTAAGGAAGGTTAAAGATGAACTATACAAAAAGGAAGAAAATGTAAGAGTTTTGAAAGAGGACTTGACAAAGGTTAAACATGAGCTTGATTGAACATGTAAATGGAACAGGTCATTTGATGTACTTTTATGACTACAAGAACATCATAGTAGCAACAGAAAGGGACTTAGCTTTGGGAACCCTACACCTAAATGGGATCCCAAAAATAAGTATCTAACACTCCTTGAAAATAATATTTACACACACTGTGAAAACATAGGTCACTACAAGAGTGATTGCATTACAAAAGAAAAGGCGGATCAAAAGAATAAAATTTTGTTCTTGGAAAAAATAGGCAAGTTGGGCTAAAAAGAATTTAATTTATCCTTTTGCCTATAGAAAAGGTCCTAAAGTAGTTTGGATTCCTAAGACTAACCTCTAATTTTCTTTTACAGGTTCAGGTGAGAGAGAGAAGCCAAAAATAATATATGATAAAAGGCTTCTCTAAACACATGACAGGAAAGAAGAAAGGGTTCCTTTCACTTGTGGCCTTTAAAGGACGTAGTGTCCCCTTTGATAAAGGAAAGAAAGATTAAATCATTGGAGTCGGAAAGTCTTGCAGGGAAGAATAGAGAACAATATATATGTAGTAGATTTGTCCACACTTTCTGATAAGGAACTCACTTGCTTGAGTATCATGGATAGTGATCCCCTCCTTTGGCATAATAGACTTGGACATGCCAGTCTAAGTCAACTCAACAAAGTAGTTTTTAAGAACTTGTTGACATGGCTACCTAACATTAAGTTCAATGAAGATAAAGTTTGTAAGGCTTGTGTAAGGATGAACCCGACTCTCTATTCCTTGATCTATGATCATACCTTGAATTGTTCTGCTTTGATCGTGAGTCTTTTCTCGCTGGGCCCATATATGGTTCGTATCTATTTTCATCAGACCTTTTTTTTGTTTCTGCACGTCTCGAACTTACTTTTTCCTTTTTTTTGACATCGTGAGATAGTATCTTCTTCTATCCTTAGCTTCGTGTTGTATCTATTATAAACGTCATTCCAAGTTGTTGCTAGAAATTCACGCAGACTTTCCTTGAGTCGTCTCGTGGCTTCTGAGCTTTTCTCATTCAAATTACTGGCAAAAGCTATAGCCGCCCAGTTATCAGGTACGCGTGGTAATGTCATTCTTTAACGCTGGAATCTATCTACGAACTCTTTGAGCAACTCTGAATCTCCTTGCTTGATTTTGAAAATATCTTCTATTCTTTTTTCGACTTTTTGAGCTCCCGAATGCGCTTTGGTAAATGAATCTAAGCTCAGCAAAAGAATTTATAGAATTTTTGGTAAGAGAGAATACCATGCCAATTCTCCCTTGGTGAGTGTTTCACCAAATTTCTAGACCAATACTGATACGATTTCTTATTTGGTTAAAGCATTGCCTTTCATACCAGTTGTGAATGCAGTCACGTGGTCTCGTGGATTAGTTGTGCCATCATACTTTAGAATATCAGGTATCTTAAATTTTTTCGAATTGGCACCGGAGCAGCACTAGGCTTCCATGGTTTTAGAGAGTATTTATCCATGTCTATTACTTTGATTGCAGGTGGTACTCCAAGTATTTGCTCTATGAGATCGCTTTGTTCCTTAAGCTGCTTCTGCAGGGTTAGAACTAATTTTTGTAAATCAGAATTAACTATATTACCTGGTTCGCCATCACGATCGAGACTCGCTCGGAATTCCACTAGTGCCTAAATGAACGAGCCCAAAATATGGGTTTTCCAAAGTATTCTCATTTGGAGTTGGTGTTGGTGGCACAACTGCCAACAGGTTGGTAAAAAGGACGAAGATCATTACTGACTTGTTGAGCAATTAGATTTTTTAGGGCATCATCGAGTGCTTGTTCGTTCGCAACTCCAGCATTTTGATTCGCCTCGACTCCGTTTTGATTTGCATCCCCATTATTTTTCTCAGAGCCATCTAGAGTTCCTTCTCGTGACTGACGTTGTGAATCACGTGGTGAAGGGGGTGGGGTCCTGTCACCCATATTATTTTCATGTTGTTAAAGATCTTGTTGATTGTTGTCGTTGATATTCGACATAGTAAGTTGTTTGACGACAGAACTGACTTAAGAAAGCAAAACGTTTGTCAGATTCCCAATAACGACACCAATTTGTTTAACCAAAAATTGGGACTTCGATTAAAGCTTATTTTAGAAGAACTAATAATAACTGAATGCTAATTAAATCAATGTCTTCCAATAGTATTTTGTGTCCTTACAAATTATTAGTCTTCCTCTTTTATAGCTATTTCTAGGTGATTCGTTTTGCTTTTGTCATAATAAGGTCATTATAGACAATTAATAACATTTAATACTATGTTATAATTGGTAATCATTGTAATTCAATACAGATTCTCTTACGCTTTCTGTAGTCAATGCCTATTAATTACTGTATTTGTACCCTCTTTTGTTACTATGTTCATTTTCTTAACTTGACTTTCGAACATAAAGAGGTCTGAGCATCGAGTCTCTTGAATTTCTGCTCGTGTCTGTTGTAACTCGTGCCTTCTTAACTATTCTTTATTGATTTTCATTAATTGACCAGTCTACGTGTCGTGACATGTCATTTTTCAATCAATTCTATATATGAACTCAATTTTTCCCAATACACTTTTATTAGTTGGATCTCTTTAATAAGTACATATTAGGGGAAACTACTTTTAATATTTTGGTCTCGTTCGATCTCCTTAAGTCATGTATTCATTCAATAACTGAACTTCTGTAATCATTTCAATCAGAAATCGTGTTAAATGATGTGAATTGTAACGAGATTAAATTTTATTTATTGAGTCACAGTGTAACAGGATTTGTAATCTATTATATAATCATTTTATGTATAATAGAAATAGTTTTTGTAATCCAAACTACAGATTTCCAAAGTAAGTGTTTTTTTTTTAAAGATAATTGATCACGCCCAACTATGCCTTATAAAAGAACAATGAGGCCGTTGCAAATATAATCGGGTTTATAAGTCCGAAGTCGAATCTCACAGAGAGTTAATCTATCAACTACTATCTTCAAAACCAATAATCTTCATAATCAGCTTCCCAAATATTCAAGTATCCCTTGATTGCTTCTTAACAACTACTCTTGCAAAGAATTAAATAACTGTAAAATAACTAAATATGTTGTAGACAATAAAGAGAAAGACTAATGTAGTGATTTCCTCTATTGATGGAATCCCTTCTGTTTATGCTCATACAAATTTATCAATATCTCTCTATCAATCATGAACACTAATCCTACCGTAAATCTCTCCTAAGTAATCACAGTAATTTACTATTGCACTCTTCCGAGTTACACTAGCTTGCTTTATTATCACAATTCACTTTAGATTACACCCAAGGCTTCGTTATTCCTAATCTTGCCTTTAAACCCGCAATTATAAATTTCTCTAATAATTTAGGAGTGGTGTCGTTCAACAATAATCTAAATATGCATTCTTTTCCAAGTTGTGCACACTAAATAGGCACAACTAATTGAGGATCAGGTCAATTAACTACAACAAGAACGAAGTTGAACAAATAGAGATTAACTAACAATTTGTATTCACATAAATCAAAAGTTCATCAACCAATATGTTCCATCAAAACATTAGATAAGAATTTAGCTACTCATAACTATGGAAACAAAAGCTAGAATAAAATTCATAGTGAAAATTCAAAAGAAAAGAATAAAGATGTTTGGAGAAATCTCTCACACTAGGTTTCCTTGCAAAAGTACTCTAAAATACAATGCTTGCCTCCTTTGGGTGAATCCTAAGGTCTTATATAGGGTTTAGGTCTTAAAAATCCCGTTTTTACACTTTGGCCGTTTAAGTTTACGCCTTCCGCCGCGGTTCTGCCGCGGTCGCGGTAGAACCGCGGCCAAACAGGTTCTCTGAATCTTCAGGGCTGTGCAGGTGTGGCTTCAATGGAATTTTGCATATATGGCCTTTTTCTTCTACTTTTGACTCCAAAATTGTTCCTTAGCCTTCCTTAATAATTTTGTACCTACTGGTCATGAAAAACACTAATAAGAGCATTTTGTCATCATATATATTATCAAAACAACTTGAAAAGGTAATTATTTAGGACATGAATATAGTAAAATTCACATATTATCAATAACATACGATTGTGTTGCAAGCCATCGAAATTCATCTTACCCCAATGCTAAAAATTTAGAAAGGAAAAAATGGAAGGAGATGGCCACTCAAACGTGTGACTTTTGAATCGATATTTCTTTAAGAGAATAGCTAATCTTCGAAACACTTTGAGGTCACGACCGTTTTATCATGTAGACAAATAAAAAATAAAAATCAAATCATGTCCCAAAAATTAAATAACAAATGAAAGTTATAATTAACAAGCATTGCAATAACAATTATTGCTTGTGTTTTGATTTTTCTACTATCTTGTTGTTGTTACTCCTTCCCTGACTTTCATACTATTGCATTTTCTTTCTATATACAATTTTGATTATGCATGTTTGCCTTAAATCGAGTATCTATCCGAAACAACCTCTTTACCTGTATAAGGTAGATATAAGGTTGCGTGCTAACTACCCTCTCGAAAACCCATTTGTGGGGGTACACTGAATTTGTTGTTGTTGATGTATCTCTAACAAGAGAAAATTATAACAAGCATTGGCATGCATAAATGGAAAGTTTACATTTAAGAGTCATAGACATTCAAGACTTAAGAGGATTGTTAATAGTTAGAGGTAAAAACTAAAGAAACGCACAGCAGCAAAGAAATGGTGTCTGCCTCATATATTTAAACTACTATAAACTTAAGTGGGACTATAAGCTCCTATATTTGGACTAACACAAATAGTACTTGTACAAGCAACAATTAAATCAAGGAAGACCATTTCTTACAATGAGCCTAATGGATATGGACTTCAATAGAAATTGCATAGTTATGTTGCATGTCCTGTTGAATCTGGATGGCGGAATTCTCAACAGATTTTGCACACCTTCTTATATCAATTAGAGCAAGTGTGGTTATATCTATAAAATCTTGAGGGATTGAATCCAAATACCAACAACCATTCAGAAATAGTCGTTCAAGGCACGGAAAATTATCACAACTGGCTCTCCAGTGCCTAATCTCCAAATCTTCGATGAGCAAGAACTTCAAGCGAGGAAATACTTCATAAACTATTTCCCACTCCTTGTCTTGGAAAGCATCATATCCAAGTTTAAGGGACTCAAGTTTAGGCAATTTACCAAATATGCTCAAATCCTTCCAACAAAAAAAAGTCCCACTAAAAGCTAAATTCTTGAGGTTTTGTGGAAAAGCATTTGGATGAGGTAGCTGAAAAGGTGCAAAAGCATATTCTGCATTAAATAAAGGAGGATTATGAAACCTCAAACGACCTTCTGAAGGTGTAATTCTATCCATAACGCAACCATAACGCGGATAAGTAACACAAAATTCCAATTCCTCCAGCTGATCTAAGTTGCAAAAATCAAAGAGTGCATACTGATTAAAGTCTTTTGGGATACCACGTATTTGCAACTTCTTTAAGTTGGGAAATAGTCTAAAGACAGAGCCAGTACAATACCAAGGATTCCATCCACACAGACACTGCAAATTCAGAACCAAACTTTTCTTCGTAGGCTTGTAAGACTGCAAGTAATTCCAATCTAAAAAAAGGTGCCTCAATTGTGGCATCGCCAAAATTTCCGATGGTAATATGAAAGGGAAGACCACGTCTTTGGAAATAGGAAGGTAAAGTTTAAAGGTTTGCAGATAACATAAGCTAGATATCAAGGGAGGAATGACTGTTGTTGAGGGAATCTCTTTTCCCGATTCCAAGTGAGGATAAAGAGTCAAAGCAAGGTATCTCAAGTGAATTAAATCAAGTATCCCACTAGGAAAAGTACTACATTTCACTAAAGCAAGATCTAGTACTCTTACTAGCTTGAAACGCAACGATTTTTGCACGAACCAATGCCCTCTAAAACAGATAATAGAACGGGCATCTTTTTCAGGATATATGGCCAATTTTGCCTCAATAGAATCATCAGGATTGTTCAATTGGATACTGATACGACTTCGACTCCTAGAAAAATGCATCAACTGCGCACATGGATTTCGATCATTCTCTTCTCCAATAGCATTCACAAAATTCATGTTTTGAGCTTCCCTCAAGCAGAGTTCACGGATCAAATCATGCATTCCACAACACTCGATTTTTCCATCAAAACTCAAATTTTGGATTGAAATTAAACTTCTATCTATAAGGTCTTTTAGAAATTCTTCACCTACCTTTTCTATGTTATTCATATCGTCCACCTTCAAAAATCCCTCTACAGCCCATAATTCCACAAGTTTATTGACAAAAATCTGTTCATCCTCTGGGAAGATTGCAAAATACAGAAAGCACGATTTTAAGCGATAAGGCAAGTGATGGTAACTCAATGCTAGCACCCTCATGCATTGGACATCAGCATTTGTGCTTACTAATGAACTTACATTCTCAACAACCATTTGCCACTCATCCAATGATTTACCCATTTTGGAGAGAAGTCCAGCAATTACAATAATTGCTAGGGGTAATCCTTTGCAGTTTAATGCAATTTGTTTCCCAAGTTGTTCAAATTCAGGGGGGAAACATCCATTCAGAAAGACCCTTTTGTGCAGTAAATCCCAACTTTCATGGCAATTCAAAAGGCGCATTTGATAAGGAGGTTTACCTGAGCTAGCATATTTAGCCACTTCCACATTTCGAGTGGTCAAGAGTATTCGACTCCTATTGTTACAGTCTGGGAAGCATAATTTTATATCATCCCACGCTTCTTCATTCCATATATCATCAATGACTATCAAGTATCTCCTACCTTTTAGAAGCTTTTGAAGTCGGTCCTTTAGTTGTCCATCATCTTGCTGCTCATAAGGTTTATCGGTCTTTCCAGTGATTGAAGAGAGAAGGCCTAGGAGTCTTTTTCTCGCACAATACTCTTGTGAAATAGTAACTTTTGCACGAATGTCAAAGTGAGATATAATAAATGGATCATTTAAGATTTTGTTAACCAGAGTTGTTTTGCCAATGCCCCCCATACCTACAATTGAGACAACTTCTACTTCACTTGCTCCCCTAGCAAGTTGGACCTGCATCATCTCGAATTCATTTTCATGGCCGACCATCATATTCTCCGGCTCCAAAGTACGTTCAGATGTAGAGGGAAGAATCGGATTATGTGCTTTAAGATCTTGGTTGGTCTGTGTTCTTATCCACTTCTTCGCGGTGGAATCAATATCTCGTATTGCTTGTTTCAAGAGGGAACGAAATCTCCAAAAGGCTATTGTTCTCGAAATTATGTTTATAATATTTCTTGATTCCGGGTCAACTATAACATTTCTTGATTCCGAGTCAACCATATCTTCTGTGCTGCATGCTAGCTCTATCACTTCAGCTTCCAATCTTGTCAATGCCCCAAGATTGCCAATCATATTATTGCACGATTTCTCCGTAATAGCTATCAACGATTCAATCTTTTCATAGAACGATTGCAGGTTAAATCCAGTAAGTTGCATTGATTGTTGTATGGTACTCATAAGGGAAGTAATAGCAGCATAAGCCATGTCTCAGTTTCTCTCTTTCTCTCGTATGTAGTGAGAGTTTGTGCATAAACAAGGCAGAATCTCTTTGTGTGATAGTTCCTAATTTCTCGATTTGAACCAGAAAGTGGAAGGGTCTTTCTTTTGTTTATTGAGACCACAAGTTAGCTTCCATCACATTTCCAGCTTGGTCCACTCTCGTCTCAATCAACCAGCTGGAAGCCCAGCTCTAGTTTTTGTTTTTATACTGACTAATCTGAATAGTCCCAAAAAAAAAAAAATTACTAGTATTTAAACTGTTAATAGTTTTTTTCGTTCCAAAATGTTGGTCAATTTTTGCTTCTTAGCAGAGGCGGATCGAGGATTTCAAGAAGCTGATTGCACTATTGTTAATAGAGGTGGGCGTTCAGGCAGTTTGGATTGCATATGAAATTTCGATTTGGATTTTCAATTTTCGGATTGACAAAATGACAATCTAAATCTAATCCAAATACGTTTGGATTGAATCGAATTTTTAAGTTCGGTTCCGGATTAATCGTTTTGAATATTTTGGATTTTCAGTTTTAAGCTTATAACTTGAGATGTTTTTCTTTTTACAAAAATGAATACGCAAATGAAGTACTTATAATAACATGTGTGAAAGTTCTTCGTTTTCACCGTAATCATCTAAATGAAATATTAAAGAAATGAAATTATTATATAAAAAATATTAAAAAAAATACAATAGGCGACAAATAAGAAGTAGAAATAGTACAACCATGTCCAAATAGAAAGTATTCTCATAATAACTTAGTAATTAATATTGAATATATATGATAATATTATATAATGCGTAGGGTATTGAACTTATTACTATTAACATATGGATAATGGACTAAATATAATGTATAAGAATTTCTGATTTTCGAATATCCGAAAATTCAAAGTACCAAATCCAATATCCAATCCGAAATTCAAAATTTTTAAAAATTATATCCAAAATCGAATCCATAATCCAAACCAAAAATCCAAGAAATTCGGATTTCGGTTTGGACTTCGGGTTTGCCCAAAGTTATATTTGACTAGTTTAACTTTAATCTCTTACCATGACTCACTATAGTTTTAAAAATTATAGGTTCAAAATTCTATTCTTTTTCAAATTTTAGTAATTTTCACACACACACACACACACACACACACACACACACACACACACACACACACATATATATATATATATATATATATATATTAAACTACCAATTTCACTTGTAGACGTGCACCCAATAATAATCGCACCATAATAGTCTTTGAGCATGAGTTCGCGCACAAATATTTATGTATTTATGAAGAAATATAGCATTGTTATAGATAGGAGTATGAATTCACTCCGCGCTTAAAGTAAGAATGTTCAGAGTGAGATTTGAACTACCAATTTTACTTGGTGCACTCAATAATAATTGCACCATAATAGTCTTTTAGTATAGATTCACGCACATATATTTATGTAACTTCTAAAAAATATAACATTGTTATACATAGTTTAAAGATAAAAATATGAGTTCACGTGAACTCACATATCCCTCAGCTTGGATATGTCTCTACTTCTCAGGAGTAATACAAAGCAAACTTCAATAAATATTTTAAATCGCATCACCATTTTGGGCCAGGGGCGGATTTAGGGTGGCGGAAGGGACCCGAACCCCCTTCTGAAAAATTATATTGTATATATAAAACAAAATCTATTTTTTATCTCTATATATAAAGTTTTGAATCATCTTAACACAACACAAAAGTATAGTTTAGTGGTCAATGTGGTTCAAAACTTTCGTAAGGTCATAGCGTGAATTCTCACTAACTACCAAAAAAAAAAATTAAACCCCCTTCGTGGAGATCTTGCCTCCGCCACTATTTTGGGCTAAATAAAAATCTCTTTCAGTATTCCTTTTGTAATTTCTAGATGAATAAAATTCTCTTTTTCAGTAATAAAGGTCCCTTTTTTTCCTAACTTCATTAAAAAGAGAAGGTTTCTATGAGAGCATTAGGTAGCGCAATTTGATTTATATTCATTTGAAATACCAACGAACTTCTAGAAAAGAATAAAGAATTTAGCAACGAAAATCCTTTATTCACATTACATGTGACTAAACTTTAGAGACTGCACGTGCTACCGCGTGAAGTACCAACATTCAACTACTAAATTCCATAGTATTTTTTTTTTCTTCCTTGAGACAAGTTGCGTTGTTATAAATTAACAATTAACTGAGTTCAGGAAAGAAAATTAAAGCCATCTTCTTTGACTGCTTCTCAAAGTGAGTTGTGTACCTGTAGATAATGTTGGAATACAACTGGAGGGCGATTCTGCCAAAAGTTACAATATTTACTATCCTATTTTCTACTCAGCTCTTGCGCTGGCCAAGATATCAGCACAAAAGCTTGAGGCGGATATATGTGGTAATTCTTGTATTATCCTTATCTTTTACGCATATATATATATATATATATACATATATATATATATATATATATATATATATATATATATATATATATATATATATATATATATATATATATATATATATATATATACATATATATATATATATATATATATATATATATATATATATATATATATATATATATTAACATTTGAATCCTAAATGATTACGTGTCTATATGAAACTTGTCATTATTTAAAATTTAAATATAAAATGCACCTAAAATTAGGGGTGTGCATTCGAATCGATTATCGATAAATCGAATCGATTATTTGTTATCGAGTTATCGATATCGAGTTATCGACTTATCGATTTCGATTTCGATCAAGAAAATTTTCTTATCGAGTTATCGATTTCGATTTCGTACTCTTCGATTATCGACTTATCGAATAATCGATAAGATGTACTGAAAAGACAATTATACCCTTATTCTATAATACTTTTTCTTTTACCCTAACTTATTATTTCCATTTTCCTCTACCTACCTACCCTTATTATTTCCTAATTTCCTCAACCCTAGCATATTATTTCATTTCACCCGCGAAGCGCCGCACCCGGGTTCTGTCCTCTCCAAGTCTCCATATTCTGAAGACTCAAGTTCCTTAAGAGTCAAGCCTCAATGTTTGTAGCATACTTTTCTTCACTCAAAATACACCTTTTTTGGTTTCTCCCTCATATCTGGTAATTCTCTTTCTCCAAATCGGTTCTTTCAGTTTTTAGAATTTTGTTCTTCACGATGTCTTATTTGCATTTCACATATCTTGTTTGTATCAATGTGGTCTGTTAGTTTTGTACTTAAGAATAATTGAAATTAAAGCCTTCATGTGTACATGTTGTATGCGTAGCATATCTTCTTTCAAATGCTCGATAATTGTAACATGGCCTTTGGTGATTGCCCAAAAGCATGCGTATATTAAACAAATCTTGCTATTGGCCTTTGCTATCATGCGTATATTAAACATGAGTATATTAAACTAATTTTCATTTCCAAGGTAACATGCGTATATTAAATAAATGTAAAGCTGCATTGGACTTTGGTGACTGCTCAGAAGAATGTGTGCATTCCATGTCATGGCTGAATCATTTGTGAATTTAATATTTAAAAAATTGCATTGACTCTATTTCCAAGGTTTTTCACTGCTTTTATCTTCTTGGTTTGCTCAAAATGAAGAGCAATCACTTTTATATTCCTAAATCGAGCATCAGCTTGCACGATTAAGTGCATCATGGGGAGCTCCACATATAAATCAAAGATGCGCCTTCACATATTTTAAGTGCATCAGGTTTATTGTGAATCTTCTAATAAACCTTTGATCCCACATTAGTAACCATGTTAATCCAGACTGTGCATGTGACTCCTGT
This sequence comes from Nicotiana noctiflora, assembly GCA_032618575.1. NCBI lineage: Eukaryota > Viridiplantae > Streptophyta > Magnoliopsida > Solanales > Solanaceae > Nicotiana > Nicotiana noctiflora. The sequence continues at coordinate 30,292 of JASVEL010003711.1, read as the reverse complement.
CCAATTGTGTAATGTATCCATATTTACCAAAGGAATAGATAATGTGCTATTCAACTAAACTGAGGAATTACAACTGATTCATGGTTCAAAAAAATGAAAAATAAGAAAAGGGAGGTTCGAGACTGCTATTTCAAAATAGCTAATGAAAAGAAAAGACCAAGTTCTAGCTTCCCTAACAACTACACACGCTCCTGCTATTTATATCTCCTCCATTTCCTTCAGCACTATAATATTTTGATGGATTTTCTCAACCCGGATCCCACATAACATATTGGTATTTTCTCATTTTAACAACTGGCCCAAATACCAGCCCAATAGTATATATGGTAAATGGCCTGTTCATAACAATACTTCCACTCTCAATTAGAACCTTGTCCTCAAGGTTCGAGCTATGGAATTTGCCCTCAAGAATTGTCTTTGCTTCATTGGGCATAGGAAATAGATCACTAGAATTCATTTCGCTCCAAGGATGCCTCAAAGCACCATCTGCAATAATTTGCATACAAGGCAAGATTAAGCCTCTTACAGTGAAATTCATATCTCCTATATCTTCCAGATTCAAAGCAAGCTTATGTCCGTCAGTTGTAAAACCAGTAAAGATAATTTGAAGCAACAAGACTCCAACATATGCTTTTAATCCTTGTAAGAGAAATAGTACAGTGAAGAACGTCAATAATTGAGCATTTACATCAACAGGCTCTTCCCAAACAACATTCATTCCCTTAACCTTGCATACTGTAATATGAATATAAATGGTTATACTTTGATATCTGTTCTGAAGGAGCATTATAAAACCTTGCATGAAAGCCCATTTCCAAGGTGAAGTGGAAGTATCAATGAAATTTAGCTCTTGTCCAAAACTCTGCATATTTTCCTTATTAGTTCCACCACAGCAGCAACTCATCCAATCAACAAGATACTGTTGATCTTCACTCAATTTACACAAAATACAGTAACCCCAACCTGTTGAGCTTGTAGGTAGTAAAAGCAACACACAGAAAATGACACCAAGGAGGAAATTAGGAAGACCCAACTTTCTGGTAAACCAGGTGGTATAGTCTCCATAACGGTTGAAAAAAATGGGATCATTTATGACAAAGATAAGAAAGAAAGCACTATGGACAACTTGTCTTTGGTAAAGGCTACCATATCCCATCATGGAACTTGTGGCTCTTGGGATATCTCCTAGAATGTAGTCCACGTCAATAACAATATCGAGCGCTGTTAATGTTTCCAAGAGCGAAGCAGCAAATGATAAAGCTTCTGAGAAGGCAGGGCTAGATATGACAAGTATGCTCAATGTAGGTTGCAGAGTATTTCTAGCCCTCTTGTTGGATGGTTCAGAATCCCATTTGGATTTCAGGGCAAGCAATGTAGATGAATTAGTCACTCCAAACATAGCTACAGTGAAGTGAAAGAAGTCATTGCTTGATGAGTTTGGATATATCAATTGGCACATGAGGAGATATATATCACAACCCATAGCTATGATATAGAAGGACATCACATAAGATACTGTCACCTTTGTGGCCACATAGGTTGTATTCTCTGTAGCAGACATAGATTCAGGACATGGTACATATCCATAGACACCATCTTCAAAAGAAGTGGTAGCACCCTTAACCTTATGTGCCAACAATTTAAACAAATATGCACCACCACAACTAGGAAAGAGGCCATTGAGCTGCACCAGTTTTAAATAAGTTTCACAAAATCCAACAATAAAAATATTGATTACTATCATAACCTTCTGCAATAGTTCAGGCACAATAGACAAGATAGCGATGCCCAAAGTAAGCTTTCCAGCAGGCAATGTCCACAAGGGCTCTGCATAAGTCAGTAACGAACAAAACTCTTCAAATAGTTCAGCAACCACAATCTCACAACAAATAAAGCGAGGGTGGAAAAGATTTTCTAGCAGGCAGGATTCTATAGGAGACCAAGCATGAATTAAAGCTTCTCTGCGCTTCCTATGACATAAAACATATATTAAGGGGTGTACATCTCCCAGAAGTTGGAGCTCAACTTTTGATGCTTCTAGTCCTCGTGAACGGCAGTCTGTATGAGTTATCAACAGATGAATCTCAGATTCAGATTGAAGAAAAAATAAACTGAGGATTCGAGAGACATATCTTGCTTTGTCTTCAACTAGCAATCTGGGAAGCCCTCCGCCATTTGGAAACTCAATTTGGTTGCATTGTCGGATATCAAAGGAATCACTTACTTGGCCAGTATTATCTACCCATTTGCAATTGGGTAGTCCAAAATCAGCTGGAAATGAAGCAACAGCTCTATTACAGTCATAAAATATTACAGATATTACCCAATCCGATAGTGTATCAAAAACCACACAACCAAACTCCATGTCAAGCTCCCGAATAAATTCGCTGACCCATAATTTTTCTGCAACTTTGCTCATGCAAATAACAGTATGGCCAGCACAAACTCCTATTGCACTGTTCGCGATAGTCTCAATACTACCCCAAGGCGACTTGGTGTCAATTCGTCGGAAACTTTCAACAAATACCTTGTCTGTAGGGCTTGAATTTCCATTTTTCCACTCATATTTAACCATAGGGGTAAGGATATTGGCAGCGGATAACTCATGGAGGAACATCTTGAAATGGTCACACGGTTGGGACATTGTATCTAACAGCTGGCCTGTAGTAGGCAGCATGGATTTCGCTCCCAATGCCATTATTGATAGTGGTGTAATACATGAAAGATTCAACATAAGACTATTATCAAACACAATTTCTATCCTCTCAAACACACATCCAGCTACTGAACCAGGATCAAATGGAAAATGAAGTAACATATATTGAGCAACCACCTTTTCAGACATTACACTATATGGAAACGCTCCACTATGGTCAGGCATTTCATCGAACAGTGAGGAAGCAACTCCAGATTTCTCAAGGTCTGAGAAAATAGGGGCAACGGACAAAGATTTGTGCCGCTCAATTTCTGGCTTTGTGTCCCAAGTGACAATCACAAGTGGCTGCGAATTAAAATTTGTCGTCATGAAATCTTCTTCCTCTATTTTGTCATCGTCCAAACCAGAGTTCAACTCAGAGGAAATGACGACGGCATTTGAAATATTTGCAGATTCAACAGACAAAATGACAGCAGCAGTAGAGTGCTCAAACTCTAATAGGCTGGGATTTTGTTTGGTTTGTGGATCAGCTAACACCTTGGAGAGGCTATGAGGCATTTCGTCGAACACCAGGGTCGCAGTCATGTCTGAATTGATATGTACTGAAATTGGAACAGCCATATTAGTCTCCTCATCCATCATTTCAGCAAATATAATACAGTCGCAACTCATGTCCTGCAGTAGTGATTTATTTGGAGCTGGAGGTGGAAAAGTGAGGCACGGGGGCGAAAATGGAGTCAGAAAAAAATGGTTGTATGGGCATGTAGGAGGTGGAAAAGAAGCCACCCAGTTGGTAGAGGAGGGACAACGAGAGCACCAATGTAATGTATCCATATTTACCAAAGGAATATATAATGTGATATTCAACCAAACTGAGGAATTACAACTGATTCATGGTTCAAAAAAATGAAAAATAAGAAAAGGGAGGTTCCAGACTGCTATTTCAAAATAGTTAATAAAAAGAAAAGACCAAGTTCTAGCTTCCCTAACAACTACACACGCTCCTGCTATTTATATCCCCTCCATTTCCTTCAGCACTATAATATTTTGATGGATTTTCTCAACCCGGATCCCACATAACATATTGGTATTTTCTCATTTTAACAACTGGCCCAAATACCAGCCCAATAGTATATATGGTAAATGGCCTGTTCATAACAAATTGTGTCCATATAGCCTTGAGTTCTGCATTGTTTTTCTGAGTATATAATTTTCTTTAACATTCTGAAACCAATCAACTCTTTTAGTTCATCATAAACGTTTTCTTGAATTTCAATTAACTTTTTTATTTTTATTTGATATGCAGATTGAAGAGCGAGGAATGCTAACTTCGTCTAGCTTTGCTTCATTCAACTCGTTTAACTGTTTAAGACTGTAAGTTACATTCTTCATTAACTTCACATGGCTCAAAATGATGAAATTGATAGAATGGTTGATGAAAGTAGAGGTTTCGAGTCTACTACTGCAACTACTAAATTGGCAGTTACAAAAGAAAGGAAAAAACGATCTCGGGCATGGGATTTTTTTGAAGAAAAAGTTGATGCCAAAGGAAATAATAAATATGTATGTAGATTTTGTGGACAAGAATATTTTGCGACAAAAAGAAAAACTACGACACAAATGAATACTCATGTCGATAAATGTCCAAAGAATCCTTATAAAGTTGAAAAAGGTCAAAAATTATTACAATATCAAGCATTACCGGGGGTAATAAAGGTGATCTTATTCCATGGAAATTTGATCAAGAAGAGTGTAGGATGGCTTTGTGTCATATGGTGATTGTTGATGAACTTCCATTTAGTTTTGTTGAGAAGGAAGGCTTTAGATATTTTATGAAAGTGGCACAACCTTGTTTTCATATTCCTTCCCGTACTACTGTTACACGGGATTGTTTTGCTCTTTTTAACGTGGAAAAAATTAAAATAATGAAGTTTCTTAAAGGAACAAGTCAAAGAGTAAGCCTTACCACTGATACGTGGACTTCTATTCAAAAAATTAACTATATGTGCATCACAACCCATTGGATTGATAGTGAATGGATTATGCATAAAAGAATTATTAACTTTTCTCTAATTACTAGTCATAAAGGTGAAGATATGGCAAGGTGTATTATTGATTATTTGCGTGAGTGGAGTTTGCAAAAGATTTTCACTGTCACAATTGACAATGCTAGTTCAAATGATGTGACCGTGGAGAAGTTGTCTGTCAAATTAGATGATTGGGGAACCAATTCCATGAATGGTCAACACCTTCACATGAGATGCATGGCTCATATTGTAAATCTTATTGTGAAAGATGGTTTAAAAGAGTCATCTATTTCTATTGCTCGTGTTAGATGTGCAGTCAGATACATTAGACAGTCTCCTGCTAGGTTGAGGAAGTTTCAGGAATGTTGCGAAAGTGAAAATATTGTCAAGAAGTCTTTATGCTTAGATGTTCCTACAAGGTGGAATTCCGCCTACTTGATGTTGAGCAGGGCTATTGAATATGAGCGTGCAATTAAATAATATTTTGATCGTGATACCGGCTTATCGCATTATCTTATGTTTGATGCTATTTCAGATGGAAGCCTGTAGGTTTGCTTACAAGAACTGATTGGGATGATGTGAAGAGTATTGGGGTGAACCAACAAAAATGAACAAAATGATTTTCATTGCTTGTGTTTTGGATCCTCGCTGCAAATTTAGCACTGTTAGTTTTGTACTTAAGAAGATATTTGGAGATGAAGGGACAATTATTGAAAAAGAGGTTCATACTTATATGAGCTCATTGTTTAATGAGTATGTCTCTAAGTCGGTTTCAAAAGATACTGGTGGTGAAGTTTCTAGCTATTTTCCAAGCTCTTCAACTCCTGATTTAGGTGAACTTTTAGATGAAATAAGGAAACATAAAGCTTTAAGTGGAGGTGCAGACTCTAAAACAGAATTGGAAAAGTATCTTGCAGAAGATCCTGAAAATGAAAGACCGGACTTTGATATCTTGGTTTGGTGGAAGGTGAACTCGCCTATATTTCCTATTCTTGCTGAGATGGCTCGAGATGTGCTTGCTATTCCTATTTCAAGTGTGGCGTCTGAAAGTGCATTTAGTACCGGAGGGCGTATTCTTGACCAATTTAGGAGTTCATTAACTCCTAAATTGGTTGAAACTCTAGTGTGCCTTCAAGATTGGCTTCGGAGCGAATCGCTTCCTATAAATGTTGAGGAAGATTTAGATTTTCTCGAGACACTCGAGGAAGGTATGTCTGTTTTAATTAATTTTATTGTATTGCTTAAGATAGTTAAATAATATACTAATTGCTTAACTTGTTAACATATTTTCTTATTAGATTTTACTAATCTTGGCAAAGAAGTTTCCACCGATGATGTTTGCTAGAGTTTGTTAGTTGCTATGTAAGTTCTCCATTTTAAATAATATACTTGTAAAAGAATGTGATGTATTACAAAATTCTTAATATTTTTCTTTATTTCCTCCAGGTTTAAAGGTTAGGACTTTCAGGATTTGGAGAGAACGAGACATTTTAAGAGTTGACTCAACTACCTTTGGAACTATGCTTTGGAAATACTGTTTGTTTTGTTAAACTGGTATTTGTTTTGTGACCTATGGAACTATGCTTTGAATGAGGTCAATGAACTATGCTTTGGATTACTGCTACTTCGTTGCTTAAATTACCATAAGTTCTTTTGGTATTAGGGTGATATGTTGTCATCCATGTTTTACTTGGTTATAGTTTTAAAGCGTGTGCAAACTTTAAAGTTCAGATATCCCAATTGGACAACTACTACGGCTAAACGGTATAATCTGCCTTATTGAAAATCGATAAATCGAATCGATAAGCCCCCAAAATCGATAAATCGAAATCGAAAAAATCGAAACCTTATTGAAACGATAACGATAAGCATATGTACAAATCGATAATTGATAAGAAATTATCGATAAGGGTCAAAACCGAATCGATAAATCGATTGCACACCCTTACCTAAAATACTATTTGATCTAATATTTTATTATTAAAATAATTTTAAAAAATATATGGTAGTTGTTGGCGGTTATGGGTGTTGACTGGGGAAAATTACTAGCAGTGGTGGTGGCTAGCAATAATGATTAATAATATTGGTTGATGATGGTGTCAACTAATAATTGCGGTGGATGATAGTAATAGCTAATGATGGTGGTGGCTGATAGTTATGGTTAGCGATATATAATGATGGTTGATGTGGTGATCTTGTCGTTGCGACTGTGGCTATGTGATAACGGTTATTGGTGTGATGAATTATAACATGTGGCTCGTGGTGGTGAGTTTGGGCAACTTACCAAGAATCCGCAAAATCATCCCAACGCAAACGAGTATAGGTAAAAGCTAACTTCTTAATAAAGGTTGTTCGGAAAAGTATGTAGAGAAGGTGGTTCAAAACCTTCGTAAGGTCAAATGGTAACGTCATGTGGTGAATTCTCACGAACTAAAAAATAAAAAAAATTGAATCCCTTTGGTGGAGATCCTACCTCCGCCACTATTTTGGGCTAAATAAAAATCTCCTTCAGTATTCTTTTGTAATTTGTAGATGAATAAAATTCTCTTTTTCAGTAATAAAGGTCCCTATTTTTCCTAACTTCATTAAAAAGAGAAGGTTTCTATGAGAGCATAAATTTGATTTATATTCATTTGAAATACCAACGAACTTCTAAGAAAAGAGTAAAGAATTTAGCAACGGAAATCCTTTATTCACATTACATGTGGTCTAAACTTTAGAGACTGCACGTGCTACCGCGTGAAGTACCAACATTCAACTACTAAATTCCATAGTATTTTTTTTTTCTTCCTTGAGACAAGTTGCGTTGTTATAAATTAACAATTAACTGAGTTCAGGAAAGAAAATTAAAGCCATCTTCTTTGACTGCTTCTCAAAGTGAGTTGTGTACATGTAAATAATGTTGGAATACAACTGGAGGGCGATTCTGCCAAAAGTTACAATATTTACTATCCTATTTTCTACTCAGCTCCTGCGCTGGCCAAGAAATCAGCACAAAAGCTTGAGGCGGATATATGTGGTAATTCTTGTATTATCCTTATCTTTTACGCATATATATATATTAACATTTGAATTCTAAATGATTACGTGTCTATATGAAACTTGTCATTATTTAAAATTTAAATATAAAATGCACCTAAAATACTATTTGATCTACTCCCTCCGTTTCAATTTATGTGAACCCATTTGACTGGGCACGGAGTTTAAGAAAAGAGAGAAGACTTTTGATCTTGTGGTGTAGAATGAAGCACATATATTTTGTGTGGCTATAAATCATTGCATAAAGGTAAATTGTTTCCAAATAAGGAAAGAGGTCATTCTTTTTGGCACGGACTAAAAAGGAAATAGGTTCACATAAATTGAAACGGAGGGAGTAATATTTTATCATTAAAATATTTTTAAAAAATATATGGCAGTTGTGGGTGTTGACTGGGGTGGTGGTGTTGGTTGTGGATAGTTTCTAGTAGTGGTGGTGGCTAGCAATAATGATTAATAAATATTGGTTGATGATGGTGGCAACTAATAATTGCGGTGGATGATAGTAATAGCTAATGGTGATGGTGGCTGATAGCTATGGTTAGCGATATATAATGATGGTTGATGTGGTGATCCTGTCGTTGTCAGTGCCGGCTCAACCCCCAGGTCACTAAGGCCAATGCTTTAGGCCCCCAAAAATAGGAGGCCCCAAAATTTATCCTTTATTTATATATTTATAAATTATTATTAAATATGCCAAAAGTTCATCCCACATCGGTGGGGTACTTCATTTTGGGGAAGAATTTATCCTATAAAAGAAGGCCTAATATTCAAGATTTAAACACATCTCTCATTTGCTTTTTAATCTTTTTAAGGCATATATATCTTCTTTCTAGTATTATTTCACTTGTATTTTTGGAGTGGAATAAAATATTGGTTCTGTCCGAGAAAGTAGCAAAATTAACCGAACCTCATAAAAATTGCTCTATAAAAATGGATCATAAAATAAATAATTAGCAGCAAAGGCAAAAAAATAAACGTCAAAAAGAAAAATATAAATTTTTTTATTAAATATATCTAAGGCCTCATGTTAAGATTTGGCTTGAGGCCACCTACTTTGTTGAGCCGCTACTGGTCGTTGTGACTGTGGCTATGTGATAACGGTTATTGGTCGTGATGAATTATAACATGTGGCTCGTGGTGGTGAGTTTGGGCAACTTACCAAGAATCCCCAAAATCATCCCAACGCAAACGAGTATAGGTAAAAGCTAAATTCTTAATTCAGGTTCTTCGGAAAACTATGTAGAGGAGGAAGAACTAAAGATGTTGACACTACATATTTGGAACTTCTTTATCTAGACTCATATTGATTCCATCCAAACAGACACTGCAACTTTCTCGGGATCCAGCTTCTCTCTCTAGGCTCATGTTGGTTCAAGTAATTCCAGTCTAAAGGGAGGTGTCTCAATTGCGACCTCTTGGAAATTTCTAATGGTATAATATGAGAAGTCGAGAATACTTCACGCAATAGATGTTGGAGACTTAAGTACTAAAGTTTGTAAATACAGAAGTGTACGAGTATGTAAATATCTCGATCATTAGTATACGAGTAAACACTTAAAGCTAGGTATCACAAGTGAAATAATTCAACTATACAACTGGCACAACTAGAAATCCGCCAAAAACCGGCCAAAGTTGGTCGGTTATAGCTAATTACCGAGCAAAACGCGACCATATACGTGTGGACGGTATTTTAAAGGTCGGGGAAGAATACCGACCAACATTGGTCGGTCAATCAAATTCAAAAAAGCAAAATATTACCAAAAAAAAAATATCGACCAAAGCTTGTCACACCCCCTTTTTTACACACATATCCTGAAGGATAATGCATAAGGGAGTTTTTCCATTTAAAGTGACATTATTCGAAATGAGATTATTTATTTAGAGTCACCAATTGGAATAGGTTTGGCTTTTGGTTTCCCAAGTCACCGGTTTAACTTGAATCCCAAATCGAGAAAAATTTCGACTTCCCGATTGGAGTCTATGAACCAGAAATTCTGAATAAGGAATTTTGTTGACCAAAGGGAAGGTGTTAAGCACCCCTGGATCCCGTGGTTCTAGCACGGTCGCTTAAATTATTATAAATGGCTAACATCTGATTTTTATACATGTCATCCTATAGTGCAATTTTAGAATTATTTATCGCTTTTAGTTAAAAAATTTAAGAAAGTGAACGTCGTTTAAAAATGTATTTATGGATCACGTCACATGAAATGCACCTGGATCCTCGACACATTCTTATTCAACGTTTTGGGATTTGGATTTGGATTGCATAAAATGCACACTCGTATTTAGGAAAGTAAAATTATTAAAAAGCGTGCCTAATGCGATTAACGTGTTATTATCTTTGCAGGACGCCGAAAAATTCACTGAACGACACGTCTTGAATTCTAAGTATTTTAGTATAAGCATTTAAAGAGGGCCGCACAATTTATGGGTTTCATTGGGCGTGACATACCTCGTTTTATTATTTAAAGGCCAACCTAAAGCAAACTACAATTTTCTATTTAATTTGTCTCTAAAAGGGACTTGATTAATTAGCATTATAAAATGCGGGCCTCAAGTTCAAGTCCAGATTCAAACAAAAGGGAGGAACCTCTTAATTTGAACCTGCTACCTAACACGAAAGCCCAAGTTTATATTGCAAATTAATCCCATGTTCCTAGTATGATTTTAAACCTGCATTTTTGAGGTATCCAAATTAGTCCAAAAAAGGGGTTGCACGGTTAGTTTTATGTGGAACTACCTAATATGGGCCCTGTACAGATATATTTGGGCCCAAATCCGATGTTGATAGTAGCTGCCAAGTTTTGGCTCAGGAATAACTAATTTAGCTCAAGTCCAGTGTTAATGAACCCAAGTCCAGTGTTAAATTGGGTCTTAGAATAATTTTGGAATCATGATTGGTTTAACAATTGTTCAAATCGAATATGCTAACGTTTAATCTGGAAATTTCAATAACTAACTAATTTCGTTCAAAGCACGTCAAGAAATGTGATTCATGGACTGAATAAATTACCAAATTTAGTCAACTTTAGATTTATTGTGAGTATACATACTGTTTTCCAGAATTCAAACATGCCTGTTCATTGAAGTTCTATACTCTAAATTGTTTGGATCACAACTCTTTAAAATAGGCTCATATTTTGTATGCAATCAACGAAAACTTAGAAATGAACTAAGCCTGATCCTAACATCCCTTTATGGCAATCTAAATCTAACTTTTGCATGCAACATTCAAGTCATTAAAAGAGTAACTTACAATATAATTCAAAAGGTATTTAAACTGTCTCAAAGCGGTCCAAATCAGTTTAAAAGTAGTCCTAGACCTAGTTATACAGTCCATGGTCTATTGTTAATGTAATACAACCCAAAAAACTACATATCAACTAACATCTATTTAATTATAAACACAGAAGAAATCAAACGAGCAGAGATCTAATGAACACTTTTCATTTCAACTCCAATTCAAAGCTACATCAAGGTGAATTTGAAGGTGTGTACCTGGAAGTGGAAAGACAATAAGAAGAAACAGAAATCTTCAGTAATAGTGAGAATTTTGCAGTGTTCAATAGCAAGAAAGCAATAGCAGTTTTAACTTGGAATCTCAGCAATGAAAAACCAGCAAACAGACCCAAAAATCGACTGAATAGACCAATTTCAACTTGAAATCAATCCAAGAGCTTTTAAGCTCAAATACTGAACATAACTAGGAAATCCAAACCACTTTAAACCTTATGTAAACTTGAAATTTGAAGTAGGATGCTAGAACTTTAAAACTGATCTAAAATTATAATAAAATAGTGTTGTTTTTGGAGTTTTTGTTATATAGTTTTGGTGTTTGAAGAAGCTAATATCTAAGAGGAAATTTTGAATTGATGGAGTTCGATTTGAACATTCGAATTTAAAATTCAAATTTCAGATGCTATACTTGCAGAAAATATTTTTGGGAGGGATTTTAGAAGCTGGAACTTTTGGGAATTTTTTCATGTGTTAAAACTTGTAAAAGAAGGTAAGTGGGGGTGCCTTTTATAGGCAAAAAGTCAAAGGAAAGCTTCTAGATTTCGTTACCCACTCCCCTCCCCCCCCCTTTTATTTTTAGTTTTTCTACATTAGTCCCTAATATTTTGACTTGTTTCTCAAGTTACTGCATTAAATTTCTGAAATTAGAACTAAAACCCTATTTTAGAAGGTCCTAGAAGATTCTAGCTTAAATTACAACATTCCTATTCATTTCTAAATATCTAGATTACCCTTGAATTTATTTTGAAATTACTAGACTAATAAAACTAACCCCTGACCTTGGTCTCAATTTACCAGGTTGACATTATCAGCTATGACCACAATAATTAAAAACTAAATAACACCAAACATGGACAAATAGAAACTAATAACAACAAATTAAAATCAAATAATAGCTAGACAAATTAAAAGAAATTACAACCTATGCTACTGAATTAAAATCTATATCAAATGCATTCAAACAAAGACTAAACTAATTATCAAAAATTACCAAAGCAGGATCAGTTCTAAATCAAATCACGGGAATGGAATAAAGACGAAAATTATTTTTTTAAAATATTTAATAGTCTAACTAGGCCAATACCCCAAGTTTATTAATTAATGATAAAATGTGATAAGGGAAACAAAAGCAGTATTCATGCCTTGAACATCAGTTTGATTGAATAACAGAATTAAAGAAGACAAAAATAAACGAAAATTACCAATTTGAACAAATCTAAGTGGAATTCAGACTAAGGAAAGCAAAGGAGAATAGCAGAAGTTTGGTTATCAAGATAGTTCGACCAGAAAAGAAAAGAAGAAAGGAGGTTGAATGGAAGCAAAACAAACAGAAGAAAAAATAAAAATAAAAATGAAAGAAAGAAGACTCACCACCCTGACTCGAGCTCGAGGTTGAAACAAAATAAGGGCTAAGGAAACTGGAGAAGGGCCTTGCATGCTTGAGTTCTGGATCATTCATCAGTTCAACTATTAGATTCCAAATTTGGGAAGCTTGGTCGATATTTAAAGGGGAAGGAGGACATATATAGGATGAGAGAGGTCTGGTGGTTAAGGGGTATCGATTTGGGAGGTTTTGGAGGTGGTGACGTCCAACTCCACTACTAAAAAGTAATAAACACGGTCACAACAATATAATTTACCCAACTATAAATCGGGGTCGAATCCCACAGAGAACAATGTGTAGGCGATTAGGCATGTAAGAAAATTATCGCTAGTTGCGCAAAGCCAAACACTAAGAATTTTGGGTCATAAAGTGTTTTATATCTAAATGCGAAAATATAAAATAACCTACAAAGCAAGTAAAATGATAAATGGCTACAAGTATGGTTGCATCGGGTATTACACTCAAGTAACGATCCAATGTGTTTTACAATTTTACAAATATGAGCGAGTTGATGTTCATTTTCCACGGATAAATAAGTTTTAATTAGCTTCTTCCAAAGACTAACAAGACTTCCTAATTGAATTATCCCTAAAACAATTAGAAGATTAAGCACACCCCGAATAGCTACAAGTAGTTCAATCATATCCCTAGGTAGAATCTATAAAATGAGAGTTAACGCCTCAAGTTCTTGTTAATTAATCTTTTCCAACCCCAAATTATCTTTCCCAAAATTAATTCGGAGTTAATGGGCGAGTCCTAGGGTTAGCTAATCCCTTTGGAAACATTAAAGAACAAGAATAATTAAAGTAACAATAACTTCTTCATAAATATATAAAAATTATTCAATACATAAACATAACACGGTATTTAATCCACACTTTAAATATGAATATTTCCATAAACAAGATTCAAGTGTTGGAAATAAATACTACACACTTAAATATTTAATACAAAGTAAGGAAATAAAGAAATAAACATAAATGGGTAAGAAAATCTTAACCCCAAGCTTCAATCTTCAAAACCCAAGTGTGTGTGCAAACCCTAACTTCCAAAAATGTTGTTCTATGAACTGAAAAATAAGCCAAAGATCCCTAAAAGTTCTGCTTGGACGAGTATAAAATTGATTTGGGGTGAAAAATTATGAAATATCCATTTTGCCCCAGGCCTGATGCACTACTTTCGCATCTGCGGAAAAGTAACCACAGATGCAGCTTTGTGTCACGACCCCAAAATCTGGTCGTGATGTCGCCCAGCATATTGCTAGGCCAGCCTGACCAATCTTACTTTAAAAGGAATATTTAACAATAATAGAAGTACGGTACTTTAGCATAAGTTGCAATAGCCCAATACAATATAATATCTCCCATAGATCTGGAGTCATAAGCCATAAGCCTCTAGCAAAAATATAATAGTGATACTGAATACAACTGTATCTGACATCTGCGGAAAAAGTCTAAAAGATAAAGGATAGAAGAGAATGTCAGGTCCTGCGGACGCTAGCAGCTACCTCGACAGTCTAAATAAGCTCTCTCTGAGCAGCTGGGGAGTCATCCTTGCTGTGATGTACCTGGATCTGCACAGAAGGTACAAGGAGTAGTGTGAGTACTTCCAACTCAGTGGTAATAAGCACGGATAAAGACATTAAAGATAAGAATACCCAATATTGCACTAAGCAAAGCTATATAATAATCTCCTTTTACCATTTTTAACAGTATAAGTCTCAGAATCAGCAATAACAGCTAAATGGTACAACATGTATATCTAAATGCAATGCAGATGCATGAACATGACCGCTACGGCGCATAGCCCGATCCATTTGGGTACCCGCGCTCATTGTGGGGGTTCAGACTCCGGAGGGGCTCCTACAGCTCAAGCGCAATATCAGTGATATGCTACAGCGCGCAGCCCGATCCACTATCAATCCAGCTACATGCAATGCAAGCCTCACAGGCACAGTAAATATCATTTGAAATCTCTTTTTATTAATAACAGTAGAAAATAGTGTTCAAAAATACCAAGGTTTGGAAAACCATTTTTAGACAGTGTTTAGCTCAGGACTGATTTCAGAATAACATGCCATAATCATAGAAGCAATGATAACGATCCTCACGGGATCCAAATAACTGGCTCACTGCCCAAAGATATCCACAACCATCCAAGTAGGAGGTTTACCAGCTCATTTAAAGCCAACATCATAGTATAATATTACACAATCGGACTAAGCCATAGTCCCCAATCACAATCGACCTCGCACTCACATTTTTGGAATACTTTAGTAGATTTTTATGGTTCGACTTGATAATTGTAATCTTTTATTTTATATCGCACTTATATTTTAAGTATTTATGATCTTTAAACTCATTGAATCCTTTACTCAATAAGACTTATGATTTTTATAAATAATAAAATAAATAATTGAATTGATAGTTCACGGTTGATTTGTCTAAGGATGATGCCGACCGTCATCACGACCTATAATGGAAAATTGGATTGTGAGAAGAAGTTGCAAGCAATATTTTTCAATTGGTTGGGCTGTAATTATTTGGCAGAAAGTTGTTTTAAATAAAGACAATTAAAGAATTCCCTTTTCTTTAACCATATAAAGTGAAAAACGAGTTCCATTAAAAGATAAATTTTGAAAAAGTAAAAATCAACATGATAAGATTGTACAATTTAAGCTAATTGATCCAGACAGATCACGAGATATATATCTTTTTTCTTAAGCCACTAGTCCTTCATTAAATTATGAGTTGCTAATTAACCGAGTATTGCTAGTATAAGATAAACATCCAATAAATATTCCTTTGCCGTATATATTATGGTAATCTCTTCCCTATTATGTTAAAACTCTATGTAGATAAATACTTACTTGCACTCGTTATTATATTAAACTTAATTATTTTTTTATTAGTAATTAATGTATATATAAAAGGCACATATCTTTACTTTATAAATTTAATATAGATATTAGGTGCGATAAATTTTACCGTTCAATGTATTAGTATCCTTATCCGTTTATCCCATATGTTAAGTGGTTTAAAATTAATGTTTTATTCTGTATATATCCAGTCCAACTAACCATATTTTCAAACTCCAACTACCTCATTATCCATTTTACCTCTCACATTTATCAACTAGCTCTCCCAAATATACTTTAACAACTTTTTAGATCTTTATCGACCATAGGCTTATCACACATTACATGCATCACGGACGATAATAATAATAATAATAATAATAATAATAATAATTGTCATATTATTGATTCCAAAAATCTTATAGTAGCAAGCGAATTCTTTTTGTGAATTTTGATGGCGGCTATTTCTATGTTGAATAACCAAAGATTAAATATGAGAGAATTTTTAAATAATAATATAAAACAAATTATTGTAAAATTATTATGTCACTTATAAATTAATTAATATACGTAGGATAATATTGGGCTTGCGTGCTTCCTGCTAGCAGAGTAATGCCAACAAAAAATGGAAGAAAATAAGCAACCGATCCCTTTTTGCTGCCAATTAATATTCTTCTCATCCTAATATATATGTCATTCTTAATAATTTATTATTATAAAACTTTTCCATAAACTAGTTTTCAACTAATTGTAACGAGTATAGCACGCATTAAATGCTGTCACGTAATGAGATATATGCAGTAGTAAATAGTTAATACTCCCTTAAAGTCCCAAATACTAATAGTTGGTTGAATTTGTTTCAAAATTAAAGACCACACTTTCAGAAAGCAAAATGCATTTATTATTTTTCCCTATCAAATTCACCATCACTGTTTTAATTAGTGAAGTACTAATTTAGCAAAATATTGAACAGAGACAACTAATAATTTAGACAAGTAGTCGTATTATCAAAATTATTTTATTGGAAATATATTAATTTTTAATGAATTTACACCTTAAGAGTAAATAATATGAGGTAGTACTACACAATACCCCTGATCGAAAAATTATACTATGTATAAATATCATTTTTTATTATTAAAATATAGATTTTAAACACTCTTGCATAGCCTAATGGCAAAGAGTTTAAAATTTGAACACTATAAATTTCCTAGCTTCACCACACGACCAAGTACTAAAAGGAAAATGAAATAAAAAAGACTACCTATGTTCAAATATTAAATGTACTTTTTATTTGCAATGGTAAATAATAAGAAGAAAACACACACAAAAAAAAAAAGAGTGAAATGAAGTACATGGCGCTTTTTTATGGGTTTAAATTTTGTAAAAGATATTTAATTAGAACATTTCTAAGTTAGATACAAGTAAATTTTTATGATAAACATTAGTAATTAATAACTGGTAGAAATAATATATTAAACTGATAAGGTAAAAATAATTTATGCTGTCAATATATATAACTTATATACTTATTAAATGATTATATATCTCCCTTTTCTGATTTTTTTTTGAATCTACGAGATTCTCATTTAATGAAAAAATAAGACTCCTAGTCCTAACTCACTTCAATTTGATTAACGTTTCATTAAAAGTTAAGTATCTTTTTTCTTTTTTTTTTCAGATGAGCATTATCCTTTTTGGCTAATATTTGAAACACCTAAATACATACATAAATAACAACTTCTTTTTCTACTTTCTACACACCATTTACAAATTTCCTTTTCAGTTTTTAGTGATAGAATAAAAGAAGAAGAGGAGAAGAAATTGTAAGGAAAATTAAAAAACAATGGCAGGTGGTGGATTTGTTGATAGAAGAGGAGCAAGAGCACATCTTTATGAGTATAAAATTACTTGGTATTTCATTTTTTCTTGCATTATTGCTGCTACTGGAGGTTCTCTTTTTGGTTATGATCTTGGTGTTTCTGGTTAGTATTTTTTTCTTCGTGATTAACTTCTTCTGTTTTTTATCGTGCCGGGCCTTATCTATTGGTTGTTGTTACTCTTTTGCATTTATTCTCAGTTTCTTGTGTTGCTGTCGTGATTAATTTATATTGATAATATTGATATATTGTCTCTCTTTTCGTCTTTTGAGTTGAAGGTTTTTTGAAAACAATCTTTCTATCCCTCGGGTAAGAGCAAGGTCTGTGTACATTCTACTTTCCCCAAACCTCACTTATGAAATTTTATTGGGTTGTTGTTGTTATATATTTTCTTCGTCATTAACACTATTCTAATACAATAGTAATTTAGGTAAATCTGACAATCTTTTGAAATAGTAAAACTTGTTAATTTTTATTATCAACACAACTTGTAAATTTTCAAGATTTCTTTTAACCTACTCCTTCCCCCTCAAGTCACGGTTTCGAGTCTATGTGTTCGAGATTCTAATCACTTAATTAATAGATTTTTAAGACAAATATAAGGGTTCGGAACAAAGGTACTGAATTTGATGGAATGATAAAAAATCAATTTGTTTTGCTTAAAATAATATTCTTAGTGAAATGATAAAAAAAATCTGCACACGAATGAAACACTAGGTTTGGAATAAATCTTACTGCTCTTTTTTTCTTTTCTCTAAATTTTTTATTTCCTTAGGTTTTTGCTGAGATAAAAGCACAAAACTATATTTTTCTTTTTAATTTTTTTTTATCATCCAGGAATACATATACATTATTTCATTTTAGTCGTTACCCTAAAAGAAGCAAAAAAAATCAATTTATCGTACGAGCATCAATAATTGGAACAATTCATATAATCTATAACATAGTCTCACTGATATCATTAGACTTATGCTCGAAAAATAATAACAATAACAACCTATTCAGTGAATTTCACAAGTAAGATCTAGGGAGAATAATATATACACAAAATTTTAATCTGAATAAATATTAACATAATCTAATATCCGGATTTTTTGCTTGTTTCAGGTGGGGTGACTTCTATGGATGATTTCTTGAAAATATTTTTCCCAAAAGTGTACAGCAGGAAGCAAGAACATCTGAAAGAAACAGATTATTGCAAATATGACAATCAAATCCTCACACTTTTCACTTCCTCTTTGTATTTTGCTGCACTTATATCTACATTTGGTGCTTCACATGTCACCAGGAACAAAGGCCGTAAAGCCAGTATCTTATGTGGTGCAGTTAGTTTCTTTCTTGGTGCAGTACTTAATGCCTCTGCTAAAAATATTGCTATGCTTATCATTGGTCGATGTCTTCTTGGTGTTGGCATTGGATTTAGCAACCAGGTAATTCTATTGATATTTCGTTGAGTGTCTTCGAGATTATATATATATATATTATTAATATTTGATGTATTAATAATTTGGTTCAATAGTTTGATTAATTATTTTTACTTCTAACTCGTGGGGTGTATTCAACATATAATAATAACTTGACCTGTTACTAAAAAACGAGTTTATTTTGTCACCTCTAATTGTTACGTACATGTAGCCGCGGGGATCCATATATATTTAACATAACTCACATTTATGTATTTGTTTATTTCTCAAAATTACAGGCAGTCCCGTTATATCTTTCAGAAATGGCACCTGCAAAAATCAGAGGAGCAGTTAACCAATTGTTTCAACTCACAACTTGCTTGGGAGTATTAATAGCCAATTTGGTTAATTATGCAACAGCTCAAATCCATCCATGGGGATGGAGATTATCTCTTGGCTTAGCAGCAATTCCTGCTGTACTCATGTTTGTTGGTGGCCTTTTCCTTCCCGAGACACCAAATAGTCTCGTAGAACAAGGTGAATTAGTATAGTTTGATGTAAATACTCGATATGCATAATAAGTTTTTGCCTTATTATTGTTACAGTTTAAATTCTATGCTAGAAATATGTTCACTTAAAAGATAATTGCATGTCTTCTGTTTTATGCTAGCAAATAATTCATTAAATATATTTTTCTATAAAATATCATATATAAATTAATGGTCAAGCACCTTAACCATTGATAAGTATTTATATGAGACTTTTGAAGTCTCTAATTTTTTTTCCGAACCTCCTTAGCTTGAAAATTACATTTTGTATATAAGATCAAGTATTTTTAGGTAAAATATTAAATGTTAAATCCCATGGGATTTTCATGTAGTTACTTTTTTATTATTAAATCCTCTTGACTAAAATTCTGCATTCGTCGCTGATTGTATAACAGGTAAATTGGAGAAAGCAAGGGAAATATTGGAAAAAGTTAGAGGAACTACAAAAGTGGATGCAGAATTTGCTGATCTTATAGATGCAAGTAATGAAGCAAAAGCTATAACGAATCCATTTGGAAATTTACTTTTGAAGAAAAATCGTCCACAATTGGTGATTGGAGCAATAGCAATTCCAGCATTTCAACAACTTACTGGAATGAACACAATTCTTTTCTATGCACCTGTTATTTTTCAGAGTTTAGGGTTTGGCTCTGGAGCTTCTCTTTATTCATCTGTTATTACTGGTGGAGCACTTGTTGTTGGTGCATTTATGTCAATGTCCTTTGTTGACAAGTTTGGTAGAAGAGCTTTCTTTTTGGAAGCTGGAGTTGAAATGATCTGCGTCATGGTAATTTTCGCTTCATTTTAACTTCTATATTCTGACAATATACTTCTCAATTTCCATAATAAGTGAAAATAATTAAGATGGTTTTATCTGCTATTACATGTTAATTGCATTGACACTAAAGAGTTTACTATATGTCCATTTGGTTTAAATTGGAAAGAAAAAAAAACTGGAAATTTTAGTTTCATGGTAATTTTGGTTTTTCGTCTTTCTTTCTCTTGAGTCGGGGTCTATCGGAAACAACCTCTCTATCTTCAAAGGGTAGGGTTAAGGCAGCGTACACACTACTCTCCCTCGACCCGACTATACTGGGTTGCAGTTGTTGTTGTTATCTGTATTTTTGTTTTTTCTTTTGATAACCATGCATTCTCAAAATCTTCTTAATATTCTTTTCCTACTTTATATTAGAAAAATTCTACTTTGTGATACTTTTGTAATATTAACCTCTTTTATTTTCGCTAAAGATGCATTTTCAACAACTTTTTCTCATCATGAAGTTGATATCGTGTTCTATACTAACTCGCCTCAATCAGCATTATTATAGATTTCAACTCTCCGTTTTCATGGGATAGTATACTTACTATAAATCTTGATCCACAGGTTGCAGTTGCCATCACACTAGCATTAAAATTTGGACAAGGTGTAGTGCTACCAAAAGGAATTGGAATATTCCTAGTAATAATAATTTGCATATTTGTTCTTGCTTATGGAAGATCATGGGGTCCTTTAGGTTGGTTAGTTCCAAGTGAAATATTCCCATTGGAAACAAGATCAGCAGGACAAAGTATTGTTGTTTGTGTCAACATGATTTTCACAGCACTAATTGCACAATGTTTCTTGGTTTCACTTTGTCACCTCAAATATGGCATATTTCTGCTGTTTGCTGGTTTGATCGTTATTATGAGTTGCTTCATATTGTTGTTTTTGCCTGAGACAAAGCAAGTTCCAATTGAAGAAATTTATTTGCTATGGCAAAGTCATTGGTTTTGGAAAAGGTACTGTGCACCTAAGGAGAATGGAGATGAATTGAAGAAAGAGCAGCAAGTTTAGAGTATTAATTATATGTATTTTTAGGGTTGAAATTTGCTTATTAATTTTATTATTTTGTTCTATGAAACTATGGTAGTTGATATCTTTTTATTCAAGAAAAGAAAAACTTGACTTTATGCACTTTGGATTGGTTTTTATATCAAGAGTTTCTTAATTTCTTTTTCAATATTATATTGAGTATATATTTAGGTAGCAAGGTACTTGGTGGAATAATTGAGTTGTGGGTAAACTGGTCTCGATATCATCGTTAAAAAAATACACACATAATACACACATGGAAGGTGATGAGTGAAGCAATAATTATGACATTATAACAATAATACTCCTTTTACTTTAACTAAATATTTAATTAAAAATTTTAAAAAAAAATTGTGATATATAAGTTAAATATATGTAAGATATCCAAAGTCTTAGATAGCTTCCTTAACCTTGAAAGATTTAGTTTTCAACTCAAAATTATTGCTTAAATTTTGATGATATTTTTTATTTTTGAATATTTATTTCTGAATTTAAATTAAATGCTTTAAAACTCACAATAAACATGTCTTAAAATTGCCAAGTGGCTTGTTAATAGCTTGCCACTTAACTTAATCTCAATATAAAATATCCTCCTTTTTATAATATTTTTTATTTGAAATACTGTATTTCTAATTACATAAGACGTGGAAGTTTTATTTTGTAGCTAAATGCTCTCATGTGGAGTATATGTATAATGTACATTATACATAGAGCCCATTTTGATTGGCTTAAAAAAATGGCTTTTCAGTATAGCTTTTAAGTGTAAAAATATCATGGTATAGCCAGTTTTCAGATTGGTCAATAAGAAATAGCCAGTGTTTACCAAGTCAATGAAAAGGAGCCACTGTTTTACTGCAATAGAGACCGGTCCAGCATAATATATTGGAGTTTAAAGATGTTTTCTTGTCTCTCGTTTCTTTTCTGGAAAAAAAAAAAGAACCCACTGTTTTGTTGCAATAGAGACCGGTCCAGCATAATATACTGGAGTTCGGTGCACTTGTGTATGAACTCCAACATATTATGTTGGATTGGTATACTTTTCTGGCTCCAGTATAATACACTGGAGACAGGAAGCTCCAAACTATAGTATATTATAATAGACCATTATATTTGCTGGAACTCCAATATATTATGTTGGAGTTCTAGTGTATTTATGTTGGGACTCCATCATATTATACTGGAGTTCTAGCATACTATCGCGGAACTCCAGAGTATAATATACTGGAATTCAAGTATACTTATGCTGGAACTCCAGCATAATATACTGGAGTATTTTCCGGATTTTGAACAGTGTTTTCGCTCAAATTTATCTTTATATAAAAAGTGGCTAAATTTTGATTACTTTTGAAATTGGGCTATTTTTGAACGACCAGTTGCACATCTGACTATTTTTAAGAATCTCCCCTTTTAAGTTAGTAAGTTGGGTTGCCCAGCTTATTGCTTCTGGTTTGTTTTAAGTAGTTTTTAACTTATTTTAATCACTTTTAAATTTTATCAAACACTAAAAAATATTAAAAAAAACTTAAAAACTAATTTGATCAGCTTAAAAATCAATCCAAACATCCTCCTAATCTTTCAATAAGTGATGGTAAAAGTTTCACTTATGATTTTTATATATTAAATAGGTTGTGATGGAGTTTCAGCAATTCAAATAACATACAATTTTTCAAATTAGTAAATAGTACTCTCGCCGTTTCAATTTATGTGAATTTATTTCCTTTTTAGTCCGTACCAAAAAGAATGACATATTTCCTTATTTGGAAACAATTTACCTTTATGCAATGATTTATAGCTACACAAAATAAAGGTGCCTCATTTTACACCACAAAATTAAAGCCTTCTCTCTTTTCTTAAATTTCGCTGAGTCAAATAGGTTCAAATAAATTGAAAC
Source organism: Nicotiana noctiflora (assembly GCA_032618575.1). Classification (NCBI taxonomy): domain Eukaryota; kingdom Viridiplantae; phylum Streptophyta; class Magnoliopsida; order Solanales; family Solanaceae; genus Nicotiana; species Nicotiana noctiflora. Next base: position 7,236 of record JASVEL010003711.1, on the reverse strand, counting down.
GGATGGATTACTATCTTTTTTAACCTAGGAAAAAGAAGAACCTATCGCATAAAATGAGAAAGTGTAATCTTAATACAGACAGTAAGAAACAATAATGGGTAGCCGACAGAGATGGTCCCTTTGGACAAAGAAAACTATACTAAATTTAGAAAAATATCTCATGTAATACTCCTTTGACTTTGAGCAGACCCTGTCACTCTTGTTCCATTTTGATATACTACTAAAAGACACTAGCTTTGGGTTACTAAATTCAGGAAAAAAAAACATTAGATTTTAAACCTTTTCAACTACTTCAAATTATTACTCTAAAAACCTGCATTTTCTTGAGAATCTTGTGGTCGCTACCGACGCTGCTGCTGAGCACTGATCTTCACTTCAACTCTGCTGTTTTGTTCGGTAATACTTCATTCTTGATTCCTTTACTCTTCTTGTGGAAAATGGCCAAGTTTGAGTTCTGTATACTATAATTGTTTGTTTTCAAGAATGCATTAGTTTATCAAAGTTGAGTTCTTTATTACTGTTTTAATTAGTTTTAGGTTCATTTAAGAGATACCCAATTGTTGGTTTGGCTCATAGAACTTGATTTTGGAGCTAAAGTTTGTGCCTGAGTTGATCAAATTTTAGCTTCTTTTTTGCCTTTACTAATTTTTATGTTCATTTTGGAGATACCCAATTGTTGTTTTGGTTCTTGGAGCTTGAATTTGTAGCTAAAGATTATACATTTGAGAGCACAGTCAAGCACTTTTGTAGTAGTAGGTAGTTCAATTTTATTGCATTTTAACTAGTTATTTTGGGTCAGTGGGTGTATAGAGTACTGCTTAATTTGTGACAATGAGGTTTGAATTTAGTGTATATACATATTTTTCAAAATCTTATGTTTGTGTAGAGTACATAAATGGTCTGGTTTTAGAACCTTAAATCTTTCCCTCCGTCCAAATGTAAACGTATTTGACGAGTCACTAAGTTTAACAAAGAAATGAAGTCTTTTGAAAGTTGCAGTGTTAAACATGTCATAATATTTGTGTGGATATAAAAGCTTATCTAAAATGGGAAGTTTAAGTCAAATTGTTACTAAATTTAGAAAGGGATCATTCTTTATGGAACAGAAAAGGGAATCAGGTCACATAAGCTGGAATGGAGGGAGTATGTAATATATGTAGTTTGAGTGGAAGGCAGTAGCTGCGGCCAAAACATTGCGTGCGTATGACTTTGATGATTACTCTTCTCTGAAAGTTTAGCTTTATGCAGGAAATCGTGAAACAGATTCTTGAAATGTCTTGACGAGCTATTGATTTTGGGGTGAACTTTAAGAATGAAGTACGGCCAGGAGTTTCAAATTCTACGTCAAATTGAGAAAAGGAAATGGATTTTGATTGTGGTTTTGGTGGCTGTGACTCATTTATTTTGCCAGACCTTGATGCTTCCATATGGTAATGCTCTTCGTTCTTTGGTACCGGATAAAACAGTTTTGTTACCGGAGAGGATTAGCTTCTCATTAAGAGAATATACTGTCAAATCTGCAAAGGTTTCTGGAACCATTGTAGGAAAAAAACTCTCAAACTCTGATAGTGCATCTGTGTTGGTTCATCGTGTGGAAAGTACGGATAATGGTGATACGGGTGAAGATGGTGAAAATGCCGAAGGAGTAAACGGCGAGCATGAGGTAAAACTAGATAGCGATCATTCAGATGGCAAAGCCCTTGATAATGACTCTGGTTTTGTTGAAGATGCAACTATTGAAAATGATAACCTATTCGATGAAGATGCGGACATTGGTGAGGAAACCGCAATACAGAACGGTGGAAACCAAGATCGTGGTTCTATATTGCAAAAGAATGATGAATCTAGACAGGACCGTTCTTTAGAGCAAGTTGTGAAACCAAATGGTGAACTTTCAGGAGACTCCGAGTTAGATGCAAATAGAAGTAGCATGCAAATTGATACTAAAACTACGAGTGCGACTAACCTGACTTCTGTGGTTGCTTCAAAACATATAGATCCCTTGTCATTGGTTACCTTAGGATTAAAGGAACGGAACTATAATCATACTGCTCGTAACAAGTCTTCAAAAGGAGATTTGGCTCAAGTTATCCCAAATAATGGAAACCATTCGGTGGTTCAAATGGATATTACTGTCTCAAGTAGTGGGAGTCCAGTCAAAAAGAAGATGAGATGTATGATGCCACCGAAAACTATAACTTCAATCTCTCAGATGGAAAGGTTACTAGTTAGGCATCGTGCTCGTTCACGTGCTATGGTATGTTTCTTCTTCTCTTGGTCAAAGTTGTTGCTTCTGTTTACTGTTAATGTAATGAACTTTCCACTATTTTCTTTGAATTTGATTGCAGAGACCTAGGTGGTCTTCTGAACGTGACCGGGAAATTTTGGCTGCTAGGTTACAGATTGAGAATGCTCCACTTCTGAGGAATGATCGAGAACTTTATGCTCCTGCCTTTCGAAATATGTCCATGTTCAAAAGGTTTGTAGTTGTTTAGTAACATTTTTACACATAATTCCAGCTGATATTTTCTAACATTAGTTTTTCTAAATTGTTCTCCTGAGTATAATCTCAGTGTAGGTAAAACTTTTAAAGCTAGAGGCGAAAGAGAGTAGGGGACCTTTATTTATCTTATTCACACAACCCTTGGATTTTTGCGTCTCTCTCATCGTAATAAACGGTAGAGTTTAATTATTCAGTTGAGCATACTGTGTTTAAACATATGTGTGCTGCTTATCCTTTTTGTAAACAGAATGCTTCGGAAGTATAAAGGAGCGCCAAGAGCCTCTCCCCGCATTCAAAATTTGACTTACTCGTTTGATTAAGCTGTTATATTTGTCAAAATCACGTGTGTGTCTTTCTGCACAGAAAATGATCTTCAGTTATACTACACTAATGAATTGTTCTATCGAGGGCACATTATTTGAGCATATGGTATTTATTATCCCTCTGTTAACATTTTGCTTCTTTTTATACATTCAATATGTGAGTCTTTTAGTCCACAACGTGCACAATGTTACGTCGCATACTGAGTACTTTGACATTGATAGAAACTTAGTTTATGTGTTTTGCTGACATAAGAAAAGAATATCTTGAATTGGAGAAATTTCATGAGGTTGGATTTTTCCCTTATGCTTCCTTGAATTTGCAGGAGCTATGAACTCATGGAACGGATTCTCAAAGTTTATATCTACAAGGATGGAGAGAAGCCGATTTTTCATACCCCAATAATGAAGGGATTGTATGCATCCGAGGGATGGTTTATGAAACTGATGGAGGGAAACAATAAGTTTGTCGTGAAGGATCCCCGAAAAGCTCACTTGTTCTACCTGCCCTTTAGTTCAAGGATGCTGGAGCATTCTCTATATGTGCGTAATTCTCATAACCGAACAAACCTACGCCAGTATTTGAAGGAATACTCAGAGAAGATTGCAGCAAAATACAGGTTCTGGAACAGAACTGGTGGGGCAGATCATTTTCTTGTCGCATGCCATGACTGGGTAATGTTACCATTTCATTCTTTACTGAACTTCATGTATTTCGTGTTATCCACTATGTTTTGATGATTCATAAAATGAGTTAGTTGTGCTTTTTGGCAAATCTTGCATTGAGTTATTGGATGTGTTACATATCTCTTGCCACCATCTTTTGCGCAAGTTACACATTTAGCCAGTCAGCCAAAAATAGTTATATCCGCTAGCCAAATATACAAAAAATATTATGAAAATGTATATTATACATTGATATATGAAAAAATGGAATATACACTGATTATGTATAGAGCTGTGGTTAGACCTGCCATGCTGTATGGGACGGAGCCGGTGAAGAAATTTCATGTTCAGAGGATGAAGGTTGCGGAGATGAGGATGCTTAGGTGGATGTGCGGGCTCACCAGGTTAGATAAGATTAGGAATGAAGTTATTCGGGAGAAGGTGGGGGTGGCCCCAGTGGATGAGAAGATGCGAGAGGCGAGGCTTCGGTGGTTCGGGCATATGCGGAGGAGAAGCCTCGATGCCCCGGTGAGGAGTTGTGAGCGGCTAGCGGTGGTCGGTGTGAGGCGAGGCAGAGGGAGGCCTAAGAGATACTGGGGAGAGGTAATTAGACAGGACATGGCCAGGATGCGGATTTCCGAGGACATGACCCTTGATAGGAAAGTCTGGAGGTCTAGTATCATGGTTGTAGGATAGGGGCTTCTAGATTTTTCGTACTCCTTCCCCGGGGTGGGTGAGGCGTGGTAGGGCTGCCATAGATGATTAGTGTGTGTTCTCTTGTGGTAGTCATTTCTGGTAGTTACTGTTTTAATATCATTGCATGCCTGCTTATTTATGGTATTTATGTCTCTTATGTTTAGATAATTTTTATGCGATGTATGCTGGAGTAACTAATGCGGTTTTTGTTTTTATTTTTGTTTTTGTTTCCTTTTCTTTTCCCTGCGCCGAGGGTCGATTGGAAACTCTCTGCCCTCTCGGTCGAGGTAATGCATGTCTACATAATAGCCTCCCCAGACCCCACTTTGTGGGAATATACTGGGTTGTTGTTGTTGTTGTATGTATATGATATTTATATTATATAATGTACAATAAATATAAATTTTGCCGGCTACTATTTTTGAGAGACGCTATATTGTGTAGTTTTCCCCTTCTTTTTATATGGGATATTCAAGTTACATGACAGTATAAGCTCGTTCAATATTTGTTCTTATAATCGTATTCACTATAGGCTCCATATGAAACAAGGCACCACATGGAGCACTGTATCAAGGCCCTCTGCAACGCTGATGTAACTGCAGGCTTCAAAATAGGAAGGGATGTGTCCCTTCCGGAAACATATGTCCGCTCCGCCAGAAATCCACTTAGAGATCTCGGAGGTCAGCCACCATCTCAAAGGAAAATTCTCGCGTTCTATGCTGGGAATATGCATGGATACTTACGTCCAATCTTGCTCGAGCATTGGAAGGACAAAGATCCCAACATGGAGATCTTTGGTCCTATGCCAAGTGGTGTTGCTAGCAAAATGAATTATATACAGCATATGAAGAGCAGCAAGTTCTGCATCTGCCCAAAGGGCTATGAAGTCAACAGCCCTAGAGTAGTTGAAGCCATATTTTACGAATGCGTCCCAGTGATTATATCGGATAATTTCGTGCCTCCCTTTTTTGAAGTCTTGAATTGGGACGCGTTCTCGTTGATTATAGCTGAGAAGGATATTACGAACTTGAAAAACATACTTGTTGCTATACCGGAAAAGAAGTATCTTGATATGCAACTAGCCGTTAGAAAGGTTCAACGGCATTTTCTTTGGCATGTAAAGCCTGCAAAATACGACCTGTTTCACATGACACTTCATTCGATTTGGTATAATCGAGTCTTTCAAACAAAAGCGAGATGACAACAGCACATTCCTCGAGGAAGACTTTTGGAAGTTGCAGTTGCTTCTGAATTTTCCTATCCTCCAAAAGGTTTGTGTTGATTTGGAGCTAAGCTTGTAGAGGAACTGCTGCCTTGTATATTGTAGATTTTTTTTTTTTTTTTTTTTTGGTTGTACCACAATCTTCTTGTTGAAGAAAAACAAATGAACTTCAGACTTTTGTTCCATCAAAGATGGGTGGAAAATGAAAGTGTGGTCATCAACTGGTAAACTCTTTAACATTAGAAATTTTTAATCTTGAAAATAAGATAGGTCATCTGCTACAACGGTTAAATGTGACAATAGTATAAAAATTGTTGTACGTTGACCGTGTATATATTTTTAACTAAAAGAGCGTGGTGTATGTAGATTTCCCCAATTTGACAATGACATTCATCCAAGCATGCACATCCTTGTATAGTTTACTCACAACCTGCTTATAATTAAGGAGTGTTTTAATCGCTCCCAAAAATAATAGCCAAAAGATATAATATATCTATATATAATGGCTAGTGAATGCAATTAGTTTCGGCCAACTGGCCATTTTTGTATTTTGCCCTTTAATTTTCCCAGTAGCTTGTCCCAAAGCAAGCAAACCACTGGTGTATCCTTATTTTTCACTCATTTCTTCTTCTAATGATTGATAAAAATAAGATATATCTTGATTATGTTACATCTCTTCAACAAGTTTAGTAATGAGTGTAATAACCCCATTCTTTCATGGAAATTGAGATCAATGTTATATTTTCAGGAATTCCATATGAAATTCGACGAAATCTTGCAATAAATTATTTTCAACTCTATGCAGTCCTTTCCATGGAGTACATAGAATGTACATCAATGTGATAACCACAGCACCAACTGCTAATGTTATCTCGGCTTGTATATTTTAATGGGCCGTTTGAGTTTGTTTTCCTGGGTTTGAATGTTTTGAATGGGCCGTTTGAGCCCTTAAGTTCCATAATGAGGGCCCAGTAGATTTAGGCTCTAGTCCAGGATGAGAAGATCAATGTAGCTTTACATAACAATGTAGACGAGGGAGAGATTTCAACCTTTTTTAAGAACTAACGCGAACAGCCGCTCACCTAATCACTTAAATGAAAAATAGTCGATTGATGTATAATATATATATTATTCGTATATTATATATATAATTATATATAATAATATATTATCTACATATATGGTTAAAAAAAGTAAACAATAAATATTGTCTGCTATTTATGTAAAGGTCCTTTTTTTTTAATAAAAGAAAAGATTACTTAACAAGCGAAAGAAATGTCAAAGGAGCATATGCTTTTTTTCTAAAATAAACGCATTAGTTGAGATATACCTCCCGCAAAAGAACACTATTAACAATATGCTTCAAAAACCCCTAAAAACGATAGAGCAAGAAAGAAAGAAATGACGAAAATATCAGTAGCCATATGCAAAAGAAGGGAGAAGGTAGCGATAATTGTATTGAAGGCGTCGTTGAAAAATAATAATCTGAAATTCAAAATTTGGAAATTCAGAATTTATGTACTGTATTTTTGAGCTGCTAATTTAAAATTTAGGACAAAATATCCTCAATTTTAAACTACTAATTTAAAATTCAGGACATAAAATTCAAAATTCTAGACACAATTTTCGAACTTTAGGACATGATGTCCTGAAATTTGAACATTGAGGTTTAAACTCTAGTTACTGTGTCATGGATTTTGAACGAAATTGGATAATCTTTAAATACATTGTAAACTGGGGATATATTTTACACAACATGCTTAAGAATGGCTACGTCACTTCCACTCAAACATAGGCAATCCTATATTTTGGATTATTGGAGTTTTCAT